>JACAXG010000022.1:6650380-7225686 GCA_018881555.1 Amblyornis subalaris
CCGCGTCATTACCGTGGAATGCAGCTGAACAGATAACTCCCTTTTGTTCTTAAGTATCGCCCATCAATTCCCGGCCAGCCCCTCCCCAACTACACAACCTCCCTGGTACCCCGGGGGGGGGAAAGGAAACAATTTTTTTAATTACTTTTTTTTTTTTCTAACCCATAACACTATGGTGGCAGGAGCTTGGTAGGACTTCAGTGACTAGTTCAGGGAACTTCAAATCAGACCTTCAGAAATTAGATTTCAGTGCCAAAGTCATTGTAGTTTTTAAACTAAATTGAGCATAATAACAGAGAACAGATCTAAATAAACAACTCATTTTGTATTTAGGGAAATATATGGATTTCAGAGTGGAAGAAGTCACACAGCACAGAAAATGTTAGGAGAAATGCAAAGGTGAGAGAGAGAAGAACAGTTAAAGAAAAGGAGAATAAAAAGGTGTTTCATGGAAGTATATTACATCCTCAGTACTACAGAGACGGTAAATTGGCATCCTTATTTACTCCCACTCATAAAATCAAAACAAGAGCCATCCAGTGCAACTGAAGGGCAGTAAGTTTCAAAGTGATAAAAGGCATACTTCTAAAGATAATTTAGCCTGTAAAATTCACTGCAACAYAGTAATGTTAAGTTAAACTTCATCAAATTTGAAAAAGGAACAGATATTTATATTAATAGCAAATATAACCAGGGTCATGTTAGACAGGAGCTAATAGAAATCCTTCAGACTCTAAGCAAAAAAGCTTTATTTTCTGCCAGAAGTTAGGATGAGCCTTCCTCTATGGGAAGGTTGTTCCATAATTGGTCATGAATGGTTTCTTACATTTTCCTATGATTTACCAAAACATATAGTATTAGTCCCTGTTGGAGAAAGAGTACTGGATTATATGGACCATTGATCTGACCCAGCATGGCAATTTTTATGGTCCTGTGAGCAAAATCCAATGGATTTGCAAGGAAACCTTACAGAATAACAACTTCAGTTTGAATTTTTCTTACCACTACAGAGGCCATAGAAAGAGCAACTAAATTCCTGGCATATCTCTGAGGCAGGCATGGTAGCAGTGCAGGTATCTAATGCTTTTATGCCATTTGCTAAGGATTATACAGCAGTAATCTTTCCCATTAACACTTTGTCTCGCTCTGTGTTGAAGATCGCATAATCTTCCCTCTCCCTCYACCCTCTCAAAATGTACCAAAACAAAAAATAAATACTGCGTGCATGAACTACAACTCGATAACGGAGATTAATTATCAAAGCATAGACCTACTGCTTATTAACCTCTCACAACTTTTCAAATCAGCCTATCCTCACAGAATTATATCAATTGCAGTTTTCTTTCCTTTTCCTTCCTTCATTTCTTTTTCTTTCTTTCTTTTTCTTTCTTTTTCTTTTTCTTTCTTTCTTTCTCTTTTCTTTCTTTCTTTCTTTCTTTCTTTCTTTCTTTTTCTTTCTCTCTTTCTTTCTCTCTTTCCTCCTTCCTTCCTTCCTTCCTTCCTTCCTTCCTTCCTTCCTTCCTTCCTTCCTTCCTTCCTTCCTTGTGTTCCCTTGTTATTGATTATCTGCTCTAAGGTAACGCATGTCTCTCTCACTTCCAAGTCCCTACCTTACACTGCTGGTCAGTGACCACCTGTAGTGTTCATGGGGTGTAAGATGAGATACTCATTAATCCATTTTCTTTCCATCTCAAGGAGATAGAGACACTCGTTTGACAGAACAGCATTTCTGAATGCATCCTCACAAAAGGCAATAGCCAGCAGGTTTTAATTTTTCCTCAGATTCTAAACTAAGCAAAACTAAGTTCCATGCTTTATTTTTGGCACAAGGGCAACCAAGCAGTTTGGTGAAAATTCCTCTAGGGATGGTGTATGCTTGTCTTTCATTAATCAGCTACCAACTTTCAGAATAATGTTGCCTATCAGCAGTTATGATGGGCCAGATCCAACTTAATTATAAATGTGGGCACACACTGGGCATCAAGAAAGAAGTAAGGAAATTTCTCCTGGAAAGCTGCACGGATGAAGGAGGATGGATTTGGCCCCAGACRGAGAGTTGGGCTGATATAGTGGGGTCAAACCTCAACCACTGTGAGCCCAGCAACATTAAGCAGGACATTCATGTGAACTGGAGCTTGAGCCCTCTTTTGCTTTCTGTGTAAGCACAGTCACAACGTATTTATACTGAAACTTGGTAGAGATTCCTTGAGTACAGGAGGTGAAGTTAATCCAGCCAACATATTGCTTGCAGCATTTCATTTTTTCTAAGTACCAGCTTTCCTTTTACAAGATCTCATAAAAACAAAACAATATGTTGCTCTCTTATAGATAACCTACAAGCAGCAGTTGGTGAAGTAGTCCCAGTGTCCAGAGCTACATTATATCTTTGATGTCTGGTTCTGCAGCACAAATATTTCTGCAGAGCTAGACATAATGAAAGTTTATGAGCTTGTTAAGGAACTGACTATTACAAAGAACTATGCTCATTTTGACTCTATTAGAAACACAAGAAAAATAATTTGTCACTTTCCTGTGACTAGAGTGATCTCAGGGAGAATCTCAGATAAGACATCAACATTGTTGGTGATTACTCAGCCTTTTTTCATTACAGTTCATAAAGCCCCAAATAAGAAACCAGTTTATACTGGCATTCCAATCCTGCAAATGCATCTTTACAAGACCCAGCTGTGGGAAGGACATTTATTTCCACTTTAGAGATGAGGCAAGTGAATCATGGGTGACGGGTGACTTGCACAAGTTCACAGTAAAGGGGTTTTGGAGCACTGTGGATGACAACAATACCAATAATAGTTCTAGTAAATAGAAATCCTGACTTCCCTTTCTGGGCCATAGCGTGGAGATTTCTCCTATTCTTTCTCAGCTGTTTCCATTTGGTTTCTATTTTATTTTCCTTAACTAAGCATAATATAGGTAAAAAAAAACTTCCTTCCTTGGAATCTAAAAGCTTTTCAGAAGTATACAGCTACTGGATGATATTCCTATCTGACTGATATTTAATACATTTTTTCTGCTGTAATTGAGAACACAGTCATGCTGGAGGATAAATTCCAGAGATGACATTGCAACAGTTTGAGTGTTTTCTCCATTATGTGTCTTTACAACAGAGATAACCTTTTGCTTATTGAAATATAATTGCATAGGGAGATAGTTGTTTTAAAACAGAATTAACAGTACTAGCTAAACATTTTGTGGGGACTTTCCATAACAAGCCAGTTTCATGTCAGCTTCTCTAGAGCACAGCATCATTTTTACTATAGAATTAATTGAAAATTGAAAATTGAACAACAGGAGATCTTTTCTTATAGCACATTCCTGGAATTATCTGCAGTATAGAAACTCCATTTAAATGTCAGTGATTTCTTTGTCAGCAATTATCCCACATCAATATTAGGATTCTCTCACACTCCCCTCACTCCATATATTGATAAAGGAAGATATTGATATAGCTGTGATGACTGTGTATCAATAGATGTGGTGTTGTGTATTGCTAGATATTCAGAATGATCATAATATGGGCAGGATGTGCCACTGCAATTATTTGTTTTCAACCAATCCTCTCCCCAGCATATTATTAAATTAAATGAAGTATTAATATATTATTACATTGAAACAGTGGTGTAAACTTGTTTTACTTTACTGTATTGGAGAGCAGATCATGGCCCTCCACGTTCCTCTTTTCCAAGTCAGTTTGCACTCTACTACTGCTAAGTTTCAGCAAAAAAATATATTGAGRGCTGAACATGAAGCACTTCTGATCCCTGAGGCTGCCCACCAGAGTAAATCTGGGTGCTACACTGACAGCAAATCTGCAAGCTCAGCCACGGGCCCAGCCATGGTCTCCTTTTGGGTRTGCAGGATGCTGGCATGTGTGCTGACTTTCATCTGCCAGCGCGGAAGGCCAGGACAGACATGCATTTGACTTGGGTACGCTAAAGGAGCCTCCCCATGGAGTGTAAGGATGGGGCCAGAGCACCGTGATCCAAGGGAATATTGTGGCCATGTGGGGGAGAGGATGGCTGTCTGCACCCTCTTGCCTAGAGGAGTTCAGCTGTGATTGATAACCAGATAGGCCAGCACTGTTGACTGTACCACAGCCTGACTGAGTTGTAACAGCACCCATAAGGCCCACTTCTGAGTTCCCCAAAAAGATCAGGTGCTGGTGTATGGCCTTCCTTCTATGGAGRGACTCTTCAATTTCTAGCGTGAGCTGCCTGTCATCATTTACTCCAAGCATTTCTCTGGCCACCCTTTCAGTCAAGATTCCAGCCACCCTCCTCCTCATGAACTGCTCTCCTTGCACTGTGCCCTGCCCTCTCTGCTCACTGTGGTGCTGCCAGTCCCAGTCTACCAGGCCAGCAGCAATTCCTCCTCTTCCTCTGGTGAGGAGCTTTAGCAGAGATCTCTCTGCTGACAGCAGCAATGCTGAGTTCCCCTCAGAAGAAAAGATCCTAAGGKACAGGATAATAGTTAAATGATTTTTTTTCACGATTTGGAGCTGACCTATTTCAGTAATGCAGGGAGTATCCCTGTTCCACAGAGAACATCTCTGCTGCAAGCAGCAGAGACCAGTGAACCAGAAATGCTTCACTGTGAGGGTGGAGAGACATTGGCACAGGTCGGCCAGAGAAACTGTGGATGCCCCATCTCTGGAAATGTTCTAGGCAAGGTTGGATGGGGCTTTGAGCAGTTTGGTTTAGTGGAAGGTGTCCCTGCCCATGGCAGGCGGTGTGGAACTAGATGGTCTTTAAGGTCCCTTCCAAACCAAACCATTCTGTGATTCTGTGACATAGAAGCAGAAACCAGGGAGAGCTTGATCATGCCTTGGCAAAGCCTCTTTTGCTACCAAAACCATATAGTGCAGCTTCACCTTCAGGCTGGTCTCATGAGGCACCAGTCACCACATGAGTAAGAGGTTTCCCACATGGCCACTCTGGTTCATTCTGGTCACTGAGGGTATTTGACAGGGATGGGTCCCAAACCTTTGCAGTAGTGGTTTCTTCTCCTGGTGAAGCATTAGTCAGGATTGGAGATTAGCTGTCTGTAGGCTGTTCTGGGAGTTTGTTTTCCTTTGAGTCAGGCTTCACTAACCAGACCTAGCACTTCCTCCCAGGCTTTATTAAACAGAAATCTCTAATCCAGAAAACATTTCCAATTTTAAGACTAATTAAGTGTCATAATGTCAGCTAGGGTAAATAAAGCACAAAAGGCAAGATATAAGTTCTGGGACTGGAATGTGCTTTGTTCAACACGTATCCGCTACACGACCCACGACTGTCACTCGGGAAGACATCATCCAGTAAACCTGATCAAAAAAATCCCCACGGAACTGATAAGGCAGAGCAACCCTTCAGGTGGCTTAGCTGTCGCTAGAAAACCAGCTTGCAAGCCTGTGGGCTGACACTAGTGCTGGAAGGCAGTGAGGGTTTGAAGCTCACAGATACAGTCTTCCCTGGACTTCAGAAGGATCAAGATCAGATCCTGAGAGCTCTCTGCCGCTCTCTTGTTTTCCCTTGCAAAGGAAAAGAAGTCTCTTCAGGTGTGTTTCTTCACTTTTTAAAAGGTTTGCAAAAAATTCAGGCATAGGGAGTGATTTTCATCCCAGGTATGGCTGTGTCATTTCAGTCACTGCAGAGCTGGAGTTTTAAAACTCTGCCAATACAAGAGTTGAATGTAGTGTGTATAAATATCCTGTTTATTATATTTCATTTTCTTTTGGTTACCTSTTGGGTATTAAAAAAAGAAAAGGAAAAAAAACTTTCAAGAAGTAAATAGGTTGAGAAATGTTATTTAGTCATTCTTAGTTAAAGAAACTACAGCTATATGTATCTTCAATCTGGCTTTTTCTGCCTTTCCTCATCTTAAAAATATCTTATGTGGTACTATAAATAATGAGCAGAAGGGAAAGTAATGCTTCATGCAGGAAGGGAAAAGCAGCAGTTTAATCATGTCCAAACACAACTCTGGAGAATGAATGAATGTTCCTCCATGCATTTCCAGGCTCGAACAGGATAGACTGAGTCCGTGGGGATTTGTGTTTCAGACCTTGGTGTCAGTCTGCATTACTGTGGGCTTTGAAAGATGCTCTTAAAATGTTTCTAAATAACCAAATGGAGCAACCCTCTCCAGCGTGATAATCTGTGCTGTTACTACCGCAACTCTGGCAGCAGGGAAAGAGGGAAGGGAACAGAACTCTCTCCCAGCTGTGCCCCAGAAATCCTTTTCCATAGTAAGCAATTAACATCAGGTTTAATCTTTCACAGTATCAGGAAGGTACATGACAGCGTAACATCTGCATGTGGTTTAGATGTGCAGTGCCTGCACTTTTTGCATCCAAAGAAGAGGGACAACTGCTTTTGAAGTCAGCGGCCAAAACAAATGGCATTAAGGTATTGTGTAGGATTTCTTTGTGCTTGGATGACACAGTGGAAAGGGTCCCTGACACAGCTCAGTAGCTAAGGAATGTGCTCAGGCTTTGTTTAAGCAACATAGGAAGACAGGTTCACTTTTTTCCTGTAATGAACATGAAACATTAGGCATGTGGCAGTAGATTCTGCTGCTGTTGTGCAAAAGGCACAGCCCTTGGAAGAAAAAAATCACGAAGATGCAGCACAAGGTATGATGTAAACTTTAATAAACTCTTCAGAAATCTCCATTTTTGCCTGCCTGCCTTTCAGTGACTGCATTTAAACAAATGTTCTAGGGCCCTTTTATGCAAAAAAGCCTTGTTCCTAGGATGGCTTTTGCAAAATTCATGGCTGGTATGATTCCATGCCCTTATGACATGACAGTAACATCCATTTGTATCAGTTTGGCACCATGTAAGTAGGTCGCAAGATTACGATGAAGTTAAAATTAATTTTGCCTTTCTTTAAACGGTAATGGAACAGTTACCAACTGATTAAGGAAAACATTAGCGAGTACCATTTTAATTGATTTGAATGCGTGTGTGTTTTGTATTGGTTTAGTTTGAGGGCATTTTTAAACAAATAGCACTGTCATTGTGAGTCTTAATTAGATAATAAATTAATAGATAAATGGATTAGAAAGTTCAGTATGGCTTTCACAATTGCTGCTAGCGGCATAAAAATGAGGTGCTTGGTATTAGCAATGCTAATAAATGGCCTAAGGAATGCACTTGGGAAGAATGATGATGTGGCAACTGAGTGACATGTGAGGACCATGGTCTTTCCTTTGCCCACACCTATTTTGGAAAACAAAGGTGCTCCTGTGCTTTCTTAGGAAAGATAACGCTGGTGCTGATCTGGAAGGGTAAATATGTCAGTTCCCTTAGTGCACCTCAAAGCCTGCAGATTTAATGTGGGATTCATGAAAAATTCACTAAGCACACAGGGCATCTTCCAGGGGTTAGGCTGCACGGCGATCAGCTCGGAGATCTGACGAGGAAAAAGGCTCAGTACATGCCAAGTATATTCAGTAATGGGAAAACTGCTTAACAGGCAGGGAAGTCTGGATCAGTTGGGCTGGGTACAGAGTTCATGAGAATCATGAGGATCTTTCTGAAAAGAGCGATTTGGTGGATGTTGTGCTGCTTATTTAATTCCATGAAGCAGTAAATCAAGCCATATGGGTCTTGGTGCTGTTCAAAGAGGTAGTGACAGTAACTCAGATAACAGACACAGAGTGCTGCAGGTTGGAAAGTGATGCAAATAATCACAGGCATGAATTCAGGCTGAGTGTCAAATACCTGAAATTAGAAAGTTGGAAGACCATTTTGGTATGGATTTAATGTTATGCAGCTTGTGTGAAGACACAGGGTAACTTGGATTTGTCATTTTTGGGTTGAATGCCCCTCAGATACAACTGCCCACTTCAGGGGTGGCATTAGCCTGCAGCACTTGGTCACCATAATTACAGCAAGTTCACAGAAAGGGTTTGAAGCCTGAATTATATTAAAGTCACTTTTAGATTCTCAACACAGTATCAAAGAACAGCAACTTTCTGCAATAACCTCTACTGGATTGTCAGTATGGCAGAAATGTGAATATTACTGAAATATCTTCAGCACATAGAAGAAAGTACTTGGAAAGACTTTATTCCTATTTTTTAATACTTTTGATGTAATCTCTTCTTCTGGTCACCTGAAGCTTGACTTTTTACACAGATGATTTTCAAGGTGAAGTGAACTTCTTCAGCGATCAGATCAGCCTTTGATAGAAATTAACTGTGGTGGCAAACATCTTTTGTTACAGACTTCAGGAGCATTCAGATAGATGCTTATTTTAATGGTAATATTTAAGTACTTTGTGTAGAGCATTCTGTTGCTTTTGTTAATGAGAATTACAGTTCCATCTCACTAAAGGCCATCTTGATAAAAAGTGAGTAGTGTTTTACCCCCTCAGCTACATCATTTTTCTTGTCAGTCTACCTAGAATATAAATCTGCATTCAAAAAGTACTGCAATTACTGTACAGCATATTGCACGGTCTATAGACCTTATTACTTGAGTAATTTTAAGTCTATCAGGGTAAAGTACATGATAATATATGAGGAGAGTGTCACAACTGATCTTTGGTAGCAAGAGGTAAACAAGATGCCAATGGTCTTTTTCACCTGTAGTTTTCAATGCTGGAGACATTTGTCATCTGTTAGGTTGTTTAGCAAGTTTCTAATTAGTATCTTTTTCAAATCTCTTTCCCACTCAAAGGGCTCCCATCCAAAGAAAATCTAAAGAGGTTCAGAGATAGTAAATACATTACACTGGGTGGTTGCATAACCTCATGTAACTCCAGTTCTTTGCCAGCCCCATGCATGTCTGTTGTAAACCTTACAGTCATGCAACCATGTACTGTGGTGCTGAGGCCAACCATTAAACCACAGGAAAAGAGTCCATGACTAAACTGCTTCTGATGGGCTTGGTGCACATGCAGACAAGCCCAGGTCTTACTGCAAAGACTACATCACTGTATTCATTGATATATTTATCCTGAGATTGTCAGAACAACAGGGAGAGTTGTTAGTTGCTAGAGCCTTAGGACCCTCTAGCAAAGCCAGGCCATTTAGGAAGCAATGTGGATTTAAGCCAGGCTAGAAAGGAAAGAGAGCAGAGCCAGCAGGAAGAATGGAGCTGCTATAACACAATCAGGATCTGGAGAAACGTGGCAATCACAGAACCATAGAATGGATTGTGTTGGAAGGAACCTTTAAAACTCATTTAGTCCAACTCGATCAGGTGGCTCAGGGCCCCATCCAAACTGATGTTGAATGTTTCCAGGAATGGGGCATCCACCACCTCTCTGGGCAACCTATACCAATGTTTCACCATCCTCAGTGTAAAAACTTTCTGCGTTTTGGTTTTGGATTTCATTTAATTCCTTTCTGTTTCAATGTGTAGCTGAGATGGCCAGTCATTTAGGCTGACTCTCCATCTTTGTACTTCTGCTCCTTTCTTGTGCTTTACTTCTGAGAGTGTTGAACTGCTGCCAGGCAAGGAGGCTGTGGCTTCTGCAGGCTGCCTGCAAACTTTTACATAAAGCAATTGAGCTGGAAGAAAGGGGACTTGTCAAAAAGGAGAAAAGCTGAGGAAAACTTTGATCAGAGGTTGGTCTCCAGAATCAAAGTGACAGCAAGCTTCATGGGCTTTCTGAAAGGCAACAGAAACACTGGACCTCTTGTGAATAAACTGCTAGCACTGTTTCACATATAGCAATGGTTCTTGTGACTTCTATTGAAATTTATCTCTAGTTGGGCAAGTATGTTGCCTTGAAATGCCGTAAGGAATATGTTGGACTAGGCATCGTCCTCTTGCTGTGTTTCAGACCAAAGTTCTCTTACAGGCTGTGTAAATCAAGATGTATAATATAGCCGCATATTGAGCTTATGAGTGCCACACATGGCCACAAGCTGAAATTTCTCAGAAATTGTCTTCACATACCTCTGCAATTCCTTCCTCTCTCCTCTCTGTCCCTGAGTCCAGAAGGATGACTTGGAGCAATTTCCTGTTCTTGTAAGATCTCACCTTTTTTCCTACATATCTTGCTATTTCTACCACTAAAAATCACGTCCTGGGGGAAGGATCTGCACTTTGCATTCAGCTGGTAAAACAGCCAGTTTTGTTTAGCAGATTTTTGTTTGGTGTGAATCCCTGCATTGTACGTACCTGTTTCAAACACTGTGAAAAGAAAATGTTTCCCTTCTGGAAAGGAATATTTGTTTGGCCTTGCAGACAGTTTAATGCATGCTGGTATTCAAAACCTATTAAAAAAAAATAAAAGAGGGTAGGGAAGGGGAAACAAACAACAAACAAACCAAAAAGACTTTCTTATTTAAATCCCTGTTCATGCTTTGCAGTTTAATATTCTTTCTACAAGAGATTGACTCAGGACCTTAAATCAAGCTGATTGTACAATACACATATTAAAATCTACATTGGGTCAGAGAAGTCTGTGCTCAGTTTGAAACACAGGACAGCGCACTGAAGCAGAATAACCATGGTTCACCCTGTAGGTTTTTTTCCACTCCTAATGCCTCCGACTCTGTGAACCATCGACTAAGTATTCATRTTTGGGCCATTCATACAGTTGTTGCTCTTTCAAACCTTCCTTCTTTGCTGCAGGGATCAACAACATTGTCCAATTCACTGATCTCAAAACACTTTTTGTGCTTCAGGACTTGGCTTACGCTTAAGTTCACATATTCCCCACTGTGCCAATGGAGCAGTGTCCTCCACACTGCCATTTCTCTACATGAACCTGCTCCTTCAATGGGCCACCACCATGTGTTTTGATAGGTTTCGCTGAAGATTAAAACATTGTGCTCTCTTACATAACTGAATTGGAAAACTATAAGTGTTGGGAATAAATTGGTTTGAGGTATTTGAATTGGTCCTTTTGCATTTGGAGACTTGATCTAAGTTTTGGATGCATTGGGTGTTTTTATTCACATCCGTGTGAACTGTTTGGTTTTACTGCTCCATAATGTCTGAAAAAACCACCCACAAAAGCCAGTAAGAGAAACTTCAAAAGTGACTGTTCTCTTCAAGAAAGTGGGAAACTTGTTTTGCTCCATATTTATAATCAATTTTATTTATAATTACAATTTATAATGGAAATATTTATCATTTCTTAAGAAAGCCATTATGAAACTTGTGCCCAAACCTGGACAAGCAGTTAACTTCCCAGCGGTCTTTATCCATCTCTGTTACAATGCTTAATGGGAATCTGCCCTCACTAAACCAGAACTATTTAAACATTTTCCTGAAAACATCCCATTCCCTCATTTAACCCTAATAGCAGACCTCACCTATTCTGCTAATAAACACAGATCTCAGTTCTCTAAGGGAACCTTTACACCTAATATAATCATTTACCATGTGGTCATTTGGCCCAGGTTCGAGTATGCTGGGTTTTGAAGAGAAGCAGGATGGTTTTTTCTCTGCAGCAAACACAGGTCTGGGAATTGGTGCTGAGCTGACAGCTCTGAAAATTGATGATTTGCCTTAATACACAAAACAGGGCAGGTTATGATGAGATAGTGTTGGACTAGGAGACACCATCTTAGTCTTTTGGGTCTCATGGAGAGGTGATAACTTCTGGTCATCCTCCCTAGACGCAGACTTGCAGATAGGGTTTAGGAGGGGGTTCAGGTCCTACCAGGCTGTTACCTTTCCCATCATGCTGTGTTCACATTCAATTGTCCCAACCAGCCAACCAAACCTCCTAGGAACCACAGGATGGGCACACAGCCCCCCCGACTCCCCGAAAGAAGCCTGGGAATGTGGATGTCCTGCCCTGTATGTCCTTCCAGGAGGATTAGCCGCTCTATTATTTTGATAAACGAGGCAAAGCAGGGTGATGGCATGGGCTTTTTCGAGTTGAGATGTGGCTAGAAAGGGGAAAGATAAACTTGTAGCTCTTATAGATTAACTTCTGGTTTCTAAGAATAACATAGATAAGGCAGTCTCAATTAGATGGAGCTTAAAATCACATATAACGAATCTGAGACGGAAGAGATTGCTGTATCTGAAAGAGAAGTCACCACTGTTCTTTAGATAAGCTCCCAGATTTTTAGATGAGAAAAAATAAATATTGCAAAAAAAAGGTTCTCCCTACTTAACCTTCCCAGCCAAACCCAAATTGCCTACCATAAAAAAAACAAGGCAGTCCAAACACAGGGATGGTTTCACCACAAATCCTTCTACTTATTCTCCTATGTGTTTCTTTTAAAAAACTATGTTAACAGGTTGCCCTTCTCCACACATTTGGGACAGCTTTGGAATGGTGTTTCCTCTCTTTTTTAGCAAAACTAAAGGTTCAACCAAAAATTTGCAAGTAAGACAATCACAGAAACAGGCAGAGATGTCTCACCCCAAACAGTCTGCACAAAAGCTATGTCTGCTTTTTATCTGTCATGGAAGTAGTTTATTTTTATAAATGCTAGAATTCACCCACAAAAATAAAGCAGGGCAGCATTTCATCATGACTCTGTTTCCTCAGAGGTATTTCCTACAAGGTGTTGGATTCACTTTCTATATGATAAGCAGCTATGGCTGTGTAATTACCAGTGAGCAGGTACCAGCTCTGAAGGTCACACAGACAGACTGCATGTCCCTTGCACAGCTGCTTCTGTTTAACATCCCTAATAAAGGGAGGGAGACATTTGATTTTGATCAAGGTTTTAAGAAACACCATATCTACAGAGGCCGGACATTTTCCTTCACACTTCATCAGGAAACTTTTCGAGATGGAAATGCAGGACTGAGCAGTTTATCACAGAGATGACCTGATTTTGGCAAGCCTTGGAGAGGTCAAGGCTTCCCACCGCCACTACGGGAAAGTCTTTTATCCTGAAATACAGCAGAAGTCAGCTCGTATACATCTTCTGGGCTATATTTTGTGTCAGCTGTAGGTTTTTTTATTCTTTTCCTAGTTCTTACTACAAGTTTAAGACAAAAGTGTATATGTTTGTGGAGGGATGGCACTCTTTTTCCCCTTTTTCTTTCTTTTTTTTTTTAATTTAAACTGCTTCTTTATAAAGGTCACTCAAGTCCAGAGTAAAAGAGGATTAATTACTAACAGCCATAATTTAGAGACAAATTACCCTCTTGATATTTCGGCTGTCCAGGATACACCATGTAAAAGCCATCTATCTGGCAGAATGACACAGGTGACTGCAACTTACAGTTGTGTTGAGCATTGCTGTGCTTCATCTGCCCTGAAGAATGATGTGGAGTTTAATATATTAATAAGAAAGGCTATCAAAATAACGCTGTACTTCTATGCAACTTTTCTCATCCAAAGATGCCAGGTTGTTTTTCTCTTAATCCAACTGGTCAAAGAGTTATCCTAGAGGGATACGCATTGATTTCAGTGGAGTTGTTCACAGAATAAATGTACCTCTGCATGAATACAGCCAACAGGACCTGGGATACTTTGGTTTTCAACCCCCTCTTTCTCTAGGTCTCATTAAATAGTGCCTTATGCTATTAGTAATTCAATTAAAATCAATACGAATAGTCCATGTGGMAAAGGACCTTTGTTAATCAGCTCTGTCAAGGCGTGATACACATTTTGCACATGGCAAGGAGAGCTCAGATGCTCACACTTGTCAGTGCTGGACTTGAAACTAAGAATTGCAGAAATGCACCTCCCTCCCAAGCCCTTATCCAGCAAAGTACATAGACATACCTTGAAGGATCTGAATCTCAGCCTGGTCTGTACTTCTCTAGAGAACTGACAAAGCTGAGGGCTTATATGTGTCATGCAGTAGTGCCTCAGGGTTTTGTGATGGCTCTAGTCTGTGCTGGCAAGTCTCTTTAGTCCCTGGCAATCCTAAAGAGGCATTTTAATGTCAGGGACACACCATAGAAAGGCGGCTGTGACAAAGAATCCCATTTGTATCTATGCAACTTTTTCATTTCCAGAGCTGACCTGTCTGAAGCCAGCTGTGTGTGTCTCCATCTCCTTCAGAGAGTCTCACAGACAATTTCTAAGCCTGCTCCATCAATCTTACATTGTAGCTATACATTTTTGTCATGTGGCTTATAAATACATATGGATTTCCTATAGTGGACTTTTTTACCTACAAGTCTTTTTATAAAGACCATATTTTCTGTAACACTGTTATCAGAGAATATCTCTCTTCAGAGGTCAGTCATAAATATACTCATTCCACTTTATTATTCACAGTGGCCTCTGCTTGATTTCTGGTAAGTTCAGACTCTGGGACAACCTGAGATCCTCACTGTACTATTGCTCCACTGTCCTGAGACCCCACTGCAGTGCTGGGTCCAGCTCTGGGCCCGTCAATATAAGAAGTATGTGGACTCATTGGAGCAGGTCCAGAGGAGGYCAGGAAGACGCTCAGAGGGCTGGAGCACCTCTGTTACAGAGACAGGCTGAGAGAGATGAGGCTGTTCAGCCTGGAGAAGACAAGGTTCCAGGAGACCTTAAAGCACCTTCCAGTGCCTAAAGGGGCTTCAAAAGAGCTGGAGACAGGCCTTTGACAAGGACATGGAGTGACAGGATAAAGGGTAGTGGCTTAAACTRACAGAGGGCAGCTTTAGACAACATGTTAGGGAGCAATTCCTCACTGTGAGGGTGGTGAGGCACTGCCACAGATTGCCCACAGAAGTTGTGGATGCCCCACCTACAGTGTTCAAGTGTTCAAGGCCAGGCTGGATGGGGCTTTAAACAACCTGTTCTAGTAGAAGGTGTCCCTGCTCATGGCAGGAGGGTTGGAACTAGACAGTCTTTAAGGTCCCTTCCAAACCAAACCATTCTATGATTTATGATTCTATTGCCAAGTTGCAGTCTTTTAAGAAAGAACTAAAATAGCTGTTGAAAGAGTTCATACAAGTCTTTTATGAAGAGGGAAAATAATGGGAAAAAGTTGTCAGACAGGAAGAGTTTGCCACTTTTTAAAATAACACTAAAGTTTCTTAAGCAAATGGCTTGATCAAGTGGATAGAGCCCCATGGTGGGAATCAAGGGAAGTGGTGTGCTCTTATCTGATACACTGAAAGATTTTGGCCTGGTAGCTTTATTGCTCATCTGTTTTTCTCCTCCAAGAAGCAAACTTGTTTTATCAGTTTGTCAGATATATTGTTCTGCTGGACAGATTTGGAAATAGAGTTTGGATTTTTAGTTTCTTCCAGTAATTCCTAAGGCCTTGGTGAACAGGTGGCAGAAGAAGATGCTATTATTCAGGAACTGTTCTAATCAGTTCTAGAGATTTGCATAATACAACAGGGATTTGCGAAAAACTAAGGCTCAAGGGCATGTGCTTATCACTTGCCAGGGATCTGAAGGGAGCAATTCCTGCCTACACAGCAATGTGCAATTTGCTGGATGTATCACTGCTGTATGAATTTTAGCACTGGCTGTGGTGAAAGAGGCTGCTGAATTAATGAACAAATGAGATTGAGAAAATGGAACGGTTTGAAAAGCACTGTTCCAAAAACTGTAATCCCAGTTCCATCAGTCCAGTTTTCCATTACAAGGTTTAACAACCACCTTTTACCATTGGGAAGGATAAAATGTGAAGTGTAAAGAAGATATCCAGTAATCCATCTCTTGGCKGGCTCCACAACACCCCAGCAACAGTAAGTAAGAAAGAAGAATGGATCATAAAACCTTTCCTGTTCCTCCAAGTGACCTTTGCCCACAACAAAAGCAGACCTTAAATTCTGTTTACTTAAAAAAAAATAAGCAAGAATTTTTACAATGGCTGGCCATGGAAGTTTGAAATTATCTTAAATATACCTGTTTCTTGAGGAAATRCAGAAGTTAATGACTGAAAGAGCTGTTTKCACAGTTAGGGAAAATCCATGACTGTTTGAGCTTTAAACTAGCATTTGTGTATAATCAGACACAACAGCTTTCTCTACACAAAATGTTAGCCCTTCCATTTTCCACCTAGCGTTAACGAAAGCTGCAGATATGCCAGTTGCTGTGAAGATTTTGAGCCACAGACCAACCTCTGTTCTTCTACCTGACTTAGCTCACAACTTACAGCAGCTGGAGGGTTTTTCCCATGAAACATTTTCTGAACATACATATGTTTAATTGAGTAAACCAGATGGAAAATCATTTGCAGAGCTATGCTTTCTCATCCTGTGGGTCCAAGGGCCAAGTTAATCACCATTATTTCATCAATTCCCTTTCTGTATATCTTACTTTGCAGTGCCATACAAAACTCTCCCATGTTTTTGTCTCTTCGCCATATCCTGTAAGTTTTCTCTAGCAACTCCTCATGGTATTCTCCAATCTGCTCACAGCAGATTTAACTTCTAGTGACACTGTGCGATTTGTGTTTTCAGACTTCAGTTCCTCATTTGTTCCAAGTAGTCCAAATGGCCTTTGCTCCTGTTGCCTATGTTTATGTGCTGATGTGGATGGCATCAGTCATAGGGTACAGCAAAGCTCAAAAATTAAATTTACGTACAAAGGATAGATGTGTCCATAAATGGACACTTTCAGATTGCTGACCTTTTCTTTTTATCTGTGCCACTTGAGACCTGTGTTAGATTTTCTCATGCTTTAAATAATAGGTTTATTTCATGTAATTCACATCAAGTTTTCACATCTTTGTACTACTGGATATGAGTGTTCCCCACCAAAACTAGAATGATATAGAGAAGTCAGTTTAGTACTTTACTACTAGAAGAGCTTTAAATGATTATGTTACCAATACAGTTATAAAACCTATGTTGTAGTAGAAAGCTATTTCTCAAAATAAGTCAGCAAACATCTGTATGCCATTTGAGACCTTGAGATATCAGCCTAGTGGTATATTTTTGTAGGTGTGATAATCTGACAAGTTAGTCAGGAAAACACTTACAGGCACAGGTAGAATCTTTTATTAGAAGTGAAATACTTGGARAAAGTAGACAAGCTTTCTTCAAATCTGGAACAGAAGCAGCACACTTCCCAGCTAAGTGCAAGTTTAAAGAAATTGCTAAGAGTTTATAGCAGAGCTTGTATGAGCGTATATATTTTTGCAGGCTAAATGGCATAGAATAATGGCTATCTGAGCCCTTTTGTATGTGTGTGTGCATGTGTGTGTGTGTGTGTGTGTGAGAGAGAGAGAGAGAACTTCCAATGTTCACACCAGAATGATCATTTTGATTATGAAGTAGCTTTATTGCTCCCTGATTCCAGAGACTCTTCTTTCATTGACTGGAAAGCAGAAATACTCAAATAGAACCAGGTTCTGGTTAAGCTACCTTCGGGGACATGCATAATAAAAATCACAAGCATCTAACAAAAAGGAAATGTCATGCCTTTTCACATTTATCTTTGCATCAGCTTCAGCATATAAGAAAACGTAAAGGGAAAGGAAAAGAAAAAAAAAAAAAAMCGAGAAGACAGCACAGTTATTACGGATCAGGAGACAGATCCAAGCAGAACTACCTTTGAAATAGCCTTAGATAGGGAATGCCTTCAGGAACCTTCAGATGCAGAACAGTTTGTCAGCAGCACCTTTACCTGTCCATGACTAGAATCCCAAACGTAAACGAGTTTTACCGTAGCTTCTGTGTAAACTGAGCCTGTGACAGGGAGCAATGAGCTTTTGTTTTTCTTAAAGCATCTCCAAATGTGTGTTGTTTTCCCATGGGTGTGTGGTAGGTTAGTTTATGCCCAAAGGCACAGGGATAGACAGGAGCTTTTTTCAGCCAAGAACACTAAAAATAAAATTCATTCTTTCTGTACAAAGTCTGTGTGCAGGCCACTCTTGATAGTTTAAGATATATTTGGAAATTAACTATRTTTATGATTATGTCTGTTAACAATTTCAAGCATTGCCTCTTAAGCATAACTTTGTTTGATTATATCAAAAACCACACCAAAATCCACTTACTGTCTTCACCATGAGCTCTGGGTTCTCTGCACCTATGAAAAAATCWACTCCAAAATAACCAAAAAATCCTGATGTGCTCTGTATCAGGGCCTCAGTACGTGATGACTTCAGCATTTCAGTTTAAGAAAGGAAAGGTGAATTTTGGTTCCTTCCTATTAGGACTAAGGTCTGCAACTTGTGGTTTTATGCATACTTAATCACACATAACTTAGGATTCTAAGAAGCCTGCTGAAATTTGGGAAATCTGGTCCCAAACTGTTTGGGATAAATCCAGTCCATATGCTATAAGCCATCCAAACTTTGCTTTTTGTACTTTGTGTGTGGAAGTGGAAGTGAAAGAAGGTAGATGGCCTTGAAGATAAGCAGAGGAAGTTCTAGTCAACCTATCATATGGAATCCCCACCTTGACGGCACAGGAAGCTTGGGTGTCTCCTATATGTTTTCCTACATGAATTTCTTTAAGTCTTCCAGTGCAACTAATAGGAAACATTTGAGTGTCAGTCTTTCAGGCCATCTTCTGATGATGAGTGTGTGATAATAACACTGATCCCTTCTAAAATCATCTAGGAATTGGAGCCTTTCCCCAAGAAGTGGGAAGCCTTGATTCTAGGCTCCACTCAGTTTGGGTGGTATTAGCTACTTTTTGGCCTTTTGCGAATTTAAGGGGGCTTTTCATCTCAGCAAGGTTGTGCAAAAGACATGTTTCTCTCTCTGACAATACTCTTTTTAATGTTAAAAATCTGGGAACCATCAGGTTAAGTAACAAAACACTTAGTGAGCACAAAAACCTACGCAACTGGGCAGCCCCTAGAGGTGATCAAGTTTGCTGACCATCTGGGACTTCAGGAATCCCCCCCAGAATCATTTACATTCATTTTGATGCCTCCTTTGATTTTTAACACTTTAAGAACCCAAGGCAACTGATCATAAATAGAATTAAAAAGTCATACATTTTCAAAACCTTTTTCTACTTCTAGACTTTTCAAGGGCTTGTTGTTTGGGGTTTTCTTCACGTTTGTTCTTGTGTTGTTTTTCTGTAAATGAGAAGCGTCACTTGAAAAATTGTCTAGGACGAAGCTGAAGCCGGAGTTGCTCATAAAGGGTGGTGGAACTGCTGTAATGTCTGCAGAAGTGCCTCAAGCATTGTTTAGTCAGAGCTTCTCCACTTGTAGGCATTTGGCCGACACACGTGGACTGATGAAAGGCAGCTGGGTCTGCACGCTTCTTGCAGATCAGGGTCTTTAGTTCAAAAAGAATCATAAGGAAGAAAATAGCTGTACAAACTATTGAATAGTGTATAGAAGGTCGAGCCTGCCAAAGAGGTCAGGCAGGTAATCATCAAAATTAGAGATAAAAGAGACAATGATGTTACTTAGTCTGCTCACCAGCCTACTTAGGAGTGTTCAGTGCAGTATAACAGAAGTGCAGCTGAGAGTGGCTGTTGTTAGACCTCCAAAACTCTGGAATAGGCTGGCCAGAGTAATTGATCTGGAATTTTAAATTAGACTTGTTATAGCCGGGATTCTATGCTATAGTGAATAACTACCTCAGAGATGGACAAAATAACCCGTAGGGCTATTTGTCACCCGAAACGTAAGGATTCTCTTCTCCCGTTAGCATTTTACCATGATTAAAACCATTACATTTAAAAAAAGGAAAGTGGGAGATATTTCATCCCTAGCATGCAAAGCTACCTGTTACATGTTAGTTTTGGGGCAAACACCATAGACTGAGAAAAATAATTATCAAGGAGTTGTAATACACATTCTGTTTTGACAATCAGGGAAAAATAAGGTGTATTAGCCATCCTGCTTCCTTGCCTAGCTTTGATTACTCTGTAGTATCAGAAAGAGTTTTCCCCCTATACCATTGTGTGTAATTAACTGTTTTATGGGAGCACTGCATGGCTGCAATTAGCCAGTGATGGGGAARGGATAGTAAATGAGGTGGACCAGTAGTGTGTTCTGTTCCAGCAAAACCTGCAGCACATTTTCACATAGGCTCAGGTGCTGTATTTCCAAGCACTGAATTATTTTCTAATACTGCTCTCATCTTTTTAAAAGAGCTGTTTTCTTGAATATGAATTAGTTCCTTTAACTATCAATTCCTTTAACTATCACTCAGAAAAACAAACAGAGGCTGGGGAAAATGAGAGACAGAGAGACTGTTCAGTGACTAAGACCAGTTATACTCTCCCTCTACTGCTTATAGCCCACCCTTCTCCAAACCACTGGGATTTTTAAATAATTCTGATGTGCCTACAATGTGTTTTGAATTATCGTTACCTTCCCTCTATCCAGAAAATCTCTATCATTTGGGATCAATCTTTTCATAGTGACTTGAAAAATTTCATATTTTTCACTGAGCAGGGAACTGAAAAAAAGTCAAAGTAAAGTTTCTTATAGGGCAGAAGTCAGAAAAGCAATGATTAAAGTAATTAAATTGCAGCTTTAAAGATATTAAGCAAGGCTTTGGAGAAAAAAAACTCAGTAACATCAATGGTGTCTCTGAAACTTTCTGAAGTTTTGCTATTGCATTGCAAGATTTTTTTTTGGTCTACTGAAAGACATAAATCACTTTGGATGACAAAGAAGTGTTCCCATTTTTTGGGACTTGAAATGTCATTCAGCAACCTGAAAATTTTTCTCCACCCATTTCCTTTCTTCTTGTGGGTGGTTGTTAGTATTTACTTTCTGATGTTGTTCTAAAACTGAAACAAATGCAAAGCAAATCACAATTTTTGGTCCAACACCATTTTTTCCTGGCTCAATATTGTCACATTCGTGCATTACCTTCTTGGGCAATACCATTAAATTGTGATCTTTCCTAGGGGAGAAGAGCATCACCTACAGATGCATAGCTATATTTTGGCTCTGCTTCAGCAAGAATTCACGAAGTTTTCTGGGAAAACAAAGCTAAAGTGCAAGTTTATAAGGGGAAATTTTGGAATAGAACAGTGAGGGGTGCACATCTTACCAGCTTTTTCAGTGTGTGGTCTCCCTTTGGACCTCCCTGGAAACTCAGCACTTGTCCTGCCTGCATATTGCAGTGAGGGGACATTCTCAGCCTCTCCCTACCTACAGAACATTGTGAACAGCTCTCCTCCACAGTAATTACAGCTACCTAAGCACAAACTACTTCCCTACTCTTACAGCCTGCATTGCAAGAACACCCAATGGCTAAACACAAGATCAAAGTCCTGCAGGTTTGCATGCTTCACATGCACACAAGGAGAAGCAGTCCACATCTTGAAAAGCCTGCAGAATAAATAGACAAGCCTGGTTGAAATTACTGGAAAATGCAGGATAGGTCTGGTTTTTAAAGAGCTGTGCCAGGCACAGGGTATGTGCAAGATGCAAATGTATTCCTGGGGAAGCATGAGGTGGATGCTAAATAAGAGTCTGATGCATAAGGATCAGATCAGACAGGTCTGAAGAGTTCCTCCCCAGGTTACACAGTGGGGAGTTACTCTCAGAGTCAGCTGGAAAGGAATTACACCCGCTATCAACCTGGGTGCAGAGATCCAGACGTAGGGGTSCTGCAGGCTGCACATGGCAGCACAGAGCTGAGCAGGAGTGCTAGCAGGGATGCAGCCCCTTGAGCACAGCACCACGCTCTGCTGCTGGTGTTTGGAGCACACAGAGCGAGCCTCAGCATCRTTCTGGTGCAGTCATCCTGCTTCCCCTTCTGCAGGAGCCTCACACTTTCTACTGTCTGCAACTCCAGAGCCCCAGGGCTAGCTCACAGACAGTATGATGGAAAATAACCTTTCTTTTTCATCAGATCCCTTTAAAAGTTGATCTAAGTAGAGTCTTTTAGCACTAAATTGCCTTGATCTCTTTTCTCAGCTGAAGAAAGAAAATGATCTCCTGAACTATGACTGTTAGATGTTGCAGGGAGGCTGTTTGCTTTCTTTGAAATCATGCACTGAAAAAAAAAAAGGTCCTTCCAAAAATAAGGGATCTTGGCTAGAATATAAGAAATAAAAGTCACTGTATAATAACTCCCATACAATTTTAAGGAGGCAAATCCTATCTCCTGGGGATAAAGACTGGGATCAGGAGGAAACTGCCCCAGTAAGAGTAAGAGGCTGAACAAGTTAATTAGTTTTATGCAGCACAGAAATCCAAAATCAACAGCAATCCTAACAATAATAGAAACAGATACAATCTCTTTATTGAGGCAACATTCCTGTCACCCCAGATTTCCTCCCCAGAACACTTATGCATAGACGGGTAGAGTTCTCACCGCAGTCTACCTTTGCCAGACTCCAGAGACCTGCAGCTTTATGTTTTCTTTGGACTGTACTTACTCAGGCAGTTTCTTCCCAAGAGAAGCATAAAATATCATTGCATCAGAGTTCTCCTTCACTGAAACTTTTATCTCCAGCTGCCTGTGTGTTCAGCCTCCAATTCCATTGCTACTGTACAGCATCTTTGTCTATGAGTTTGGGAGGGAAGTGTTAAATCTGCACATATGATGGGGCAATTATGGATTAGGATTATGGAGCAACCCAAAATGCCACTGCCAAAAGCATCTCTGTGATATTGCCTTACCTTCTGGCAGGTTCTAGACATTAAGCCCAGGATTCATGACACTCACTTATGCACAAGTAAGGACCACCCAAGGCTCCCTGTATAGTCAGTGAAGAGAAATGAGACACTCCAACTCAAACTAGAGACAGAAAAAGTGGCCTCTGGAAGATAAAGGCTGTATTTCCCCTGACTGCAGGGAGACACTATAGTGACTATGCTGCACAATGTCACATTATCCTCCTGTTTCCCCAGCCAAGTCCTGGATTTCTCTTAACAACACAACCTTCCTTCCTTTCAAGAGACACTCATTTGTGATTGTCTACTTGACAGGTGGAAATACACATTTTCTTCCTTAACAGCATAGTTTGCCTCATCACGTACTGTTTTACATAAAAGGTGTGTTATAACCTATCCCCAGTGGCCAGGACAATTGCAAAGTGTATCACTGATTATGAGCTGAACTTGTGGATGTTTTGGTGCTTTGGCTGTAGGATGAATTAGTTTTGCTCCCTGGTAGCTGGTCTGTAGCATCATGTAATTTTGGTTGGTTTCTAGCATGCCATAGTTTTGTCTCCTCTGGCATTACTTAAAAGTTAATTTTAGAAAATTACTGCCAACTTGCAAGATATTTGTGTAAATTTTATTTGCTGGGGCAGGTGAAAAAGCCTTGCCGTGGCCCATGTATAATAACTCTTTCCTGCTAGGGTAACAAGAGCATGAAAAAGTTATTTGCCTTGACCAACTCTATCAGGAAAAGTTCTGCAAGGCTAGTGTAAACCATTCTGTTAGCACTAAGCTTAGAGAAAGTAATTTCTATAAAGCCTACACTTTGGTGTTCAAATACAGGAAAATGGACCTTTTAGGAGATTTGCATGTAATCATTTGCAGAGAACTTCATACTTTATATCGGGTGTTTTGGATCAGATAGAGCATTAGTGTCAGATTGAGAGAGGCTACTTCAAGGGCAGCTCATCAGATTGCCTACTGATTACATTATTCTTTTACAAGTTGGGTTTGAGTAAAGCTGCAGAAGCTTTTGTAATGCTGGTCCATAATTAGGGGTTCGCATTTTCCTTAAAACTTCAGATGATGTGAATTACTTGCATAAATATTTCACAAGGCATGATATAAATATTCTGTGGTGATTAGGATTGTTTATACTGTCTCTATCAGAAGAAAGTCTTTCTTTCTTGATCCTGACTTCTTTGGTTTGGAAAGAGATACAAGAAATCTCCCACGTATTTGGAAATTACATTACCTGTTTGTGCTTTTAAATAGCAGCACAATTTGAGCCTTGGAGACGGATGTTGTAGAAAATCGTGTAGCTAACTTACACAATCTGTTTCTACTGTTGTGCCTACAAATGAGCAAGCTGAGTATCCGGCTCAGGCAATTGCCCGTGTAATTTTCTGAAAATCTGCCGTATTATTTTCTTGTGTTGGCAAAAATTTATAAGTGCGGCTGTGCTGCTCCAGAGCACCCCAAGCCCTGGAGGAACTGCATTTCGGAAGGGAACAATTTTCTCCCTGCTCCTCTCCATCTTGCTCAATGCATAATTGTTTTCTGCTGTTTTGGGTCAGGTTAGTAACCTCAGGAGCTGAGGGAGAGGAGATCTGAGGTCTACGTTGTTTTTTGTCCCTTTCGACCTTCTGCTTCATTTGGGGAATAATTGCATAAGACCCAAATGCTCAGTCCATGATCCGTGCTAGACAGAGGCAGGTAACAGGCATTCAGCTGTGATGGTTTTATATATCCCAGCATGTCATTCCTCACGGAGCTGCTGCCGTTCTAGACATTTTCCACCCAAAGGAGGGTCTACCCAAGGTCTGCCCTGTACAAACAAGAATGTTCCCAAGCCTCTGCTGACAGTGACTTTGAGATGTCTGTGACAGAAAACGCACTATCCTGGTAAATAGCTAAAGAAAATCATTGCCTATCTTCACAGCATAGCAAAGCTAAGAACAATTTGGCAGAGTAGCACAAATCACCCACAAGGCAGGTGAAGTCCATGTAACATGTGTTCTTCATACTCCACTTCAGCCCAGGTGAATTTATTCATTCCTTCCTGACCTCACATGGCCCTTTTTTCCTCAATATGTGAGTCTTCACACAGGGCATGTGATTCTTTCTCATTTTCTAGGCACAACTACTCATTTCTTAATTTTAGTGACATGGCAGCTGCCCAGGTTTTTCTTGTTAAGATGATATTCATTTGTCCCCTTTGCTTCATTCGTTTTCCCCTCTGGCTTCAAAGCTGTAAATCAAATACACAAAATTAAATTAAATAAAATAAACATAAGTGCAGGTGGAAATTCAGGAAATATAAATAACTAAGAGTAGTTTTCCAAGACTGCTTTTTTAATCAATTCTAAACACAAGATATATATTGCCTGTTGAACTATGAATGTTGTGACCACCTATTGTTAAAGAGCAGCAATAAATCTGTGCAACAATTCTTTACTAATATGATTCACTGACACGTTTTGCCAGACAGCTACTTCAGCTTGCTCTTTTTCCAGAGGTGTATTATGCTGTCCACTGGAAAGGCTTGATGTGCTGCCATGAGAAAGGCATGAATGCTGTTTGTCCCTTAGAAAAATTCCTTCTTTCCCCAACTCTGAAGCAGTGAGGCTCCTGGATGCTCTAACCAGTTTTCTAGCATATGATAATCAGGGCTCATCTTCATACA
The DNA here is from genome assembly GCA_018881555.1 of Amblyornis subalaris. Lineage (NCBI taxonomy): Eukaryota > Metazoa > Chordata > Aves > Passeriformes > Ptilonorhynchidae > Amblyornis > Amblyornis subalaris. The sequence continues at coordinate 6,675,443 of JACAXG010000022.1, forward strand.
CATTCCCCCTCACCTTGAAAAGCAAAACGGCAGATATTCTCCCACTTCCCTCCTCAATCCAGCAGGATCTCTGATGCCCTGAAATACTGTTGGAGCAAATTATTGCCTTTTATATTCTGCAGGGAACCGAACACTGCTGTGCAGGCAGGGTGCTCTCCTTTCCACCTCATCCCATGTGTCAGAAATCCAGGGATGCCCTGGTGCCCACGCTGCTTGCCACTTTGCAAGGATAGCTCCCACACAGGATCTCAGCCCTGCAAGACTGCTTCATATTCGTGGGGTTTTCATCAATCAGATATGCTATGAGATGAAACTGCCTGAGTTTTAGACTTAATTATTAATTTATTCCTTTTATGAGATGGAGGTACCTAAGGGCTGTTTAGGCACATCATGGTTTTCTCCAGCACAAGTCTAGCTACAAATTAATATTGATCAATAAGGTTTCACTTCCATGTCAGTACAAATCACTCAAAATTCCTGTGCAAAGTCAGGGGAAGACATAAAAAGAAGTTCATCTGTTTACACTCTCTTTGCTTTGACAGGATAATAAACCCAGCCAGCACCACAGAATACACTCTGCTACCATTTACACAGCCTTCCTGTGAACCCACAAAGCATAGCCACGTCTTAAAGGCCAGAGCTGTACTGTGATGTCTGTTTGTAGTGGTGCTTGACATCACTGGTGCACCAGTACCTTKGTTAGAAACTTTCCTATTTTAAGGTGGTACAAAGGCATTGTCAGTGGCATGACTGAACGCACGTTCTTATGTGAGAACTGCTGCAGTTGTTGCACCAAGGTAATTGCAATGACAGTACTTCTGTCCACACCTGTCTTTCCTTTATGGTGGGAATTCTGCTAACTTAAACTATTTTGAGTGTGACAAACAGCCTTTTAGACTGTTTCAGTGGCTAGAGATACAGTATCAGATACAGGAAATGACAGAATTTTGAATCAAATTATTACACATCTTGGTGCCTCTGTTTCTTTACTTGTCAGAAGAGTAAGTCTGCATCCCAGATAATCTAATTCATAGAATCATGGAACGCTTTGGGCTATAAGGCACATTAGAGATCATCTAGTTCCACACCCCTGCCCTGGGAAGGGACACCTTCCACTAGACCAGGTAGCTCAACACTCCATCCAGCCTGGCCTTGAACACTTCCAGGGACGGGGCAGCCACAGCTTCTCTGGGCAACCTGTGCCAGTGCCTCACCATCCTCACAGTGAAGAATTTCTTCCTAGTATCTAATCTAAATGTCTCCTCTTTTACTTTAAGAGTCTTCCCTCTTGTCCTATCCCTATCTGCCTGTGTAAAAAGTCACTCCCCCTCTTTTTTACAAGTCTCCTTTAAGTACTGGAAGGCTGCTAGAAGGTGTCCCCAGAGCCTTCTTTTCTCCCAGCTTCACAACGCCAGCTCTCTCAGCCTGTCTTCACAGGAGAAGTGTTCCAGCTCTCTGAGCATTGTATCAGCCCATCTGATAACAGATCCCAACAGATCTGATAGCAGTATTTCGAAGTTTACATACCCAATGCTTGTAAAGCCCTTAAAGGTTCTTGGATGAAGCTTGATAGAAGAAGTTACTAGGTGAAAAAAGCTGATCTTACTGATTTATTGATCACAGATAATACCATTCTGAGTATATTGAAGACTTAAATCCTGTTGCCTTGTAGTTTCAGTTCTGTGTAAAGTCAGCCTTTGTATATCCACTCTTTTTCACATCTTTTGGGACAAATTATAAACATATGAGTATAATCCACTGAATATACTTCATGAAACAATTTACTGACCTTCTTTAAAAGTATCTTTGTGAATGTTCTATATTTCTGGCAGCCCTTCTATTCACACTAGCATGAATACACCCGTTTTAAATCAGCTCTTGATCTCTGAACGCCAAATCCTGTGAGAGATAAAGTAATTCTGAAATATTACAGCCAAATGTGCAGCATAAAATGAAGGCGTGTTTATTGTTTGTCTTACTTTCCCCTCACTATTTAGGGTCTGCTCTGGTTGTCTCTTCCCTAAATTTAAAGCAGTTGCCTGAATATTGCAGAGTTCCTCAGTTACGTTGGGAAACAGATTCTTTGTACTAACCTATTTCCAAAGTTTGTGTTTCCTAAGTACTCTCATAAATCTACCAGAGACTGTAACATATCTTCTCCTGATTTTTTTTTTTAATTTTAATCTGAAATACTGGCACATAGATAAAATAGAAGGTTCTGTTGTGTTTTCCTCTGAATATGTGCAAGTATCACATCATTCATACAGAGACATTCAACGTCTATTATTCCTGCCTCAAGTCCAAAGAACATAATTTTGACTGTTCAGTGTAAGCGGATATATAAGATTGTTACAAATTGATGCCAAGGGGCCCATACTTGGAATCCGTTTTGTTTTTCTTTGAGTTAGCTTCTAAATTGCAAGAGTGTGCATAATGAATGTGTTATCTAGTCCTTCTGTTTTGTATTTTTGAGGGAGAAACAGCACATACCGCAAAGCAACTTGTCCTACTTGCTCAGGTTCCATGGCAACCCAGTATTGCTGCAAATTCATTTTGCTCTAATCAATTAGAAATTTTGCTCTGGCAGCTGGAATGAAAGTTTACGGGCCAAATTCTGCTTGTTTTACTTGGACATGCAGTTGCAGTAAATTCAACGAGATACTTGCCTGAGAAGGACACAAACTTGTAGCTTTCGTCTCTCTTGGTTTAATTTTTGTGAAAAGGTCAGATTTAATTCTTGGTTTTCTGTCCAAGCAGGAAAAAAAGGAGGCAATTCTCTTAAAGGATCCACAACCTTACACACGCTTGCCTTACAGCCTTGCTGACTTGTTAAAAAGGAAGGTATTGCTTTGTTTCCCGTGCATTTTAATTGGATGTTGTCAGAAGAGCTGGGCACACCTTCCATCCGGCAGTTGGCAAAATCTCCTCTTGCATCCACCCCATCATTCGTGGCCAAAAGGCAATTTTTCAGGGAGCACGGTGGTATATGCCAGTGCCCTCCATAGCAGCGCAGCCCTCAGTAACATGGTTAGTATGCACAATTCCTAGGGAATCTTCCCTTGTAAAGGTCAGCTCATGCACTGCTGGAAGTGCATTTAACGACAGTGAAAGCCCACAGGATCTTCTCATGTGTGCTCTGCAATGGCATAGTTGATTACAACCCAAAGTTGCCATTAAAGAGGTTTTGGTTATTTTTATTCATAATTTTTATTCATATTTATTTCTTTTATTCTTGTCAAAAGTACAATACTAGGAGATGGGGAAAGCTCATATCAAAAAAAACCCGAACAACTTGCAACCATGTGGAAATGGCAGAATCTTTCTGATGTGGACTGATAAAAGCACTGACATTTTGCTTTTAGGGTTACAGTTCCAAATTCAGCTCATTCTGCTCCTGCTCTTTGTGTCCAGACTACAGAATTCATGTATAGTTATGCCAAGCGTGCTGTCTGAACAAAACACAGGGAGAGCTTTGGGGCTGTACCATAATTTCCTACACATTTTAACACTTGCTTTCCATTTCAGTCATCATCACACTAGAATTCAGCCTCTGACTACACAGGATTAGAAATACATGTCACCCTGTTTTGTATTGAAAGCACAGCAAATCAAAGTCCTGATTTAAACTTTGTTACATATCGGGGCTCATCAAATCTCTATTGCAACAAAGAGGATGACACAGAGTAGACTTTGCTCCTTCAAAAGCAGATCAGAGTTAGAGCTGAATCTCAGTTTTCATGTCAGGGACTGTGACAAGGAAAGCAGTGCTCATCCACTTGCATATGCCCCCTTTCTTCCTGTCTCTCTCCAGCTCCTACCAGTAGTTAGCACAATGGGAAGGTTACAGCCTTGGCACCATAAAAAGGGTCAGGGAGTGTGAAGTGGGCTGCAGATTCCTTAAAAGCTGCATTCCTAAAGGAGGAACTTCTCTGTCTGGAGGTTTGTCAGAAAGAAGGAGACCCAGACGACTCCACTGCTGATCATAACAAAACACAGAGGGCTCACAATTTTGGCTCTCAATCTGCATGCTGCACAGGCTGCTGTTCACACGAGGCAGTGTAGGCTCTCAACCAAAGCTGGCTTTTCTCCTTCGGGTGACAAGTGTCTCTAGGCACAGGTACAGTCCTATATTGTCCGTGGTTCCCAGGCTTTGTCTCTGACACCACAATTTCTGCTCTGATTATAATTAGCAATTTATAAGACTGGCATATGCCAAGGAGGTGACATTCAAAGGCTTATGATGAGAAAAACTGATGACCAAGGCAGAAGGAAATACAGCAGAACCAGCTTTGGGGGATTTAAATGTTAAACCCACTTTATTGTTTTGGGTTTGTGTCCTTTTCTAAAGTGTTCATATTTAGTAAGAAATATTGTACCTCTATGTTGTGAGCTATGTTATGTTCAAAATGTGGGTTTTTTAGAAACAGATGATTTTTCAAGTTTGCTGGTTTTCTTGTGCTGACTGTTCTTTTATTTTGATGGATTTTGCATGATAACATTTCAGTATTTGGGAAAATGTGGGAGATTAATCATTATGACTTTCAGATCAAATGTAGCAAGGGGAAAAGCTCATGTTTAAATGCATTGTCTTGTATTATATGTCTGTGYTCATATTCCCCCTGTTTTTATTGATGTACTGCACATATCTTACCTCCACATTTGCCTGTTAGTTTTTTCACCAGTTTTGGGCTTCTGACTTCCCAGTTTTGCTTAAAAATCTGATTGGAATAAACCCCTGTTAATCATTAATTGTTTACAGTATGTTTTTTCCAATTGGATCTACTCAATTACATGTACCTGCTTCAATTTCCTTGCAGCCAGTAGATCTTCCTCAGTCAGGCACAGCTCTACGTAAMATATAATCTTAGAACCCGATTTGCTGCGTCTTTCATCATTTAATCAATGAAATGACGCTGCTCTGAGCTGTGCTTCTGCCCTCTATCAGTGTGGTGGTTTGCTGAGGTGCTTCTACCCAACATAGCGACGCCCGGACTTCTCCTCCACCTCCTACCTGCATGATGGAGGTCTTGGGCTGTTTGCTTTAAAAACTAGAGGGAAGGGAATTGTTAAACCAATCCCCACAAGGACTTTACACTTTTCACATGGCATCTGAAATAATTCACTTCACAACCTGCCGGGCAAAGCTTTCCCGTTAGTAAGACGCAGCCCGGTGGTGTCAATGAGTGCGGCTCATTGACAGTAAGAGCCCATGTCGTGGCACAAAGCACCTCTCACCAGGGGCTCTCTCCAATGTCAAAATCTTTAAAAAAACCCAAACTAAACAAAAACCAAAAAAAAAAAAMCAAAAAAACAAACCAACAAAAACTTGATGGGTACTACTTATAAAGGATGGATATGAGTTTTCAGGGCAGATAGGACAGTGACAGCCCGAGGGGCAGCAGGTAATGGGGTCAGATACGTGCAGTCGGCCGCCCCTCAGGCAGGGCTGCCCCGCTGGGGCAGACGGCGGGGTGGGGGGGCGGCCTTCCCTCGTGCCCAGGCTCGACTTTTATTGTCTCTCTGTCCGTGTTTTGCCGTGGGTTTTTTGTTCATTTTATTTCTTTCTGTGTTTTTTCCCCCTCCCTTCTCTGTGTGTGTGTCTGTGGCCCGCAGGTCCCCCCCTGCCCTGTTCGTCCGCCTCCTCCACCCCCCGCTCGCAGTCCCCCTCCCCTCTCCCCTCGCCGCCGGCCAATGAGGGCCCGGGGCGGTCGCTGGGCGACGGCGCGGCCCGGGCGGCCGCGGGCTCGGACTCTGAGGAAGAGTTTGTCCCTCAGTCATTCTTAGTTCAAAGTGGCTCTGGAAACCTCTGTGTCGCCGCCGACGGTGAGTGACTCTCTCTCTCTCTCTCCCTCTTTTTCTCTCTGCGCCTACTTTTTCATGCCCTTCTTGACAGCTATGCGCGGGGATGTAGGTTGGTTGGGGGAGCGGGTGTGCTTGTTGGGTTGATTTGGGGTGATTTATTTAAAAAGTAACGAAACTGGGGAGGGGAGCTTAAAAATCGCCTGGCATTGGGAAGGTCCGTGCTGGGTGCTGTCCGTGTTGCGGGGTGGCGGCGGTGCGGGACGCGCCACCCCAAGTGGTACCCGAGCGGCGCTCACAAACTTGGCGTGAGTTGAGGGTTGGAGCCCGCTCCCTTCTGCGGGGGTGGAATTTTGGGGTGGTTTGGCTTTTTTATTTTATTAATTCCCGGCTGAAAGACTTGCCAAAGTGCCCCCTACCCTTCTCTGTGAAGGCGGCAAGGTGCAGCCTGGGGGCTGGCGGGGCTGGAACTGTCAGGAACCTGTCACCCGAGGGCAGCATGGATGGGAAAGGGAATGGTGAAAACGCAGAGTTCCCTTGATAATTGTGACAGTGGCATCAGCTCATCCCAGAGGAGGGTGTCTGTGTCCAGTCTCCCTCAGAGGCGTTGAGGGGTGCCTTCAGGGTAAGTATTTGAGGCAGCAGCACAACCACATCCTGCTGGGATGCTCTGAGACTCCCCGAGGGGTTGCTGAAGGTGCTCAGCACTGCCGGATGGTCCATGATGCTTAGACAAATTACAAGGAGAGGAATGAAATTCACAGCTCTCTGCTGCGAAGACAGTGAGTCATAAATGGAGAGGTAACGCTCGTTGGCAAAGAAATGTGAAATTTCATCAAGGGTAGTGTAACCTGACGAAGTGCAGATTACAGCAGTGGAATAGCAGTGGCCACTCAGGCCGCTGCCATCCGGCGTGAGTGATAATTGCTCACAGGTCTGATTTATGATGAAGGAGAAGGCATTCAAAGATATCTTGAAAGAGAGAAAGAAAGGTGAGAGAGAGGTTTACTGCAGCTGGCAACAGCTTAACTGCATTTATGTTAAGCTTCTAAGAAGGTTTCCTAGTATGCTGTTATCTCCAAGTAAGGAGAGAAAGTTTGACATTTAATTTGTCCGCCCTCCCCCTTTCCCAGCTTCCCTCTTCTTTTGTTGCATTTGTTATGGTAAAAACAAACTTTCCCCTCAAGGTTTTTCAAAGGAGAAGGTTATCTCCTCTGAATTGTCATCCTAAGGAGAGTAGGGGGAAATACAGTGTCATATTCATTCAGGAAACTGATTAAAATTCATATCCTCTGTTCAGCTTCCCCCTTCCCCTCCCACCCTATAACACACACACACACATCTGATTCCTTGCAGTCTCAGAACATGGAAATACGAAATAATGTCGATGACCCTCTTGGTGGAAATAAAACCAAACTCACACTCCACCTCATGTATTCCACATCTTAATGTGTGTACTTTCTCTTTGTTCTTTTAGGAAATACATATGTACACATACATGCGCACCTTCCAGGTAAAAAGAGGGAAGAGAGAGAAAGCAAGTGAGATTAAAGACCTTAATCTCTTCTTTTACTAATTAGCTGAACAACAGAAAAAGCATTGTTCAGAGTCCACAGTGGGTTGACCACATTATTGTATTATTGATGTGCTGGTGAGTTAGTTAGACTTCAGGCTTTTCAGCTGCCTGCTTATTTATCCTCTTTTTTTTTCTCAGTGCTTTTTGCATTGGCTTGTAGACATACTACATTCCCTGAGGCCTTCTTTGTGTGTAGAATTCAGCAGGTTGGTAATAAATATGTCCCACACAAAGACAGGGCGTCTGGGGTCTCATTTGCCTGCTTATTGTAGTTGTTCAGTAATCAAAAGTGCAGGTAATGCCAAGACACTAGTGACCTGTTAGGAGCAGCTCAGTGTCACTCTGCTACCAGGAGGAAAACAAAGATGACATATTTTGCCACCTATCAACCCATAATCTGAGAGTTCACATGAATTAGAAGCACCAGCCATACAAACCCATCATGTCTAAAACCCAGAGACTCTTCTGACCTCTGTAAATGGATTTAATTGCTTTAGGTCCTTAACGTTCTGTTCTATGAGCCTTAGTCAGCTTAAACTTTAAATGACAAAGGCAGGTCTTTATGTTCCTTAAATGGTGAAAATTAGTAAAAGCATATTTTGGTTGGGACTAAGTTTAATACCRTCAGATCACTCATTCTCAGAGAATGGTAGCTGTCTCAACAGCAGGACAGCCTGAGAATGCTGTCCAAAGGATTTGTGTTGCACTTTTTAATTGATTGTGGCTAGGTTTTCCTTCCACAGCTGTGTAAACTCAGCCTTAGAGAAGTCCATCCAAAGTAAGTAACACCCGGGGAGCAGCACTGCTGTTACAAATCCCCATGTAAATTGCAAATATAATGCACATGGAACTTAAGAAACATGCTACTTTTTGAAGATACAGTAAGCTATTCTTATATCTAAGTTCCTCTCATTCCAGAAAGGTAGTACTGTCCATGATATTATTTTTACACTTCCAGAAAAATGTCCAACTAAATTTTCAAATGCAGGCTGGAACCAACTAATATGTATATAAATACATATTAGTTGGGCATCTTTTGGGGCTTTTAGTTTTGTCTTAGATGCATTACAAGCCATTGTTCGATTTTCTTTTTTTCTAAGTAGTTTAGAACATTGAAATCCCCAATTGTTATTGTACCTATATTGGGAGGTACATAATGTTAAGGAAAAAGAGGCTTTTGAAACTTGGACCTTTTCATTTTTCTTTTTATATATGTCAAGTCCAGAAGGCTTTTTACTTCAACTAAAATTACGCAAAGTAACTAGGGTGTGAATGTCTTCATTTCATAGAATCCTAGAATGCTTTGGATTGAAARGGACCTTAATGATCACCTAGTTTCAACCCCCCTGCTGTGGGCAGGGACGCCTTCCACCTTCCTGGTCCAGGGACCAGGTTGCTCAACACCCCATCCAGCCTGGCCTTGAACACTTGCAGGCATGAGGCATCCATAGTTTCTCTGGGCAACCTGGTTTAGTGCTTCATCACTCTCATAATAAAAAATTTCTTCCTTATATGAATTCTAAATCTATCCTCTTTTAGTTAAAACCATTACCCCTTGTCCTATGACTACAAGTCCTTGTAAAAAGTCTTCCTCCATCTCCCTCATAATTCCTTTAAGTATCGAAAGGTCACACACATTCCCTTCTGCAGACTAAATAGCCCCATCTCTCTAAAACATCTCAGGATGTTTCAGTTCAGAAACCTTAAAATTTCCTGATTTGAGGATTTCAGCACTATTTGAAAAGTAGGCTGACTTGGGATATCAAGAAACACTAATTAGTTTTTGAGGTTTCTTATGTATACTGGTGTGCAGGTATATATGTATATGACTCATGAGAAGCCAGAACTGTCTGTAGGCATCCAATCTTTAATCTGGTTGTTTTAAGAAACTAACAAATGCTGTGTTGGATCAGAACATGCAGTTCTTGACAAGGGTATGGGAGAAGCAGCATGAGCCAGTGGGGCTGTAGGGAGGATATTGACTGGCTCATCAGTGGCAGCTTTATTCCATCTGGACCAGTAAATAACGTGAAAAATACATTAAAAAAATTGAGCATCTTTAGGGAATGGTATTTAGGAGGAGTACATGGCAGTACAGCCTGACAATTGCTGCCCGCTTCCCTCAGCATCCTCGGCTGTGGCACTGGCGACATTAGCAGGTACACCTCTGCCCAGTACAGCTATGAAGTAGGGAAATGGCTGTTGTACAGTGACAAAGAACAGATTTGGAAAGGTACATGAAATCTGTGGAAAGCTGACGTCCAAATTCCTTTGAGAACACTGACTGTGTTGCCTCATAATCAAAGGCGAACTGTGTGACTTCTTCCAGCTCTTCCATCAGTGAGCAGGCATTCCATGTGAGGTGTGCTTTTGTCATTTTGTGGGGTCTGGTGCGTTGGTGTGTTTCTCTAAGCTGATTGTTTCAGGCAGACAGGAAAGGCTGGATGTAGTCTCTTGAAACAGCCTCTGCACGTGGGAGCCACAAAATCCCAAATCACCTCTGGTTTGGGGCATTTTAGTATTCTTAAACACAATATCTGAGACCAGGGCATGGATTTTATTTAATTCTAGCGGAAGTAAGGAGATACCAGAAAGTTGTAAGAAAATCAAAACTGACTCTCTTGTCCTAGAAATTACTTCGCTTTGGTGACACGGAGGTAACATCTACTGAAGTCTCTAGTGTAGGAAGGATCTAATACAGTTTGGAGTCTTATCACCCACTCCTGAATATATGTACCCCAATTTCTTTGGTTTCTCCCTTAGATACATCCCTATTACAAAAGCTTGTTGCTCACCACTGTTTAACCAGTTTTGCACCTTTTCTACCACTAAGGGCATTTATTCACAAAAGAAGCAGCAGTGGTTGGTCRTTGCCAGTCACCCAAAGTGACTGCGGGAGAGAGAGGGAGAGGGGGAAGGTAGGTCTGATTTGCGGTGTTATTACACTTCGAATTCCAAGAGGAGCCTTCAGTGTTGTGTAAAGCATGGATGATGCAGGCCTTACCTTGGCATAGATTGCATTGGCAGTGGACAAGGAGGGAAAACCATGTTGAGTACATACATGAATGTTCTAGGGTTAGGTCCTAGGAGGTGAGTGTGATTTCTGTATGATCCATGATTTCAATGGAAAATAGCCACCCCAGGATCAATTTGCCCCCAGAAGCCACAACATGCTGCTTCTGCTTGGTGGGATCTGCATGAATGAGCTTCTTGACCAACTAAGTCCGTGGTCACAGAGTTAGTGAAGATTCTTGTACTGTCTTTGCCACTTTCTCTTGTTCAAAGAGCTGGACAGTTTGAAGCAGTAAGTTCCCCTAAGGTCTTCGTTTTCATTTCTAACTAAATTGGACCAATGTAGACCTCCTGATTTGTAACCTATTTTCTGCTACGTTTTTTTTTAAATCTTTAAAGAGCAACCTTGAGCTGTTGAAGACAATCACTGTTTTTAATTTACCTACCTTTCCTATCCCTCAGTAAGAACTTTCTGCTTTTTTATTCAATGATTTGGCCCAGATTTATGACGATAAATCCTTCATAAAAAGGCTGCTGAGGACTCCTATAGCCTTATCTGTTTTTTGTCAGATGGTTTCATTTTATATAATTTTATATAAAATTTATATAAATTTTATATATTGCGTTTCTGGCAATTTACAGTAACTAACCAGATCATCTGTCACTGCTGCTATGGATTTCCTCAGGATCTAAAAGGATGTTATCTTCTAGAAACACTGGGTACTTTCTGCTGAAAGTTTTTAATCTGTCTGTGTGTGCTCAGTGTTTATTTCTTTTGTATCCCTGATGTGGTTAGTGCTGCAGAGTGTGCCACACAGCGACTGCTGTTTTCAGACTCATCCAGCAGCCCAGTGTGACCAGCTGAAAGGCTGAATGCAGCATCAGCCTGCTTTGCATCAGGCATCACTCCTCTGATCTTCAGGTCCAACTTCAGACACAGGAGTTGTCCTGTAGGAGTCCTGCTCAAGCACAGGGTTAGGTGTTTACAGCACCGGAATGGAAAGTACAGAGAAATCAAACTGCAACAGGGAGCCCAAAAGACACTGAATATTAAAGGGTTTTGAAGAAAGAATAGTATCATGTCAGGCGTCTTAGAAGTGGAGAATTTTCAGGGATCTGACTGAGGAGAGCAAAAGAACCTTTGATAGTGTAATCTGAATTGATATTTTTCTCATCTAATAACTAACAGTAAATTCCAATTAATTGCAATTTTCTTTTATGAAAGGCTTTCATTTTTCTTTCCAAAAAGGCTTGTGAACAGAGGATCTATTCTCTTCTGTGTTTTGTCCTTGCACAGTGCTTTCTATTGGTTCTTTTTTTACTACTCAAGCAAGTGTGTTAAGTAAGAACAGCAATTAATCTCTGCATCCTTTATCAGAGATTTGCAGAGTCCATTAGCAGTCAGTGTTACTTTAATGGTAATTCATAATTACAGAAGGGAAACAGGAATTGGAAGATATTACCAATCGATTTACAAGTATCTTTTAGAAAGTTTAAAATATTCTTTATATTATTGTGTTTCCTATTAAAACTTATTTTAGCATCATCACCCTCTCCCCCCCACAACATTACAGAAATTCGGGAAAAAAAATCCTAAGGAGAGGAAAGGCTTAAAAGATGTTAAGTTTAGCAATAGTTTTAAATATATTCTTTAATAAAATAATTTTATTTATTTTTAGAACAGTAGTGGTGATTAGGTGAGGTGCTTTGGAAAAAGTATTTTGAAAACCAGTTTCACATAATTTTTCAATGACTTTGTCATCTAATTTGGGAGCATGTTCAGAATTCAGTCTGAGAAACTGTGACCTAAATTCCTCTCTTTTACTTTTAGTCATAAAACTAAACAAGAGACCTATTAACCATAAGCCTTATATTTAGATAGAGATATTTCAAGCCACCAAGGTTTGAATCATCCTGAGGAGATTCCTCTTTTTCCACTCAGTGTGGAAAGAGCTGTGTCTGATTGTGGCTCCACAGAAGCCTGAGAAGTTAATGTGGAGATGGCCATTTTGGCTTGATTTTTACATTGTYGTCTACTGAAACTCACCGAAAGCTTCCAAAAATTCTCTGATGTATTTGAAAATTTGTGCTCACATCATTCCTCTGAATTTATCTCTGATGTAAAGATGACAACAAGGTTCAGGTTTTGAGTCTCCAAGCATCACCCATTGCCTCTTAGACCCTGAAGATCAAGTAAGAAGCTGTAAACTGGCAGCTGTGAGGAGGATCAGATCATGAATTATTCCTGTTCATATTCACTGAGCAGTGGAGCCGTCCTGTTGAGTTTTTGTTCCTCCTATTTCACTCTTCCTACTAGGAGGAAAGATCAGAAAGATATCAGTGTGTGAGCTGCAGATCTTTCAGAAGACATGAGGCTCTAGAAGTGTCYGCTTACCTTGCTGTCAGTTAAGCTCTTGCCCTGTGAATCCACTTTGCATCCTGAGAATATTTGTTTAACCTGGCAGTTGTTTGGCTTCAGGATGAGCCAAAGGTGAGAAGCAAATCATTTGCTATAGGACTAGATTCTTATCACTGGTATCAGTGGGAGGCATTTGGATTAGATTCCTAGCATAGCGAGGGTCAAATCCTGACCCAGCTAAAATCCTTTTTGGCTCAAACAGAGGGACGTTTGATCAGGAGAGGATAGTATGAATACACAGAGTCAGGTCGGGGCTTTTGGTTTTTGGTTTTTTTTTGCAAGGAATAAATATTTCGAAGAGAATAAAGCAAAGTTATGATTGTCACATTCAGTGAAGGGCAGCAATGAAGAAAGTCACCTTTCCAGGCCAGGGAACACACTGAATCAGTTAAAGCAGATTTATAGCTTTTTAGCTGTGATAAAACCGTATCAGTGTGTATATGAATTTACATAGGAGGAGGGGGTTTTTTCTTTCTTTTAATGCAAGCCACATTGGAAAGTGTGCACAAAGGAGCCCCACTCTGAGGAAAGACAACTGGAACAAATTATATGCATTCAGACTTGTTAAATGGAATTGGCAGCAGAAATATTCCTGGTAACCTGAGCATTACAGCAGCATTGGTATAGTTAAGGTTATGTCAGCATTTCCATTAGAAACCCCTACTTTCAGAGGTTTGTATCTGCAGAAAAAATTCACTGTGGGTTGAAATTTGACAAGCTGTGCAAGGTCTCATCTGAGATGGATTTTTTTACCTTTTTACAAAATTGGGGAGGAAAAACTGTTTGAAGAGTCAAGCTACAAGAGCACAAACAAAAATAGCAGCATTCTAGCTTTGATCCTTTTCATGTTAAAAACCTCCGTTTCTTTCTTTATAGTGTAACTATCAAATGTACAACAAAATCTTGCTCTGAAGGAGGAATTAATCATTACACTATTAAAGGAAATGAAACATTAATTTATGGCCCATTAGATGCTTTTTCACTGCAGGACTGCCAGTGTTTTGGTCTACCTCAGGTTATACCGAGAGATTTGTGACTAACATGAAACAAAGCCCCCAAAGCAGCAGATTCTGTGTGGAAAAAATGCTTTCTGGGCAGCTTTAGAAGAACAAAATGTTGAAGGCAGAGTTGTCCAGAGATTGGAGTGAGTACTAGGAATTCAGCCTTCTGGTTTCTGTCTGCTTCTCAGACATAAAACTTAACCTCAGTTTTCTCCGTTGTAAATAAGAGGTACAGCCTTTGGATTCAGTATCCTTCTGAACTGTTTCCTCATTTGTATGATGTTACTGGAGCTAGGCATGGTTTACGCCATGATGAACAAGCAGACAAGAAGGGACCCGTGGCTCCAAACTTGCAAACATCAGGTTTCAGAGAGTAAGCTAATCTTTTTTCAAAATATTTTCAAATTTCTGGGTGCACAGCATTGAATTTGTTATTTCTGGGTGTGTCATCTCTGGGCTGATGCCTGTATGGCCGAGGGCCTGTGTGCGTTCTCAGTTCCTGCAGGGCTGTGTGCCTTCTATACTTTGAAAAGTCATAGCTGATGTTCATCAGAACTTTTTCCATTCACCAGATAAAAGCTGCTGTGGAAGTGCAGAGTATTATAAAATACAGGAAGGAAGTCTGAAGCTCATGTACTCATGGCTGCGTTGTGTTATTACTGTGAAATGGATCTCTCAGTTGGGAATGAGCTCAAACTTTGGGAAGGCTTGTTCCATTAGCTGTTTGCAAGCCATATGTCTCCATTTTTAAATGAGGACCTGGGGGCTTTGAACTTTATTTATAAGCTGAAATTTGCTAGTCACTGTGAACCGATGATTAATTTGTAAGGGAGAAGATGCCAGAAGTCTCACTCTGACCTGTGTGTTCTTTCAAACTAAACATCCAATAACTGCATAGCCTCAGAAGATGTATCCCCCCCACTTCCTCCTCCATCGTTTCTGTGCTTTGCATTATTCACTGTGTTTATTGTAACACACTATTAATCTCAACCACAGCTTTCAAGCCATCATTTGACCCCAGCAAATTCTTCAGCAAAAGCAATGATAGCTTTAGGTATTCTGGGTGGAAGCTTTCGAAGCTCTCAGTGCAAAGGAAAAGATCAGGTTAAAGAAGGTTTGAGGCAGTAATTCAGAGGAAAACGTGTTTTCTGTGAGTACAGCATGATTTTTTCTGAAAAATTATATTTGGAATATGACATGAGGGATTGTGCAACTTCTTGCTGTGTGTCTGTGAACCACGGTGCATCCTTTGAAGTTACTTCCCAAGTGCACCTGGGTGCAAAGTAGTAGGGTGTTTTATTCAAGGGAGGGCAGTCCTTAGCTCTGTGTTCAGCAGCAGGACCAAGCCCTCAGTGCCCATGCTTGGTAGTGAAGCTGATGTGTCAAACAGTGATGGCACAGAAGAAACCTTTGATTTGGAGAGCTTTATGTGAAAGACTGTCACAGTTCTTGAAAAGTCAATTGGGCTAAGCCTTTGAGGACTACAAGCCCCAGTATAAACACCCCACATAAGAATTCATTTTGATGGCAGTTTGGAAAACACGAGAATTTGAGGGGTTAAAAGTTTTGTTTGTTTTTAAGTCCTGCCATGTGAATTGAGACAAAAGCCCCCAAAAGAGATGGAATAGCTGGTATAGAGCTTTTAATGCATGATTGGCGTTAGCTCAAAATCTACGACTACAAGGTCAATATTTTGTAATAAGTAGTGCTTGGAAATGGGAGTCAATTTGAAGTCAACACCAGTCAATGGGAGTCAACAGCAGTCAGAGAGCTGGTGACTGGTGACAGTTGGTGACTTTGGCCAAGTGACTCAAATGCTGCTGCTTGACTCTTACATGAATAAAATGGGTGATAATCATCATTGTTTGCTCCCTAGAAGCTTTGGAGATGTTCAGATTCTTCATTTCAGATTGAAAATGAGAAATACTGTTGTTCTCCCACTCCACCGAGCTGATAAATCCACAGTGTCACAGGGCTTCACTGCTGGCTTTTACCATGTGCTTGTGTCTCTGGAGGGAAGGGATGGTGATGCCACAGGGTTTAGGCAGCCTTTTTGTAACACATCTTCGCAGTCTGACCTCACTTTTAACATGGAAGATTTAAAAGATGTTTTTACTCTTTCCATGTAATAATTAGGTCTGTTAATGGCAGCCTGGTAGTTAAAGTCTTTTCCATATAAAGCAGAGAGACAAAACGGTTCAAGCCATAATATTGTATGACCGAAGCTGATAACATTCAGACGTAGTATGTCCCATTTCTGTTTTCAAGGGGTCAGCTAATAGTGGCATGTCAAAATAGCATGAAAATATGCAGCCATTCACTAAAGACAGCAATGGTGGGCCAAACGACCAGTGACTCCGTATTACTTCATAATATCATAGAATCAGGAAGGTTGGAAAAGACTCCAAGGTCGTTGAGTTCAACCATTAACCCAGCACCACCATGTTCTCCACTAACCCCTGTCCCCAGGTACCCCATCCGTGTACCCTCTGAACACTTCCGGGGATGGTGATTCCAGAAAATCTCTGCCAAATGGCAGAGACCTTGTATCTTAATCTACTACTTGTACTTTTTACCACTAAGGCACAAATGCATTTGGAAAAGAATAGCTAACAGAATGATGGTTGGTGCATTTCTCCCTGGCTCACGTGCCATTTAAAATTCTAAAACAAACAAAGCTACTGAGACCCAAATCTGCCCCTTTTGCTCATCAAGGGTCTCAA
Organism: Amblyornis subalaris; assembly: GCA_018881555.1. Lineage (NCBI taxonomy): Eukaryota > Metazoa > Chordata > Aves > Passeriformes > Ptilonorhynchidae > Amblyornis > Amblyornis subalaris. The sequence continues at coordinate 6,691,973 of JACAXG010000022.1, forward strand.
ACACCAAGTAGTCTTATCGGGCAAGAGTGGTCAAAATATGAAGGCTGGACTGGCCCTCATTAATTGCCTCTTAATTGTTCCTATTCTTTCACTTCCTAGGACATCAGCATTATTCAGAAATTAACCCTACAAAGTATAGCAAGTGTGTTTGAGATGCCTTTCAGGGTAAGCAAAAAATTGCTACTCTCATGTCTTGTCTTTCTTACCTTTCCTAACTGAAGATGCCCTGGCAAGGCAGTAAATTAATAGAAATCATAAAGTACCTAAAGTTGGAAGGGATTCATAACTGCAGGTAATTTTTACCTGCTATCATAAAATATATTGGTCCTTTCTAGAGGATCTGAGCCTTTTCTGTTGTGTTAAATTTCTCTAGGTTTTCAGGATATTTCTAGATGTCCTGCCAATTTAGTCTCTTAATTGTGGTGTGTTTCATTTTCTTTCAGTCTAAATAAGACCCATATTGTAGAGATAAAAATTGGCCTTTCAGAATTATTGAGGTTAAGCAGGTTATAATTTCAGCATTTTGGACACCTCAGGATATTAGGTGTTTGGTAAGCGCAACGTACTGCAAATAGGAAAAAGCATTCTGAGACCATAAGTGGCCATATTTCTTTCAGCATTTGGGAGGGAACGGGTGCTGTGATGGCCAGGCCAGTAAGATGAGATCCTGTGTCATCATATGCACTATTCAAAATCAGCCACCCATGACAGCTCAGGAATTGGACTCTAGGTTCTCCCACATGAGGGRAGAATTGAGCTTTGTGACCTGCTTCAGAAAAATTAAAGTAGCGACACATGGCTCATTAGCATGACAGCTCTGGGAGTGGGCATGGAGCGTAATAAAGTGCTGCAGGACCTTGGAGTGCTCTGGCAGGAAAGCTGGCAAGTGTAAAATCGATGCTTTTGATACATTAGGTGGTAATGGAAGAAGCACAGCACAGAAGTGGTATGATCGGATGATTTAGTTAGAGCCATAAATCTAGTGGCAGTATCGTGGCAACGTGATAGGACACAGCATTTCATAAGGAGCACAGCATCAAGATTCATGCATTAGTCAAGTCTGGGGTTGAAGCACATGTGGGTGGGAGTTGCATTACTGATATAAATGACGGAGTGGTTCATCCTTGCAAACACACTGAGTGAAATAAGGGCACTTTGTAGCAAATGAGCACTTCAGACAGAGGTACCAATATTTGCATTCTGTCTGGATATTTCTGGTGTAAAATTGTTCTGGTGACATGGAAATCAGCATGGATTACTCCAGGTTAAAACTAATACTTTCACACTGGCCCCTTTCTTGCCTTACCCTGCCCAGTCAAATGTGGAGATTTTGTAAAAATTCTCGAGAGTCACATTTCGGCACTAAAACTACTGCCACTTGATGGTTGCTTGTGCTATGTTTTAATGTAAATCATCTCTTTTCCTTGCTACTCAGTTTACATAAATCCTGCCCAAATCACCTTGAACAACTTCTCTCCCTAAAACCGAATGGCTACATGAAACTATCACAAGGATCTACATTCTACCTCAAGCCATATAGTCCCTCATTTAGGCATCTTGTTTTAAAATCAGTCTTCCTCTTAAATTACCATAATTTTTGCTGCCTTTCTTTGTATTGCAGTCAGTTTTTCTACACCTCTCTAATTGTGAGGGACAACTGAGCTTGGTATAGCTTCACATACGAAGTGAGTAACCAAAGACAGGTCAGGAAAAACAAGAAAGGAGTGACATTCCTTCCTGCCAGTAATGTATGCTTGATTAGGGAAAATATCATTAGGACCAGTACAGAGGAGCAGCATGTCATAGGAGATAAAGCAGATTTGAGTGTTTTTGTAGCATGAGTTACAGAAACCTTTACTGTTGCTGCCTGTAACTTTTCTGATACACCAATGAAACTTGAAACAAGAGGTCGTCTCAAAGGGTAATAGCTTCCAGCCAAAATGTGCTTCAATCTACCAGACCACCCATCCTTTCTTTATCAATGAGGTCAGAATAATCACAGTACTTGACACTTTTACACAGATGGGTAAAATCTTTTGTGTCACCAAATTTCCAGATATTTCCAGAAACCTAACCTGTGTAACTATATCTTGTGCCTTTCCCGTGTATATCTCTAAACAATTAGGAAACAGTAGGTCTCCTGGTACCTCCTTGAATCAGATAAGTGTGATTATCTCCATTTTACAGAGGTCACAATTGACTAGCCCGAGGTCACCCAGRTGTTCTGCAATACCATCACAGTGGGATTCATGTCCTCTTACTCTCCCATTTCTGTAATAACCAGTATACTATATTTTCTCCCAAAAGCTACCCAGAGACACACCTAACACAATTGGAATGAGAAATAAATGATTTTCAAACATAGTTGTGGAATTTGTAAAGGCACCTTAACTACTTAATTTGAAAATTAAGTCCCAGCTTTTAGTCACATGAACTTCTGAACAGAAAATTTAGGCTTCTGCTAAATATTGTGGTAGCTTCAATTTAAAACAGTTTGCTTTGTCTTGCATTCCTTCTCTGTAAAAACTCTTGAGCAGTTTATATCAGTGTCAGTTCATGCCAGAAGTTCCTCCAATCCATCTTGGGATATAACACAAACAGTTCTTCTCTGACTGAATTGCGGGTTGGTTGCTGTCACATGGAGAGCTGACTAAAGCCCTTTAAATTTATGAAATGCTGCGCAGTCCTCAAGAGATTGCCTAAATATTTTACTGCATGTCACTTTTTGTTGGAAACCAGAACCCATATTTGCTGTGCCATCCATTAAGCAGAACTTCTTCAAATTACCTCTGCTTCTAAATGGGAGTTTGTATGTACTAACTTTTATCTGAGAGCTTCAAACATGTGTCAGGGCTCTTGCATCTTTTTCACTAATTATCTCCATCTTGGCTTAGCATAAAATTTATGTGCAGAATTTAGAGGTGGTCTTAAAGCTTTATTTTTTTCCAAATTGTTCTTTGCAGGGCACTAGAAGTAATATTTAAGATTCTTTTGAATAATGTGGGTAACTTTCATCTTCTGAGATGCTGAGAGAGTAGGATGTACATTGTAGCATGCTACAGTGATTGATAAATTATTGTGTACAAGAGGTAATGATAACGTTTGAAGTTTTACAAAATTAACTTCCCTGAAAGGGTTTCAGCACAGTAGCCATGGAAAGCTTATTTCATATAGACCAAGAAACAGAAGGAAAGAGAAAGGCTGTTTAGAGATTGGCATAAGTGACTTCCGTGGCAGAAGGATAATCCCTGAACACACCTGTGCAGGAGAAACACAACGCGTGGATTAGTTTTGTACTTAATCTGTCACTCTGGCATTCCCCCTGTGAGCTGCCCCAGTGGTTTCTGCTCCCCAGCTCAAGTGTCACTGCAGCTTCAACAGCAGCCGTGTGAGCGTGGTGGGTTTGGATAGCGAACAATGCATGTTTGTTTGCTCACTTTGAGTCTGGTGTCTGAGGTGGAATTTTATTGGTGTGAAAAATGAGAGGAGGAAAGAGAAAATAATAACCTGAGCTCTGGAACACAGCACTCAGTACAATTTCTCAACCTTTGCATTCACATCTCCTGCCCGTCTCATAAGCACCATCCCTTATCCCAGTAAAGTGGAATTCTGCTGTTGGTGTTATTCTGCCAGAGAGCGGAGCATAAGGGGAGTCTAAAGTGCCTGGTCCTGCACTTACAATCCTTCCAGCTTGCCTTTGCACTTGCTGAACCACAGTTTCTCTTGTATTACAAGTTTTCTTGTGTTTTCCATTTTGCACTGTGGGAGTCAAAAATCTTGCACTGGGCAGCTGCATGTCTATAAAAAACGAGTTTTGTAATTTTAGGAAAATTATTCTTGACTCTCGTAGTGCTCCATGCAAAAGATGGGAAGTGAGAAACAGAGAAAAGATGATAATGATCTGTCTGTGATTTCTGCCACTGCTGTGCATTTTGAAGGAAATGGCACACTTGGATGAAGATATTTGTTGCAAAGGCCAAAGTTCTGGCAGAAAAAAAGAGCACTAAATTCTAACCTGCAAACATTAAAGAGAGAAGGAAGAAGAGTGTAGAAAAATACCTAAAAGCATGGAAGAAAGCTTTGTTTCAAATATATTTGAGTTTCAGATTGGCTTGGTGTACTTCCTGCGGTGTTGGAGTGCTGTAAATTGGAAGCGTTCAGGTTGGAAACAGGTTTGAAGCACTGACTTCTGAGCCCAAACAGAATTGTGCTTTCTGCCAGACTGGTTTATTCAGCTTGCTGGATGGGAGCCAAAGGAACTGACCGCCCTGTGAGCTGAAACCAGTGCCAGCCAGCCAAAGAATAACATTGCTTTGACTGAAATGGCAACTGTTTGTTTGTTCTTCCAGCAAAAGGGGGAAAAAAGCGCAGCTCTTAGTGCTGGTGGTGACAGAAAAGGTTAAAAATCGAAGAGAAAAAAAAATTATTGTTAAAGAGGATGAAAGGTTAGGGGCAAATTTTTCTCCTTGGTTACAATTCTCTGGTTTCTTGGTCTTCCCTGGTTTGTAATTTAAAAAAAAAAAGGTTGCTCTTCATTAGTTTTAACATACAGATTTTTTTCCTTCTTCTGCTAAAATATGGTAATTTTTATTATATGATAAATTACCCTTATTGGTAGTGGTGATAATGTACCACAGGCACTACACTGTGACAGTGTAGGCACTGTCACAGAAGCATGTGGTAGTCATGGAGGTTACAAGTGCTAGTTTTCCATGTGTTAATGGGACAATGCTTCTCTGAGTAAATCAGCAATTGAATGGGACTTCGGGCTCGATCTCAATGACTTTAGCAGGAGTTTAAGGTGAGCAAAATATGCAAGCTTGGTTCTTTTCAGATCTCTTTATTAAGTGCCTCATGAAAAGGCTGGCTTTCCTCCTGATGATGCTGTGGGCTGTCACACTGTGAGTTTGGGATGGTTCCCTTCTTGGTCTCAGTCTGTGGTGTGCAGCAGCTCCCTACATGCTGTACTGCAGAACCACTTGAGTGCTGAAACTGCCTGGGCTGGAGAACTTGTTTGATGATGCCATTTCACACACACTGTTTGAGTTGGTTTTCTGGTTTATTATCCTGAGAGCTTTCACACCATTTGAGCGCTAAAAGCTGGCCCCATTGCATGTGGAGGCACGGCAGAGTGCAGGCTGAGTCGTGCAGTGGGAATCGCTGCCTGCTGGATTGTAGCTGGTCTAAGGTCAGGCTGGCACCACCCAGCAACCTCGGCTGGAGCCAAGTTACTGTCTGCTCCCTGTTTGTGCCACACTCATCCTGAGGGAGGATCCACCTTGCCTTTTTCCTGTTGCCATGCAACTGTCAAAACTGCTTTTTTTCCTGCCAACTTGTTAATGTTTCTGGTAAGACAAACAGTAGCAGTTACGAGATGTTACTGGTGATATTAGTAGCACTTTTTTTCTGCCTGTGTCAGGGCAAATCCTGCATTTGTTTTTGCTGCCTCTAGAGATGTTTGGTGTTTATTTTGGTATGCCAGCTCCATGAATTTTCCAGTGGTCCATTAACTTCATTCCAACTAAAAGAAGAGTAAAATGAAGTTTCTAGTACACTTTATTTTATTTAAACAGGTTTGAACATGGGACAGCTCCTGCTACAGAGGAGCAAACCAACGAGTAAAAAAATCCAAAAGATGCGATTAAAGTAAATTTTTGTAATGCAAACTGTTTAAATATTATCAAAATTAATTATCTTTTTAAACTTCAGAAGTGTCAGTCATGTGTGTTTGGAGGCCCCACCTCTTTTTTGAGAAAGTTTACCCAACTCTTTTAGGTTGGGTAGATAAGGCAGGGGACAAGAGCTGGTGAGGGCAGGTCAGTTACTCTCATTATTTGAATGAAGCATGCAAAGAGGAACATGGAAGATGGTATTCTTCATTTCCACTTTCCGCACACTGTTGGAGAGAAGCATCTGCAGTGCAGATATTCTGAAAGTCAGTGGTGGTTCCAGAAATGAGAGGAGCAGTAAAGAAGCACAAAAGGAGACTGAGTCATTCTCTGGCTCCTTTTTGTCTTTAATGGCCTTGAAAGAGCTCGTCTTCCTTTTGTATTCCAAGACTATGATCTGGGTGCAGTCTTAAGTTGTTTGGTCCTTCCAGCCTCCCCATACTGTCAGCTTTCCTTCTGTGTCCCAGTGGGACTTTGGGCCTACAGCCACCATGTGTGACGCTCCAAGGTTAAATTTGAGTCACAGGGTTGCCCGTTGGGAGGTGGTGTCGTTTGTCAGCTGCATGCTCTTCCTCCCTGGCAATGGGCTCCTGCAATGCCACGAGCACCACTTCTCACTCCACTAAGTGTTAAATCGTATTTCTGTGCAGGGATGAACTCCAGCATAGTTCAGCTTTACTCCAGGTGAGTGGAAGGACAAAGATTTGGCCCACTGAATTTATACTGCTCCTTTTCAGCGATGTGCCAGAAGGAGAGATTCCTCCTTGCACCAGATGTGTTCTGCTTTAGAATTGCTATTCTGGGTATTTACTGGGGAGGCAGAATGACAGGCTAAACACTAACATTGCTAATACCTCAAATAAATGTTTTTCCAATTAATTAAAATAAATTGGCATAACAAGAAACACAGTGTGCGTCCTCAAAAGTGCAAAGTTGTTTTCTAATGCAGCTTTCTGTTAGAGCAAGTACTTTAATTATCTCTGTTTGTGCTCGAAAGCAAATTTGGATGGTTTTTTCTTAGAAATCAGCATTGCTTGATTCCCATTGCTGCTTAAAAGGCAGCAGTGTGAAAGGCACTTGTCTTAAGGTATGAAATGCATTTTTCCCCTATGTACACAGGCTGTTCCTTTCAGCCTCCCTTGGGAGTGACCCAAGCACGGCTCTAGGTAAAAAACTTTAATCTGTGTTTGTACAGAATTGCTCTCTAGGTTTGCATTATTTTATTATTTAAAAGCTTCAGGAGTTCATGAACAGCACATTGAAAGACAAAGAGCTGTGACAGTAGAAAAGGCAGCAGGTTTTCCTCATTCAATATAGAGCCTAAAAAAAGAGGGAAAGCACTCACTGGACATGTCAGTCGTAAAACAGTCCCATCACTATTAGTAGGAATGGGAAAAGTTGTGTTCTTGTAATAGTTACAAGAAAGGCAAATTCCTTACACAAAACAAGATGTTAATATACAAATATATTTCTTAATATGTCTAGATTTCAGATGAGGATGAAAAGTAATTTGCTAATTGCTTTTTTTGTGTGAAGAGTGTTAAGTAAATTGCTAAATGCTGCTTCCTTCACCATAAACAACACTGTTTATGTATTTGAGTTAAGCAGGCTGTCCTAATAAACTAGTCATGTATTATCTTATTTGATGCTATCAGGTTTTGGATTGGATCCATCCTTGAATGGGAAACCTCCCAGGCATTCTTGTGGATCTTGCTTGAATTGGATTTTGCTGGTGCTTCCTGAATCACCAGTTTTTGTTAGCAGTCAGTGCTGAACCAATACTGTGGCACAGTATCGAGTGTTCTCTCTAACTGAGACACAAACCAAAACCTTGACCACTTCTTTGTGGTTCCTTAAAGATCTTGTGTCATCTTTGTAGTACATGGATATTGACTTCTCCATCCTAATTACATTCCAATTCCGGTAATTCTATTCCACCCCTCCAGATTTTCCCTGTCTTTTTTTTTTTCCCCCCAATTTGTATTCAAAACTTTGGGTTTACTGTTCAGTGGAGTGAAACATAGTGGACTGGGTTACCCAGGAGATGAGACTGGAAGCCAGGTGGTCCTTTTTTATCTTGCAGTGCTGTATCTTAGGCATCTGCAATGGATTTCACTGCGGAGGCACTCRAATGCCGATCATGTGTCTCCAGTGTCTCTTTACCTGCTGCGTAACAGGGTGGGGAGGGGCAATTAATTCAATTGTCGCAAAATAATAATCTCCAACCAAATGCAAAGCAGTGTTGTCTTAATGGTTGAAAAGCACCTGGCCACTATGTGCCAGTCACTGCCTTTCACATAGCCTCGAAAACTAGCCCCACTGCAGCTAAGCTGCCTTTAAAATCTTTGCAGGTTTGCAGTGGAAGTTCATGATTGTACTGTATATTGAAAGAACAAATGCCAGAATAGGAAAGTTTCTGTTGTATAAAATAAAATCTTTCTAATGCTCTTGATTATGCATCCCAGCTGTCCTTATTTTGCAAGTCCAATGATTTGAGTTTTTGTAAAAATGTTTGTTTATTGGTTTTTTCCTTCTCCCTGCCTCGTACACACACCAGGAATTCTTTTTGTATCATAGCTCAGCTTTTATTTCCAGCAAAATAAAAGAAAACAAACCACAGCTAATTGGCTCTTTGTTCTCAATTTTTTGACAAGTGACAAACACTGTGATCAGATTGTAGTGCATATCCTGCAGCGGTCATATGGAGCCTGAGTTAGGGAATCATGAATTCTCCATAATAGACTTCCACTTGCCATTGCACTGCCTGTGTTTGGGGTATTTGTGTTTATACATGCTGTGCCCCAAATGCTTCCTCTCACAGTTAAAAGGGTAACCTGTGGCCTTCCAACATGATGTGGAAAATAGCTTTCAGCATTTAGACTTAGCTCCTATTTTATGATTTTTTTTTTTTTTGGCTTTATTTCATAGCTTTTGAGGCATGAAGGGTTTGAACCTTGTTGCTAGGAAATAATGAGGGTTTGGGTAGTACTTCTAAGGCTGAACTCAGCCCAGAACATCCACCAATACGACCTGCTGTTGTCTGAGACCTGTATAGGACTACATCAGCATTTTTCTAGTGCTTGCTGTTCTAAAGGATCTGTTCTACTTAAGTTTGTATCAAAAGTGAAACTCCTGTTTTCTTCATTAGGAATGGAAAAGGCCCGAACTTTGGGTAATCAGAGAAGGAAGATTAAGGCAGAGTTATTGCTATAACTTGCCTCTGTCCAGCCGTACCTTGCAAAAGTCAATGGACATTTTGCTGCTGGGGAGAACATTACCTCTGATAGACCACGTAATTAAGAAGTTACGCATTACATTCCGTTTTCATTCTCCTTTGTGCAGGACAATATGCCCCAGCTATGTTGTTTAAAGCACTGGAAACTCCAGTGGAAGCAGAGATGAAATTCCACAAGGGTTTAGTTGAAGTCATGCCCCACCATGTTGTCTACTTTAGTATTCAWTAATCTTTACCATAAATAGTCTTCATCAGCAAGACATATTTGTACTAAGATGACATAATTTTCTTCTTTTAATTTACAAATGACCAGCTTTCTGCCAGTGGGCAGTTTATATAACCTTGTGAATGAACAAGAGTGGATCATGTGAATTTAATTTAGAGATCCTTCTCCTTCCACTCCAGAACTGCAGCCAGCACTAGCTATTCTATAAAAAAGTATGATGATTATTTTCAATAATCATTTGTCTGCCTCTGTAAATCTCTCTTTCTCCCTTCCTGCTGTGTGTCTGTGAGCAGAGGGGAACCTTTGAGGGCTGAATGGTACTTCCTGGGCACAGCCAACGCTGGCTTTGTCCAGCACTTTCACTTGCATATCTGTTTAAGTGAGTACCAGGGAAGGAAAGAGGAGGCTGGCATTTCTTTTGTCAGTTCTGAGCAAACATCATGCTGCAATTTTAAGCTGCAGCTCATCTCAGGAGAGTTTTGTCGACCTCCATGTCTGCTGCTTGAAGCCACATACTGAAGTGTCAGAAACCCCCAAAAAAGACCCAGGGACCAACGAGGCCTTAACTGGGTACTTTTTCTTTTAAGGGAGAGCTGATGGGGCATTTTTGAGGTCCCCTCCCCTCTTTTACCTACTCTGTTCTCTCTAAACTATGCAGAGACTGTCAATCTTCATTTGCTGAAGAAATAGCAGGCATGGCCTGCTGGCATGTGGCAAGTGGTAAGCAAAAAATTTTCCTGGGTTGTTGAATATTAACGTTTAATTTTCAGTGTTCAGAACTTTATTCCTTTATTTTTAGTAAGATTTGGTGTAGAGACAGCAGTCCTATGTTCTAACAATTGCCATGAGTTAGTCTGAGATAAGGAGGGACAAGGTTTCTGGCCAGTTTATTGTGGCTGTAGAGGAATGGAAATCTCAGAAAAATTGAGTAGCATGGGGAATTTCTGTGGTGGGAACGCAAGTACCAGAAAAATGCTGCCCTCATAGTACCTTTACTTCTCTGTCTTAGTTCCCAGAAAAGAAAACCTGAAGACCTCCTTGGACATCAAGAATGACAGTTAATGCTTATGTCCTTATTCACTGTCGCCCATTGAATATCTGGAGTTCAGTGAAATTGAGAGAGCTATCAGCTGGCCAGGATGCCTCCCTTAGCAGAGCTGTTTTCATCTTTGCGGATCATCATCCAGATGATCTGTCTGTGTCCTTTGCTTTAACACTTGTAGGTCAGAGTGGGCTGTTGAGGCTTGTAGGCTGAGTTTGAGCTGGCATTGCTCCAGCCTTAGCAGTGATTCCATATCAGTAATGACTGGGAGATTTGATTATCAGGGATTTATCGATACACACACAGTGGCCTTGCGTGAGTCCTCCTGTTGCTTTTAAAGGACACTAGAGGACAAGGTGAGATTTATTTACACGCATAAAAATGCAGGAAGATTCCCAAGGGATTTATAAAGAGTGCCTAGCAGGCAAGCAGCCTCACTCTGCTGACACTTAAAGAGAGGTACCTCGCTGCTACAGGCACTTTTATACGTTTACTAAAGGTGTGCTCTTCAGGAGTGCCCGAGTGATGTATGAGCCTAAGTCACAGTAACTTTTGGGAACACTCAGACTCTAAAATGCATGGAGTACTTTTGAAAATGAAGCCTCACTTGTGCCTGAGGCTTTCTAGAAAATGCACCTCTGATGCTTTCAAAGGTATTGACCTCATCATTTCTCTCTTGCACTTTGACACACCTGAATATCCTTGTAGACTCAGTCCCGCACCCCATCAAAACTGATATTTTACCACTGTGACAATAAGTAGCTTCAACACTTCGTACTCACAAACTACAGGGCACTGCTTTAAAGCAAATGAAGAAGAATCAGGAGCTGTGTCCCTACAAGTGTAGCTTGTGTCACGAATCACAGTCACAGGGGAGCTGATCATTTCAGTCTGTTTCTCTCCATTCTGTAACAGTGACTGTGTGCCTTTGAGAGGGATTGGCACACAGGAGAGGTTTGCTTCAAGCTATCAGAATGATGAAGTGAAATTTAAAATTACATTAGATGTTTGCTTAAGAAGCAGCAGATGAGGCCCTGCACATTCTCAAATCCTCCTTGCTACACTGTGAAATGAACCCTAACCATTTGTTATTCTTCTACTGGTGACAAGGAAGCGGAGGCAGGAAGGAATGACCTTTTAATGATGCTTTCTAACTTTTTAAGGCTTTGAATGTGTTGCTCTTTTGGTTCTATCCAAGATTCTGGTCGTAATATGAAACTGCCTTCTCTTCTCTTGAAAGTTTGAAGTATTTTTAGTTTTGCACCAGTGAGATTTTAGAGGCATTTTAGCCCTCCTTCACAGATTTTGCATGAATTCATTAAGCCATTTGAGGTAATACGGTGAGAGCTTCATTTAAAGTCACTCAGAGTGGCAAGAGAATTAACAAATGAATTTGGAAATAAGACTTCTGATTCTGAAACTCTTAGCTGATGGTCTGAGCTAGTTGGCCTTCCCTCTTTGAAGGAATATCCCTGTTTACGTAGCTTACATTGCAAAATATAAATAAGGTTTGCATTTACCCCAGTGATTTCAGTGTGGTTTTTCCCATCACCAGGCTAATTTTAATTAGGGTTGGAAATGGAGACTTCTCAGTAAAATAGGAGGGCCATTGTTTTCTCAGTGTCGTGACTAAAAATAGCACATATAGTTCTAAGTTAATGTATGAAAAAAGCTAGCATTTTCTAAGTTGTGAACTTTGGACACCAATGAGAATAATTCCTGCCAAACAAAAATCTGTTGCTGCTCAGATGCCTTGCATGACTGTATTCATTCAAATGTTCCTCATAGTCCAATATGAATTGGTGTATTAAAAACCGTTATAACACAGTCATCCTTTTTTCTGAGTTTCGAATCGTTAGCATAGGTCCGACAGTATAGAGGACCAATTTCCATGATAAAGAAAGTCCTCTCCCATTTAATCACTTACCACCAAATGAACCATTTAATGCCACATTCAGACATACTGTTTGAGGATTTCTCAAGGCTCCCCTTGATCCACTTACACTCTCTTATCTGCCTTTTGTCTCTTGTTAACCTGCTTGCTTTTTATAAGGGGAGGTGGGGGGGGAAGGAAAAATCAAATCCATTACAAGAGGTCTGCTGTTGTTAACTTATTTTTTCCCCCTTCAAAAGTTGCTTGAGATTTCTTGGAGCTTCTTCTTAGCAGTGTCTAATCACTGTAGTTTAACAGATTCTGTAATTATCTGCCTCACATGAAAATGGCTTGATTGCTGCCTCTTTGTCCAATCTAGTTCAACTTTAAATGACAGCTAGATTTATTCTAGATGAATAGCTTGTGCAGTGGGAACCTGACGGGGTGGTCTTGATTTATTTGCAGGCTTAAAAGCTTCTAAAACGAGAGCAAAACGTAGTTCTAAGTTCACACAAGAGTGGAGGTGCAAGGCTTCTGTGTTTATATACTGAGAACCAACCCCTCTAACCTTTGTTATGAGTAGAGCATATATGGTACTCATTTGGGAGTATATGGGTAGGTAAATTCTATTTCACAAAAATAAAAAGCTGTGGAATATGCTTCAGAAGGTGTACAAAAACTGCTGACGCTTTGAATAATGATTCCATACTCTGACAAATTCGGAATGTGGTAACAGTGTTGTTTAAGCCAGGAAATTGAGCATTTGACTCCAGCTGTATTTAACTTAGCTCTGGCTGTGCCTAAATAGTGCTGTCTGTATTCAAAGAGCCACAGTTGCCATCAGGATGTTCACGCAGCCCTCTGCAGTGGTTCCAGTCTGGCTGTGTCTGCGCTTGGAACTGAAGCTTTCCTGGGCAGTGAGTCTGGGTGTCAAGGAACAACCCACATCCATGCAAGTAAACCTGTTAGCCTAAAAAGCAGAGTGGCAGTGTGTGCACGGGCCGTTGGGCCTGGCTCTTGGATTCTGATAGCTCTTGAATCTTGTGTGGCCAAAACTGGCAGAAAATGCTGGTGGTGTTGTCCAGCCCACTCACAGGAGCGCAGTCCCAGTGGGTGTGGCAGAGCCAGACATCAGATTGATTAACTCTGGCTGATGGGTTTGTAATGTGTGCTCCTTTCAGTGATACTGAAAGAATAGGAAATGCTTTTTTGAATGCACAAGTGAGCAGAACGTTGTTTTCTCCGCTGTGTATTAATTGTCTGTAAGGTAGGAATAGTACAGCAGAGAATAAACATTCGGGAAAGAAAGATGAACTAGAAAATTGGTCCCTTCAGCTCCCATTGCAGGATTGCTTTCTGCAGTCCAATTTTATATACTTTCTACTCTTTTGTTTTTAATGTCCAAAGTAATGAAGTTTCCTTTAAACATAGTGTGGAATTAGGTAACATTAAAAGCACATCCAAAGATGCAGAAAAACAACAGTCCATGCTTATAAACTAATACATGAAATAATATTTATTTAAACACTGTGCTCCCTAGGACAGCCTCATTTCCTAAGGGTCTCAAGAGGAGAGCAATCATACAGTATAATCTTGTTAATTTAATATACGTCAGTGCAATGCAAACAATAAATACAGAACATTCAGACTAGAAATTGCAGTAACTATATTAAGCAGTCACAATTTCAGTTCATTATGCACTGACAAGCTTCTTAAGATAAAGATATACTATTTTCTTTAATTCAAACAATATGTCACATTTTTAGTAATAATAACATTTAGCAATCACATAGCATGATTCATCTTCAAAGTACTTTTAAAATAATAATGTTTTAATCCCAAAGACGTGCGTAGGTAAATATTATTAACCTATTGCACAGATGGAAAGATTTATATGGGTTAAATAGCTTGTCTTGGACTACAAGGATAGTCTCAGTCAGTGGTGGGATGAGGACTCATTGCTCCATTTTATGTTTAGAATTTTTTTGGCTGCTAATTTGCTGAAGGGATCTCTGGAGACATTCGGCCCCTTCCATGATGTGTCCCCAAACTCTTTACATTTCTGAAGCTGTCCCCGTTCTCCCCTATTGTTTTTTGTTGGGTTTTCTTTTTAGTTGAGGAGGTCTGCATATCTTTCTTTTCATGCAAACATAAGTGTTYCTGGAAGGCCAATTATTTCTTGACTTTACATTAAAGTAGCTGTTTAGATAAGAGGAGAGATAATTCCCCTGATTAGTATCTTTGGATTTATTTTTCTTATAACCTTGTAAGAAAATCTAGCTAGATCCCTGTTCCTCTTTTTCTCTCTCTCTCCCCCCTGCATGTCTTGAGATACAAATTCAGGATTAACATTTCTCTTCATCTTTCCTTTATCAAATGTTTATTCAAGCAAGGGAAACAAAGAGGAATGGTTGTAAGCTCCAGGACACCTACTGAACCTTAGACCTACTCCTGCAGACTTGCAGAAATGATTATGTGGGAGATTATTCTTTATTTGGAGCTCTCACTGAGTGAATTTTACTTTCTTAATAGCCACACATCCAGTTTTCAGACACTGCCAAGAATAAAAACGTAGTAGAATTAGCTGCCTCTTGGTATTCCCAGGAATCCTTTTGACAAAAGGATTAGTCCAAATGCTGTAATGGATTTACATGGTAAGAAGGTGGATTGCTCAAGGACCAAAGTTTTCTAGAATTCAAGGAGAGCTGATGCCTGTATTGCAGTTTTGAAATCCGCAAAAGGAAGGCTGCATTTCAGACCAGCTAGGATACATTTACAGAATTGTTTATCTGTATTTACTTTGTAAGTATTGAGTAAGCAGTGAGGGAGGAGTATGAAAATGACATTTCAGGTCAAGAAGTGTTATTAAAAACACCTCATGAGCACACTTTATATCTTTTTTTATGTTTTTACCTGAAACCCAATCCCATTCCTTCAATTTAATTTTTTTTTTTTTTTTGACACACAAATGCCTGTTTTTTGGAACTGATCAACACCCGTTTCTCAAAAATTTCAACATGAGCTGACTTGTCCTCTACTTCAGTATGGGAGACCCAGCCTGTGAGAGACTCAGTCATGTACTTAAACTGGGGTTGTATATGTTTGTGGTCTTGTGCCACTGAAGTTAAATAAAGATAATAAATATTTCCTTTGAAAGCAAACTGGTTAGGTGGCAGTCACTACAAAATGTTTAGATGGCATTCCTCTTACTCTAGTTATTCATGAAGCGTTAAGAGAGTTACCTACATCAAAAATATTAAAGAATGGTGATTTAGTTTGATGGCTGCAGAGCTTTGAAAGATGCACTATGCAGCAAGGCTTTTTCTCTCTATTCATCCCTGTGTTGGCATTGAGAGCTGCTGGGGACAATTATAGAAATATTACCTCTAGCCTGTGAAACTGGACATTTATATATAGTTGAAAGACAGCAGAATTAGAGGAGTGTGAAATACTGAATTTAGGAGTGGTTGTTAGCAGGTGATAGGATAGAGCAACATTGTGTCTGGCATATGATAGAAAGATGGTACATAAGGTAAAGTTGATGAAAGCCAGTTGAGGAGTAAGACTGTGATTTACAGCAATATCTATACTATTATTTGAAGTGTTCCCTTCAAAACAAGTTATTTATTTTCTGAAAGTGTGGAAATCTGGCAATGCAGATGTCAGAGCTGATGGTTGCCTGTGGTTACACATGCACAGCTTTCATGAACTCTTCAGTGCCTGTGACCAAATGCACCATCTGGATTTTCCAGTGTGTGCTACTTTGCTTTACTCATGTTCCTCTTCTGTTTTCTTCTGGCTTTCTTTTGTTTGGACTCCTCAACCTACAGACAATTCCGTTTGCCTGCTCAGAGCTCTGTGGCTGATACTGTTTAACACTGGCTCTTCATTAACTCCTTCCATTGTATTTTCTTTGCTTACTTTTCAAGCCCCAAAGTATTACTCAGACCCTTGTCCTTTGCCTTGTTCCCTTTAAGCCTTCCAGTCTGCTGGTAACACACCAGCTACAGTGCCACCTTCCTCTGCAGGCACTCCCATCTTTGGGATGGATGCACGGTACCTGCCCAGGTTTGCCTTGTTTACTAACCCACCTCCTTCACATCCTTGCTGGAAAAACATTTCATCCATCTGTCCCCAAGAAGTTAACTTACGCTCTTGCCCAAGTAAAAACCTCATAAACACCAAGTTTATGGGTTGGAAGTTATTTCTGTAGTCAAAATGCACAAGGTGATTCATGTCATTTTATAACAGCATCTAATAGTGTTCAAGTCTCTCCTACCATTTGTAGAAGGAGCCCAGGGAACTGCATGAGACCAGAGGGCTGGCCTGTGAGTAACGCTGAGGAATCGTTTGACTGTGTTAATGTCACCATGGCTGTTCCATGCCTTGTCGATTAGTGATTAGTGATTCTTAATTTTTACTTAAAATTTAACTAGAAGTCCCATGGGATCTCAGCTTTGATTTTTTGTGACTTGCAGAAGCTCAAGAGGAGGTGCAGCCTGAGTACCTTCACAGTGCTTTGCAAGCCAGGGGAAGCAGGAGCTCACCCAGGAGCATTGCACTGACATGGTCTATGCACCCGAGGAGCTGCTGTAACCACAATGGGCCTGAGGTAGCGAGCGAGTGTTGCCCAGTGTCACCAGTCTGGCTGAGCCTCTTGCTTGCTACGTGGGTGGTTCTGTGGGCCCTGTCAACAAAGTGGTATCACATGAATAAGTTTGTCTTCCCATTGGCTGGCTGAGACAGGGCAGTGCTGGCAATAGGATTGCTCCCACTGGAGGCAGGTGATTCCCTCCAGCAGGGAGTGGTTTTATGAATGAATATACAGTGTGGATCTCAGTCACATCTGAATTACATCAGCACAAGTCTGCTGAAGTTAATAGATTTCTTCTAGACTAACATTAAGTGAACCACAGATCAGAATATCTCTCATACAGAATTCATTACACCATCAAGTCCTCCTCTGGCCAGATCGAGTAAAAGTTGTGCAAGTTGCATACAATATGGTGCAGTATGTGAAATAGCTTCACAGTGGAAATTGCTACAGTAACATGCAATTAGTCTGTGCATTGACACTGAATAGCAAAAGGGTGCTGAATCAAAATCCAAACTCTGTTGGAAGGGAGATGTTTAACATCTCCGAGACATACTTTGCAGCAGCACTTCTCAAATTCCTTTTCAGTTGTAGTTTCCCCTGTATGTGCATGCTGTACTAGTTTTTTTAAGAAAAGCTGTTGCACAAAAGTCTACTTTTTAAACTTTTTAATCCACTTTCAGTGGATGCTAAAAATTATTCTGTCAGTCATCAGAGACTTGGAGTGCTGAATCAAAAGTTTATTAAAACATCTAGCGCCATAGATATAGTTTTCTACATTCTAAAATTGCTGAAAGAGGTAGTAGTCCTCATTATTGAAACTTTTTGAACCTTGATACGTTCTCAAATACTTTGTCTTAGTTTAGGTGGAAATCTAAATTTTCTTCACCGATATTCCTGTGCAAATAGGTACCTCCGATAGAGACAGCAGTAGGATGTCGAAGTTGTGAGAGCAGCTTCAGCTGCTATCACCAGCTAATGCAAGAAAAGGTGAAGAAGATCAGAGGAAGGGATGGCCTCTCAAGGCTTTTGCAGACTGTGTTCTGTCTTGGGATGCCTTGGCAGAATAATTAACCAAATTCCTTTCACATACATTCTGTAGACCAAGTAAAATCAATAAACTGTCTTTATATCAGTTTAACTTCAGATGTTTTATTGGTGGTAATACCTGAGGTTCAAACAAGTCAGTTTACCTCTCATTATCAGAGTTAGGTCAGCTGGTTTGTAAAGTTAAACTTGCACACTGGGCATTCTTGATGTGAAACTATAAAACATAGTGTTACTTTCTACCTGAACACTGTTCCAAATATTCCAAAATAGCAGTTTAAAGCAATTCTATGAAAGCATTTCCAATTCCAAGAGAACAGAAACATGTGGAATAGTGTGTAGGGCAATACATTTTCATTTTCTTAACTGTATATGCACTTCTGTTTTCTGCTCTAAATGCATACAACTTTGGTGAAAAATACATACTTCCACTTGTGCTAGTGATACAAAGTCATGGCATATCCATTMTCTCATTTTGTAAAGGTTCTTGCATTTTCTGAGATTGGAGTCTTCACAGAAAGAGCTGATAATTACACTTGTCATCCTCTCACTTGGCTACAGCTGCAAAGATATAATGCAGTAGCAGGCTCATGTTTAAAATGGAATTGACTCAGCTGTAAGTCCCAAAGGTCACCATCATTAAAATCTAGGGCATGAGTTTTACACATGTCACTAAGATCATGCAGATGAAGAAAATAATCTACAGGGAAAGAGATTTCAGGAGCCTGTAATTCTCCTAGCTTTCAAAGCACTGGTTATATAATGTCTAAGCTAGTGGGGGCTGCAGAAAATAGAAGTATATGAAAAAAAAAATAAAATTATGTATGAGGTCAATCAAGGCAAATAACACTTGTGTTGTAAGGCCAAAACTGCCCCCAGCCTTCAGTGCCTGGACTTTCCCATGTTTTCCTTATCCAACAGGACAATATTGAGAATTACTATTCACATCATAATGACTTACACTAAGAGGGAAGACATAGTTGCTCAGCCTCTCTCTATCATATTTGTAAAGTCATGACAGTCAAGCAAAATCCCCAGTGACTAGAAAAAGGGAAATATCACACCTGTTTTTAAAAAGGGTAAAAATAGGACCCTGGGAAAGGTCTACCAGTCAGATAGTCGTGTGTCAGGTAAGATCACGTATCAGATCCTCCTGGAAGCTATGTCAAGGCATATGGATGACAGGGAGGTGATTAGAACCAGCCACATGGCTTCACAAAGGGCAAATGGCACCTGACTGCTCCTGTGTCCTTCTGTGATGGAGCGCCTGCATTGGTGGATGAGGGAAGAGCAACTGATGTAATATATCTTGACTTCTTGAAGTCCTTTGACGTGGTCCCATGCAACATCTCTGTTGCTCGGTTGGAGAGCTGTGGGTTTGATGGTGTGGTGGGCTGACCTTGGCTGGCTGGCAGGTGCCCACCAAGCCCCTCTGTCATTCCCCTCCTTGACAGGACAGGGGGCAGAACACGATGAAAAGCTCTTGGGTCGAGATAAGGACAAGGAGATCACTCAGCATTTACAGTCTCAGACAACATAGACTCAGCTTGGGTAAATTAATTTATTTTATTGCCAATGTAACAGAGTAGGATAAAGAAAGACAGGAACAAATATAAAATTACATTCTATGATTCTGTGATAGCACTGAAAAAAACCTGCTGGAACAAGTGTTTATCCAGGCAGTGACATTCGCTCCCACCAGCCTGAGTCTAATGTATGCACTTCTCTAAGTGTACAAAGGATTCAGCACACTTTGGCATCTCGGAGTTACAGTCATTTGTTTCCTTGGCATGCATTGGTTCCTGCGCTATGTGTTGATTATCAGGTGTCTTTCTTGTCATTTTATATAAATGCTGTACAATACCCAGGTAAGCTTTTGTTGTGTTTCCCCACCCCTGTCCCTCCAAATCGGTCAGCACCTCTGATACTGCCTGGTTTGTGTCAAGTTACAGGATGACGACCCACTGAATCAGTTGCTTCAGATCCATATTGGACTATTCATTGCAGTGTCCTAGTTTTTCATGGAAATTTTGATTGAGTATGCATCTGCATTATAACTGACTGAGAAAATGTAAAGTTTTCAAGATTTAATGGACTAATAGTAGCTATTCCATGGGAAAGTGTGCACTAAGTGTGCACTCTATTCTGTGCAAAGAATAGAGCTGGGAATTAAGAAGCATTTTGTCATTGATTACAAAATGGCAAAGGTGGCACAGAATGATCTGTGCCTACCTAGAGGGAGGGTGTGAAGAGGAGAGGGATGGAAAAAAAAAAAGATAGTGTGATAATTGCTATACTAGAATGTAGATGATGAAGCAGATAATCTGACAAATGGTCAGGAAATTTTCTTTAAGATCCGTCCCTCAGCTTGACCTCACAACAACCAGGCTGGACAAAAGTCCCAGACTGATGGATGAGACACAATCTTGTATGAGTAGAGGGAAAGGTTGACTGTTCAGAAGAACCTGATAGAAATTTTGGCACTGATTTAATTATGATCAGATTTGGGTGTAATATGTTACCATGGCAATTGTCTTCTAACTACTGAGTTCTCACAGGGATCGTACAAACGAAAAACAAACAAAACATCAGCAGAAATGTTTGATCTTTTCTACCACAACTACAAGTGACTGGGTGTGATGTAGAAGTGATTGGGAGATATTCTGTGCCCCATAGCATATGAGTTTCATTTAGATGATCCTCATGGTCCTGGCAGCAAAACTGGAGGGTCTTTAAGGGGAAAAGGAGGAGACAGATAAGAAGAGTATGCCTAAGAATGGAATAATTTCTGATTTAGTGAACTAGATTCTGATCTAACTAATTCCCTGGCTTCAGTGGAATTTAGGTTGGATTTACATTGGTGTAAAAAGGATCATATCTGATCCAGATCTGGATCACTGAACCTAAATAGCCACAAAAAATATATCTGGCATTTCCTGTAATGTGTGATATATTATGCCACTGTAGTATTTGCTAACATATCACTTGAAGCTTAACCTGTTTTGGAAAGGCAGTTAATAAGGAAAGAGAATTTTTTTTTAATGTCATGTTTGATGTCTTTCTTTCAAGATAACTTCCAACCTCCATCACATTGTGGTTTCATTCTAATTTAAATCATTAGATTTAGGGGAGGACAAGGTAATCCATGCTGAAAAAAAAAAACTAATCAATGCAAGTAGGTGTAATTAGTAGTACTTTCCTCTGGTAAGTCAATGGTGTAGAAAGAGCTGAAAAACCACTGCAGACTACATTTGTTCTTCCTAATGTATTGTGACTCCCTCACAGCTTTCATAATGAAGTTGTTTGGATCTCCTCTAGGACAGATATGTCTTTTTTTTCTAGTTAAACAGACTGACAAGCTCTAATATGCCATGAATAATTTTATCTATGAAGAAAGATCCAGACACACAGACTCATGTGGGCAGCAGGAGTTTTCATTTTCTTATTTGTTGAAAACCAAAATAAGCTTTTGATGAAGTGCTTACTTCACACTCCATGTTTTTACTGTTTATTAAATATATTTGAAGGTGTAAATCCTTGGGGATATTCTATCTAAATCTGAACTTGCTTCCAGTCCCTAGGGAGGCTAGGTACAAAGATTTGTGAGCTATATATGTTGTTGATTGCTCCTTTGCATTCATTCTGATTTGCCAAGAGAGTMCTTTTTTCTTGACAAGTTTAGTAACATAAATTAGAAAAAGGAAATAGTATGCCAAAAGATGAGAACATGACTACTCCATGTGTTTAAATTTCTCCACCAGTTGGGTTATTTGTGTCATAAACCTGAGGTAGTGGGAATACACATAGCATAAATCAGCATTTGAAATGAAAAATAAAAACCCAAACCCTACATCTTTTCTAGATGTTGGTGTAGAAGCAGATGCTTGACCACTAATATCTTACACAGTTTGGCACAGATTTTGCCTGATGGTTTTGTGCACTCCTATTGGTTTAGAATACTCTGTGCAGGATGCCTGGCAGTCTTGGAGTACTGCACCCACTTTATTTTCTTCCTCCTTTACATCTTGCTGGAGTCGTCCTTCTGGTCTCAACTTGTCTGGCCATAGAGTATTGCCTATATAATTGTATCAGAGCAGTGTCTGGGCAGGTCTTCAGAAATGCCCAGGGTCACGTGCTTAAGGAAAAGCATAAGAATGTGGTGTGTATATGTATAGAGAAGCCTTCACAGCTACAAGAATAAAAAAACCCCACAAGTGGCCYCCACTGGATTTTTCTATATAAAGAATTACAGCTCTCCTTGCTGCTGATCAAAGGTCTCTGTGGCTCAAGCTGTGTTTTGTTAGAGCAGTGCAGAATCACATTGGCATGACTCTGACCCTGGCTCAGAACTAAACCCCGGTTGCTTCTGGTGCTGAGATCTGAGCAGCAGATACCAGCCTGGCACCGTACCCGCGCACCAATCACCAGCTATCATGGCACTGACCCCTTGGTAGTCATCCCTTCTGCCCAGGTAAGTGTGTGTGGCACCAGACCAATCAGGTGGGCTGTACACTTGCACACCACCACTTAGAGCACTCTGTGTTTCTGTGTCAGAAATGTACAGCAGATGAAAGCTTATGAAAAGTTGTTCAGATCACTACTGAGCTGGAGTCTTTGCTAATTTTCCATCAGAAAACCACTCTCTTCCTTTCATTGTGCCAGGTGCTGAGTTTCTGGACAGCCTTGCCCAGCGCAAACAGCTGCCTTCCTCTGCAGATCAGCTGTTTGAGCCCCAGTGCTATTCCATGCCAACCAGAGCCTTCATTTTGCTTCCATATATGTTCATTTGGCAAGCTTTATAGGCATAAACCTTTTTGGAGTCAGTGGAGTATTTATCAGTAAGTCCAAGTCAGCTAAGAGATAGAAATAYTGTCGATACTTGTTCATGGATCCTTGCTTGATTTGCTAGAGATAGTGGTCTCTGATGAAGGATGCCTGTAGCAACAGCCACAGTCAGCTTCTGGAGAGGAAGCCGTCAAGTTCCTCTTGAATCAAAGCTTCTTAATTTATTTGGTTACAAATGTTATTAATCTGCCATCCTTTAATTCTGAATAGCTGATTTCCAGTGGTGTGATGCAAACTTTTAATAAATGAAAATTCTCAGAATCCATTGATTCCCACTGGACTGGGAAGTGTAGAGTTACTGAAAACATAGATGACTGTAGCATGGATATAGAGGGTACACCCCTGCATACAGTTTTCATGACTCCTGATGTGTCATCCACAATTTTGACACCTTTCATCGTTATGAGGAATCCATTTGACTGGATCATAAGGTGTGTGCTGTCTTTCTGTGAATTATCTGAAGAAGATCCTAAGTCTTCTAGAGGCAGAAAAAAAAGAAGGGTTTTTTTGCACAGAAGGACATTTGAATGATGTGTCACTTCACTGGAGCTTTTATACTGATGCCTAAAAAAAGTGGAGCTTCTTTCAAGACAGAAACATGATTGCCACTACTTTCTTTTTCTCCCCATAAATCATAGAATCACAGAATGGTTTGGATTTGAGGAAACCTTGAAGATCATCAAGCTCCAACCCCCCTGCCATGGGCAGGGACAGCTTCCACTAGACCAGAATGCTCTTTAACTCAAGATAATATCTTGAACTCTTCAAGATAGGTAGCATTTTACATAAAGATGACCATATATTGTCTGCACATGTGTGACTAAAGAGAAGCAATAATTTTGTCAGGCTTGTTAAAATTGTTTTGT
This sequence comes from Amblyornis subalaris, assembly GCA_018881555.1. Classification (NCBI taxonomy): domain Eukaryota; kingdom Metazoa; phylum Chordata; class Aves; order Passeriformes; family Ptilonorhynchidae; genus Amblyornis; species Amblyornis subalaris. The sequence continues at coordinate 6,715,370 of JACAXG010000022.1, forward strand.
AATTTACAATACAATCTGTATTTGTCCCCCCTATGCAATCACCTTCATTTTTAACTGTATTTCCTAAGAAAAGAAGGCCTAAGTAACTGTATTGCCTGTCTGCCTCAGTCCCTGTACATGTATTTTTAAGCTATTGACCAGTTTTGGTTGCTTGATAGGGAGCAGAGGTCTCAAAGATACCGAATTCCTACAAGTTTTGTGGAAATGGATACCTTTGCAAAAGGAAAGATAAGGAGAATTACACCGATGCCCATTCTTTTTGTCAGCAGCCAGCACAGCAGCCAAAACATACAAATTCCTAGATGGAAGCAGGATTGAGAAATGAAATACATATGGTCATGTGTACTTAGTCAGAAATCTTTGTGCTCAATTTTGTTTTCGTTTCTTCAGAGTTCACTATTTTAATGTACAAATTGAGCACTGTTCCTTTCATCATTCAATACCTTTAATTATAGTCATAATCATGTGAATATGGAGTCCTGTTATCAGATGCTCTTAACTAATTAATGCTTTAAATTACTGTAAAAATCTAGGGTGAAAGTTGCTATGCAATAAAAATTATTATTTATATTTCTGGCTCCCAATGTATACCAGACAGATTATTTTAAAAGCATCATGTCCCAAATAGGGAGACTATCAGCTTACTCCTTCAATAACCACTGTGCAATTGCACAGAAGCTTTGGGGGTTTGTAACTGTCAATATTACTAGCATGAATTTCAAGAAATGAGGAGTGTAAACTCCCTGCTGCCCAGAGTTTTTCCATGAGGTCAGGCCATCTCTTGGCCCTGAAAATCCCAACAGAGTTGGTTGGATCTGTGGGTTCACTTCAGGGAGCAGTCTCATGCTTTGCCTATGAGTCTTCCAGTAGATACAGACTGGACTGGATAGGAGAGGGGTGCAGGGAAATTCGTGCCTCTACATTGAACCCGCCTGATTTATACGCCTTAAAAGATCCGGCTTTAAGGACAGCTTGGCAGGGCTTGTGAAGTTCAGATTTGACTGATGGGGAAAGATCAGGGGTGGTCCAGGTGAAAGTTGATAGTTTAAAAGAAAATCTGTAGAAGAGATGAAGAAGACAATCTGGTCCATCAGTGATCCTTCTTCAGGGCTAATCTTCCCCTGCCTTCCTCTTGCTCTTCTTCTGTAGCTTCATTTGTAATTTTTCTGGCTTTTTTCTGGCTGCAGTAATTTTTCCCTCACTCACTGTATCCACAAACCCTGCGCGTTTGTTTTTCTCCAGTGAAGCATCAAATGCTGATTAATCTCAATGCATCTCCAGCATCTAAAACCTCCTTAGGAGCCAGATACTGCCCACACTGTGCACAAAACTGCTGCTGACATCAAGAGTTACGTTGYGGATCAAGGCGAGTATTGACAATACAGGAGTTTTGCTGCAGATCAAGGGCAGTGGATCTCTGTGGGAGCTTCTGCACGTTTCTTTCCAAACGGTTACACTGGCAGGGAAGTAGGCTGCTGGATTCATAACAGCAGACACAGATCTGTCCCTGTTATGGTTTGATCGCTGGAACTGAAAAATAAGGCAAGCCCTGCCTGGTTTCCACTATTAAAGTTACACTCAAGTATTATGGTATTTTTTTCAGAAAATTCCAATCTAACTAAAATCTTTCAGAGTTATGCAGTTGTTTGCAGTGGAGTCAGGGCTTCATCCTTCATGCAGCAGCTGTCTTGTTCTTTGAAAGGCGTGATGACCATCCATTGATGAGTTAAATGATTCTCTCCTGTAGTTTTAATATCAATTTGGTAAATACGTGAAGTGCTTTAGGAATCCTTGGAATAAAAGTGAGCAATTCGAAGTTCTGTGCATAAACAAATCCAGTGAAATTTAAGCCTGAAAGTTTAAATAATCCAATCATTATTAATTTAAATCATGTTATTAAGTAATTTTACTTCTGCTTCAGAAATGTAGTTTTGAAAGAAGTTCCCTCACAGTAGACGGAATAGGATGTGTTCTGTTAGCATTTCTAAAACCCTGCAGCCAGTTATTCATCCCACTGTTTAATTTAYAACTTGTGGTTTGTGATGGGTCCATTCCAAACTGTACATCATTCATCTAGACGGTTGAGGAGGCTCTGGGACTATGAAGGGAACCTGAATAAACCCTCTTTATCACACGTAATTCATGAGTTACAGAATAAAATGTATCTTAATGATTATCTGTGTAATTAAACCAAAAGATTTTGTCACSCTCATGGAGTTGTACCAGTTGGTGCTTGTGGCAGAGACTAAACCAGCTTTAACAAGATTGTCCCTAAAAAAGCAAGGCAGTATTTTAATACAACTGCATTCTGAACTTGATTTGTTGTGTTTAAAAATAGATAGAAGGGGTATAAATTTTATGGAAAATGTTTCCAGCACGAAGCCAGTATAAATTGTTTTGCTCAGAGAATAACTAGCAATTTTTGAAACAAAGTTTCATATATAGTTGAAATGTATATTTTCAGGATAATTGAAAGACATAAAAAATCCCCTTTCCACACTGAACAGTTGTTCTAGTTCTCTGACAGTGCACATACCAAATTATTGTTTATTGTTTTGATCACACCAAAGCCCTTGATAATATATAGATGTGTGCATGTGTGCACCGTCTTCATAAGCCACTGATCTTCATTTCTAAACCAGGCCATGCTCACATTTGTTGAACAGTATTATAAGAAAATTATTCCTTTATTTTGACATGTTTCCTAGGAAGCTCTCCTAAACTGCTTCAGAGAATGTCAAGAGCACTTGCAGGAAGTAATGAAAAGAACCTTAGAAAACTCATCTTTTGCGATAATCTGCACTTTAAAGTCGCACGCTTCATGCCAAAGTGTTATCTGAGTGCACTGTCACTCCCTTGAACTCCACGTGCTAAGGGAATCTTCAGCTAATATTGGACTTGAGTTAGTGCTTGGACAGTGTGTTTCCAAAGTACATTATTAAACAACCGAAGCACCTGGCTTCAGTGATCTGCACTAATATTGCCAATTTGGGGCTTGATTTTAAAATTTTCGTGGTGAATTTTTTAAGGTCACGGATGTCACCGAGAGGCATAAATGGGAGCTCATACCTTGGAAGATCTCTCTCTTGGCATATGTCGAGATAGCAGTAATCCCATCGCAGTTTCACACATGGCAGTTTCTAGGCTTGTGTCGATGAAGAATGAATGACTTGCAGAAACAGATCTGCCTCTCTCAAACCTTTTCTCTCTTATGCACGTGACAATAACTGCTGTATAGCCTGGTACCCTGGCTTTTCTCTGTTTCTCCTGCCAGAGAAGAAGAAAACCACAATAAGCACTAGGATAACAAATACTAATTCTGATGCTTTTTTTTTTGCAGAAAAGCTAGGGCAGTCTTTTTATTCTTCCAGAAGCCTTTCTATTTATTCATTTGAAATTAGCCTATTTCCCAAGATGAAAGTTGAAGGACAGTAATCATCCCGTTAATGTATGATGCCAGTAAAGACAGGAGCTTCTGACAGGGAAACAAAACGGTTAAGAGGAGGAATTAAGAAAAGACCAAAATCTTTTAACTATAACATATTTTTTGTCTCTGTAGCACAGTATACATTTGTACATGTTTATCTGAATGTAACAAGGTGGAGAGATGTACAAAGGTACAGTCAGAATAATAGGGTGAAAAATTTGCATCAGAACTTGTATAAATGTCTTTATGAACTATTAATATTTAGGTGTAGTGTATTTATAGCTTTGTTGATATATTTTAAGTGCTACAGATTTATAACATAAAATGTAGAAGCAAAAAAAAAAAAGGAAATTATAAATGAGACTCATAATGAATATTTCCTCTCAGACGTGTGTTGCCAAAGGGACTGTGTCAATTAGTACTGAGATTTTTAGGGGTGGAGGCATTATGAATAGTCAAAAAACTGTACACACTGGATAAGCTACATTGCCATTCCATCATGGTACTTTTGTGAACAAAGTACAGCATTGCTGGGGGGTGTCTTGACAGATTCATAGTTTTGATTTTCTTTTAGTGGCCTCTTCAAGTGTTAATAAAAATATAAAAGTTTTATGTCTGTTTCAGAATTATTTGGAGTGTAGTCGTCTGCCATAGTACTTCCAAGAATGTCAAATAGAACCTGAAGGGAAAGGTCATGGAGCCCAGCTCTCACAAATCAGATTCCCGTGCCAAAGATAATAAGGTTTTCCACCTGTGCAGAGAGATTTTACACTCAAGTGCACCCATGGTTTTCACCAGAGGAAGTCAGTCAGCTTTGTATATGCTGAGCATGGGGTGGGGGATGTAGGTATTAGTCACTGTGACAGACATCGTGTCAGTCACAGCTGTCAGATAGAGTTGTCACCAGTTTATGTTGTGCTTTGGAGGTGTTTAACAGAAATGATTTTGTTAAAACTTTAAAGGCAGGGAAAAAAAAACTGAAAGGAGGAATGGGGTAAGGAGTGGGTAACAAAKGAAAAAGTGGAGAACTAGGTTCTGTACTGTGCGGTGCCTCTGTTTGATGGCACCTGGGGGGCAGCGTGCACAGAAGTTGATTCAAAGTCATGAAAAAAATCTCCATTTGCCAGCTAAGACTTGAATTAGTTTATTTCAGTTGCTGCCAACATGAAATCTCCCCATTTCTTTCTCTACAGTAAATAATTAAAATCATTAGTGCCTGTTGGCATTGTGCTGGACCACATCATGTCACATTCCATACGCACTTTGCTGTGCAATAATGGAATTGTGTGTTTCCAGAGACTTACTCATTCACAAGCCTGGGTCACGTATAAATGAAAAAGAAAGGGACAAAACCCTAGCTCAGATGTTTGTGCCATGCAAGTCCCTGCTGGCTCTGGGAGTTGCATGCCCCTTGGAGGTCAGAATCCAGACGCAAAGCTTGCAAGTTAACATTGAATACAGCAAATTTTTGAAATGTTTTTGGGGGATATTAATCTTTCACCCTGACCACTAAAGAGCACATACCTGGTCCTGACACATGGTCGAACTGTGTGGAACTTGTGTGTTTCATATTTGCAAAAGGATGGGCTCTGGATTGTCATGGCTAACAACATCGTAAAAAATATATAGACCAGACTATTTCCTCCACTGCTATAAATAATCAGCTTTGTTGATGGAGCTGGGAATCTATCAGTCCTGTCTCTGTGTACAGCTAAGTCACAAAAGTGCTGCCGTTTAGATAAGATTTTTGAAGGGTGTAAGCAAAATAGAGACTGTTCATTCATTTTATTTTTAGGGAGAAACAGACAAAGATCAGGTCAATATTTCAAAGCTTTTTCTAATATAGGCATATGAAAAAACAAAAAGCCAACAATATCTGAGAGCTATGCTGGCAAAATCCAGAGTTTATTTCCTGTTACAGCAGCCAGAGGCACCTTTTGCTGAGGTACTTTAGTTTCAGGAACTGCTTTACACAAACAATTCAGAAATTTGCCTGTATAACTATACAACTAATCATGTCTGGTTTGGACAGGGGTGAACTGTGTGGTTATCTGTTTCATATATATATGTTTTTCTCCATATGTTACTGTATGAAAGAATCACAAAACAGACACAGGAGAGAGTGTATGCAGGGAAACCAGCAAAACTCTCTCTGTATCAAAGAGTTCCTTGGGGCCTCAAGTCAATAAACTGCAGACATCAGAGAAATGCACCACATTTCTTTCAAGAAGAATAACCTTGGGTGTAATAACGGTTGTGTTTCTTAAATGTGCAGTGGAGGGGGCAGCAAATCGGAATTTTTTCCATTTCTCCAGGCCTTTTATGCATGAGGGATGGCACCCAGCTGCTTTTGCTGTGCAAGTTGGATGCTTCTGAAAGGAGACTCGCAATCATCCAAGTGGCACAGGCATTGGCTAAACTGTAGCAACTGGGATATCATGGGTGACTACAAATGAGTTTTAGGGTTTATGTAGCATACTTTGCAGCATGGAAAACATGAGGAATTGAATACACCTTTTTAACACTTCAAAAAAGGCACATAGCTTCAGAAGTGCTGACTTCCTACATCTCTTCCTTAGAAAAGAAAAAGCTGCAGGCTCCCAGTTCTTCAGGAAGGAGATTTAGAAGTTTTAGACACACATATTTAGAAACATTTGGTGAGTGTCATTTGTAGCAACTCGAAATCAGAGCACAGATGCACCATGCTTTGCTCAAACCAGTGGATTTTCTTGCCTCACAATAAGATGCTGTACCCAGTTAAGATGCAGTGGAGGTGGGTTATCCTCAGTCATTTAGCTGCAAGGGAGCTTACAGGAGCCAGCAGTGCTGTTAAAATGGCACAGCAAAATCATTTGAGCATCCTCCTGAAAATTAAGAGAGTTGCAATTATGGGTTTCCAAACTTGAGAACCCAGACCTAAGGGGCTGAGAGCACAGTGTGGATGACTGTAGCATCTCACCAGAGTAGTGAGGCTCATGGTCAATGTTTATGTTTGGGGCATTTCTGAGAGAGAAGGAGCTCTAATGAAGAATTGTTTGTTTGTTTGTTTATATGCCTAGACCAGAAGGGCCAGCAGTTCAACAGCTTGAGCCTTCAAAGGCTACCATTACCTCTAGGGTGTGGTATCAGGGTAGTTAAAGATGTTCCTTTTTAGTAAGTCCAGCAGAAAATTCAGAGTCTCCAGGGCTGCAGGAAAACTTCCTTAGTTGGGCACTGTAGAAGCTACTTTACTATGTTTCCCATAAATTATTTTGCATCTTAAATATGTTATTTAAATCTACACTCTGCCAGATACTCTGGGTTTTTTCCACTTTCCTCTGTGCTAAAGACAATGATTCTTCATAAACTGTCAGAGGCTAAACAGTAATACTCTGCCTTGATTTTATTAGATTATGATTCTCTTTTATTAAGTAATGAACACCATGGGTTAAAAGTCTGCATATCATCCTTTGATGGTGACCTGGACCTTTTTAGAAGCATTACTTGTAGGGCATTCAATTCAATCAGATGCATACTGATGAAAAAACAACCACCCAGACCTCTCGTTGACTATGTACAGGCAAAGCTTGACAGCCCAGCATCAAACAAAAAATTGATTGCAAACCCAAAAGTCAATATCTTACTTTTGCAAAGGCACTTTGGCACTTGAGAGGAAAGTTTGCATGTAATGTACACATTTGATGAACAAAATACGGAGGAGATGACTTGTTTGGACTTGATTTGGTGTACCTGTGGTTTTCTATGAACCATAAAGCCAATGAAGTGTTGATCTGTTCAGCAAGAGGAGAGATTCAACTCATTTGCCATGTGCACAGATAGCATCTCAGTAGGCCTGATTTTTGATGTAGTTGATCTAAACAAATGAAGTTCCTTAAGTACAGATATGACCTGGTAATGTTTCAGAATGAAGTCTTAATATGAAGTCTGGTCTTGTCAATCAGTAACAAGGTGCTGTTTTATCTGCTGCCTGATTTTGAGGTCCCCCATTTCCACTTGCTACTTGTTATGGTCTATTTGTTATGGTCTATTTGTGAGATGAAGAATGATTGCCTTTTTTTCATGTTGGAAAGTCAGGTTTAAATTTTGATAGTTACAGAGTCTTTTTGCACTGGTCCTGGTACGTGTAGGTTTACTAGCAATATCTAAAATAGCTATGGATAGTATCTGGAGACGTTCACAGGAACACTGAGTAGTGTCGTCATGAAAACACTACTTTTTTTGGTGCTCACTTGTAGCACTTGCTATTGCAAACTCAATGTCCAAGTTGCACGTTTAGAGGAACACTCAAAACTATTTACATCTGTATAACTATTGTTCCTCTATTAAATAGTTTCCAACACTTGCGGGATTTTTCTGAGCAAAAGGTTGCAGCAAATTTGCAATACAGGAGTGCATAGGAATGTTTTTCTAGGGTTTAGTAATCCATAGTTGGTTGCATGCTTATGCATATGGCATTATAAAGTACTGGTGAGATACAAGGCTGTGAAGATTGGGGCTCAAGGAGTTCGACTTTAAGAAGACTCTGAACCAGAATACTCTCTAGAACCAGGACATAGACACTGATGATTTTAAATGCATGACAAGGACTATTCTTTTCTCTGGTGAAAGTCCTTCATGAAACAGCAGCTCTCTATTATTCTGTTACTTAAAGTAAAATAAAGAAAAAAACATCCAGGTAGCTTTCCTATTGTTGTTTTGTTACTTTATGGAGATTATATATCAGTTCTTTGCTTTCCTTTTAGTTTCAGTGTCATTTTGTGACTTAGCATTTTGAAAACCAGTAGCACATGATGTTGCTACAAGAAAATATGTGTTTCACAGTATGCTGCAAACACTCCTCTTGTCGGTAGGAGAAGCCTTAGTCAAATTCAGTAGCTATACTTCTTAAGGAGAGATTCAGTCACTCAAGTTGTAACACTGATTTTAGTTTTTAAGTGTTAGAGAGGGAAAACAGTCATCTCTGCTCAGATAAGTCATCTGACTACTGAGTGACCTGTTCCACTCCATCTCTTATCACCCTCCTGCTCGGTGGCTTCCTCATTGGACTACCCGACTGTCGCATGGAGACAGGGACTGTTGTTGGACATTCCTTGAGGGAGGAGGTTCTCCGCTAGGCTCCAGAATATCAGTACCAGCCCTGAAACCGACCTGCTTGGTACAGTAGAGGTGCCACCTCTGCACATTGCTTCAGCTCAGTCCAGATGTTGCATGTTCTGCTGGATTCTTTGCAAAAAGGAGAAAAACGGGCTTGGCGGTTGGTCCTGGCTGTCACCAAAGACCACTAAGGTACCTTCCAAGCAGGCAGCTCCTCCCACTTTGATTTTCCTCCTAATGTTTTTTCCATTATCTGCCAAAGTGGGRGTTACATATTCTTGTTCCTTTTCATTTTGCAGATGCCAGCATTGGCTTGTTATGTGTCTGATAGGGAACCTGTTTCTGGCAAGCAGTCTCACTTCTAATAGCAAACTCCCTGTGCCTCCTACAAAGGTGATGGAAAAGACCCAGTTCAGTCTTTCCTAGTCCACCTGACCTTAAGTGGCTCATCAGACTAATGAGTGAAGCACCCCAACTCCCATACCCAGTGGCACCCAGCAGGACAGGGAGCCTTGTGAAGGTGATTTCAGCTGGCTCGTGCAAGTGCTGTGAGTGTGCATCTGCAACAGATTGAAATGTGGTCCTGGAGCTGAAGCAAGGCTTTTTGCTGCTGTCAGTTGAGTGCAGAGTTCATTATTTTGAAATAGATTGTTTGCTCTGCAAGGGGTGGCAGGATGGGGGCTGAGGGTGTATTTCTTTGTGTGTGGGTACAAGCACAATTGCCCAGAGTCACACTACCAAGTTAGTCATCACAGCTACTGTGGAGTTTAAGTTCAAGGGAGCGCTGAGTGATTCATTCCACCTGGCAATATATACAGTGAGTAAAGAGAAATATTTCCTGTACCTAATCCAGACACCAGTTAGGCATCAGTCTGTCTGAATGTGAGCAGACATACAAATGACAAATGTGTGGAGGAACAGGAGAAGCTGGGGAAAAAAATGAGAATTATTTTTCACTCAGAGGTTAGCACATTTGCCCTGAACACAATCCCAAAACCTAATGAATCAGAAAGTCTAATTTTTACGTAGACTAATTTCAAAACAGTACTACTCATTAAAGATTAAGGGAGAGAAAAGGAATATGAGCTTCAGACCTTTTATTGAAATTTTGTCATATTAGCTCCTCTTTGGTAATTTTTTATGGTTCACATTTATTCAGTTCTTCATTCACAGCATTCTGTCTAGGCTCTCTAATATGTGCCAAGTACAAGCTTCGTTAACTGTATTATCTTTCAGCTCTGCTTTGTCTGTGGTTACCAAGCCAGTGTTTGTCAATGACATTTTAATGTTAAAAAAACCCCCCAAACAACAAACACAAAAGCAAATTGACTTCTATCGGTGTTTTTTACAATCAGATTTCCAAAGTTTCCTTATGTTTGAATACAGACGTTTCATGTTAGATATACTTTGGCTACCCATTAGAGAAAATGAAGCTTGTGGGGTGTTCATTAAGTTCTGGGCTATTTAGACTTCCACATTTGCCAGCCTATCTTCTAGAAATGCTGAACTTTATCTCTGGGATGCTCTTTCGTTGGCACCTGGTGTCTAAGACTGGGACTGGTATCTAAGACTCCTTTGCTATTGACAGGTCTCTTTTTCTCTCCCTTAATGGCAAAAATCAACACAAACTCTGTTGTTTGACTCTGAGAACTATTAGAAATTTGGATGGGTGGGGCAAGGGTGTTTCATTCCTCAGTATTTTTCTAGCTCAGTGGATCCTTCTGAGTAGCTTATGTCAGGTTTTTCATTCCAACAATAAGTAGAGAGGGAATGTTAAAGTCTGTGTCTTTTTAGAAACCAAAGAGGAAAATTGCAAGAAGGAAAATGTTGAAAATTATCTATTTTGGAGTAAGCAAAGATAATTTACAGATAGTCACATTTAGCCATCTTCTACTTGGTTAAGAAAGGTCTTGGGGAATCTTGTACAGTCTGTGCACTGGCCACGATGTCCTACTCTGCTATAAAGTCTCCAGAATTCCTGTAGTACTGTTGTCCCAGTAAAGGCTGGCTGGTAGATGTAGAGAGCTGTATTGGACTTCCCCTGAATCCCACCTACGTGGTGGGATCTGAGAAAATTAAATGCTGTTACAGTGTTCCTATTTAATAGACAGCAGGGTGGTCAGAGCATGTAAGAGAGGCATTGCAGCCAGCATTAAGTTCTCCTTCCTGTGGGGAAATACAACCACACAGTTTATATCACTCAAACTTTGTGGGTTTAGTTAATTATCATGGAATCATAGAATCACAGGTTCGGGTTGGAAGGAGCCTTAAAGATCCTTTAGTTCCAACCCCMTGCCATGGGCAGGGACACCTCTTGCTAAACGGGGTTGCTCAAAGCCCCATCCAACCCAGCCTTGAGCACTTCCAGCAGTGGGACACCTGCAGCTTCTCCAAGCATATTCAAATAAGGGGACAGTTGAAATTTCAGGAAATCAAGAAAGAATTTTTTATTGACTTTCATGAACCTTTGCAAATCCCATAGGAGCTTTGGTCACAGCAGAGGGTAAGAACCTTAACAGTTTTTTTGCATCAAGAAAATCCTGCACAGCTGCAGTAATTTTCAGTAGGAAGATTTAATAGCTTTTCTATACCTTATTTCTAATGTTCTTTAACTTGAGAAGAAGACAATAAAAAAAAAGGGATCATAAGGCAAGGGAAATAATTACTAATTCTAGTCAAGGTATATTAAATTCCGTAATGCTCAGACATGACATAAGTGTTCAGAATTTGTATATGAATGAAATTGAAAACATTCTGGAAGGAAAAACTACCTAAATGTCAGGAAAAAAAGAAATACAAGCTATAAAATCCTGTGAAAAATCACATAGACCAGAGTAAGATATATGTGCTGTCTTTACTTAGCAAAGAAATCACAGAGGATATGAAAATAGAGAATGAAAATGACACATTTTTACTTGATTCGAAAGCATTATCCATAATAGCATCTGCAATGTGTCTGTAATAATAGGGTGTAAATTGGAATTTACATAACAGATCTTTGAAAACAGGCTCTGACTCACAATGTGAAAATGGTGTCTGCAGAAGGGAAAGTCAATGGATAGCAGAACTTCACAGAGGGCCTATTGTGTATTCCAAGATCTACCCGTTTAGCCTGTTTCTAGATTGCAAAGTATTCATCTCAGGCATGAGCCATACTGAAAACTTGAATAGCTGATCTTGGAAACCTTTGATATGTTGCTCCTGAATAGACAAGTCATTTTCTCTGGGCTGAATTAAGTTCTTATTAATGGTGATAGATTGACAGCCCTAAAAGCTGGAAAGCTTCTATTTGTGTTCATCTCCCTCAGCTTGGACTTAATAAACTATTCCTATCTTGATTCCTGTCTGCTGAGTAGGAAAAGAGTCACTGATTTAACTAAGCCAGCAGAAGGAATCTTCCACTGTTGTTTTTATTGCCTTGGTGGAMAGGGCTTTAGTTAAACAACAGTCCCCAGTAATATCCAGTCCAACAATGGTTGGACACTTCGATTCACATGGTGCTGCAGAGCTGAGGTCAGACCCCGTTTAGTTTGGATATTTCTTGTCTGTACAGTCCATGCTTATTGTCTTCCCTTTAATTTGCTGCTTGATATGCAAGTCAGAGGCCGGTATTATTGGCATTATATGGCATTATTAAATTTGGTTGAGCTTCATGAAGTCAGATTTCTGAATAGTTCAATAGATTCCCATGAAGAGTCTGTCTGTCCAAATGTGGATGACGAGTATAGACCTCTTTTTTTGAGCTTGTTGTTCTCTGTTGTACTGACATAAAACAGAGGGAATAGTACTTTTAAGGTATATGTCTGAGCTTTCTGGGGCTATAGGGTAGGATGGATTGGGACCCTAAAACCACTCGGTTCTACCTGTGGAATATATACCCCTGGTCCTGTATCTAACCTGACAAAGCCAAAGGTAAATACATGTTCAGTGAGAATAATAGAACCTTTGTAATTAACACCTATTTTTTTGCTAGACCATCTCAAGCCCCTGAGGTTCTGGTATAATGAGCCATAGTTAATGATGAGGCAATGTGAGTCAATACAGGGTAGGAGGGAGAGGATGGCTGTGTCTCACACCTCCTTAGTGTTTTATCTAATGTGTTTAACTATCTAAGAATCTACAGAGATACTGTGAATGCTTTTTCTCTTCCCCTCCTAAACAGAAGTCCTAATCCAAATTTCAAAAGTATCATTAAATGTCTGATACCATTCATTGTAATTTACAGCTACATACAGTTCATTCAGTTCCAAGGTCTCTAATTAGAGAATAAATAGGTGTTAATTTTTCATGGTAGAGAAGTCTGTCTGGTAAGTGTTAGATTGGTAGGATAGACATTCTTTTCAGATAAGGCATCACATAAGTATTGTGTATTACAGAATCACAGAATGGGTGAAGTTGGAAGGGACCACAGTGGATCATCTGGTCCAACCTCTCTGCTCCAACAGGGTCATCCTAGAGCACATTGCACAGAATTGTGTCCAGACTGCTCTGGAATGTCTCCAGTGCGGGAGACTCCACAACCTCCCTGGACAATCTGTTTCAGTGCACAGTATTAATGAGTTTTGAACAGGAACCCACTAAAATCAGAAAGGTGTATGTTTCCTGTATCCCATGTGCAGTGTGCTGAGCTGTTAATCGCCCTTCAGTTCCATCAAATATTTTAGTTTTTCTTCATTTCCAAAAAACATGAAAAAAATGCTTTATGTTTAGCTAAAAAAAGTAAAAATAGAGATATAATCAGCACTAGGTTCCTATTTCCTAGGTTTTTGTCTTCCTTAATCTACCTTCTTCAGTCTCGTGGCTAAGAAATACTTTGAGTTTTACTCAAAGTAGCCATATCACTGATCTTTACATCTTACTTTACCATATGTTGTTTCATTTTTCTGACACTTCAGTTTTTATGCCACATGCATTTTTTACTCTGAGTACGTTTCTAACAGTACAAACTATTGGATTTTGTTAAATTGTGTAACCCTGACACGCTTTTATGGCTTTCCCTAAACCCAGTCTATGATTAAATGTATTCTCAGTCTTCTTGTTGACTTAACTATTGAAAGGTCTTGGGCAAACAGGCAGAACAAACTTCTCTGGGAGCTTGTATATCCATCATAAAATGGCTCTAACCTGTTATCTATCCAGACTGGTTGTATTTTTCATGCTTTATCACAAATCAGTGCCACAGATAGATTGCAGTTTTCAACCTGCAGTTGTTCATCGGAGTTAACTTGGCTGTCAGGACAGCCTTTCTGCAGTGCTTTAAATTTTCATAACTTTTGTGCATGAGACTGAACTATTTTTCTAGCTGGCTCAGGGATCAATGCTGTGTCATTAAAACATATGGAACAAGGCTGTGTTACCCTTTTGAGTTTCATTTAGGATATGGAGGCACCCCAGTCTTCATACTTTTTAGAAGTGCCTGCGCATAAATGAACACAGATTGGAACCACTCAAATCATGAACCTTAAAAGTATTTTACTTATGTTTTAGATCATCCTCCAAATCTTCAAAATCATTCAAGACTTCGAACTCCACCACCTCCAATATCACATGCTCACACCCCAAATCAGCATCACGCGGCCTCCATCAATTCCCTAAACAGAGGGAACTTCACTCCACGCAGCAACCCCAGCCCAGCTCCTACGGACCACTCTCTTTCTGGAGAACAACCAGCCACTACTCAAGAGCCAGCCCATGCTCAGGACAACTGGTTACTCAACAGTAACATCCCACTGGAGACAAGGTAGGTCACTTTATTTAGTGCTTACGATATTCTGACTGTGTGTGCTAAGGATGTTATGGAAAATACACACACCTATATAGCTAGCCACCTAGTTTGTGAACCGGTGTTTGACTTGCATAGTTTGTGTTGTATTTACTATTCCTTGTGTCTCTTTATTTGGACTAGGAGAAGAGGAAATTGCTCTTCTTTCATAAACTAAAATTATTATCTTTAACAGCTGCTCATAAGGTTCTTTTCCTCATTTAAAATTGGAATCAGGATCATAGATTAAAATGTTTTTGGTTTTCTTTCTTTTATTTTCCTTTAATGTCTTTTCTTCCTATGTGGTAGGATAAATCAATATCCTATTTAAAAAACTGAAATCAGTCAGTATATTGAAAAGATTTAGCCTTGTAGCTGTGCCTCTCAAGCAGCTACTTTTGTAATACATCATTCAGGAAAGGTTGATCTTGTTTCACCTAATGAGGAGAGGTCAGCTGCTGCCTTTTACTGTCTTACAACATTGCTCCAGCAAGCATGAAACACTGGATAGCAGGGCACTAGTCAGTTAATGGTGTTCCCATTTAGCTCTTAAATTCTTTTCCACGTATGCAACACATAAAGAGTGTGACAAGGGTGCACCAAGTTTTTCTAGTTCATAGCTTTGTTCAGGTTCTGTGTAGGTTCTGGAAAAGAGTTCTTGTACTCCTTCAACCTCAGTCCTCCCATCTGATGGGGAGTGCATCTACCTGCTGTCCCACTTGCATTCTCCAGAGGTTTTGCTTCACCATTTCCTTTTCTACTGAGAAGCCACTGGGCATGCTGCAGTCGTTAGCCCCAATACATGGTGTCTTTTTCTGTCTGGAGAGAAGTGTTCCAAGCCTAAAACATGATGCACTGACTCAACTGTCTTTATGCCTTCATTTTTCTAACTTTTTCAAACCAACAACATTTTAGAGAGCAAAAAGCATGCAGTAACTGAAAACTGACACAGGGCCCAAATTTGTCACATCACTGCCTGTGGGAATCTTACTGAGAGCACTGATAGCTGTAGCTGTAGCCTGGGACAAATTGTACCCAGTTTTGCCAACTTCTGCTAAAAGAATGTTTTCAAAAATGAGCACATCTGTCAATCTTTTTGAGAATGAGCTATGTCTGCTGGCCCTCTGAAACTTCCAAAACAACCTCAATTTCACATTTTATGGCATTTAAAGATAATTAATTTCTCTGTGACTGCTTGATTAAAAAGCCTCAACTAAGAAGCTGGATCCAAAAGATTAAGACAAAATTATAAGCAAGTAATGCAAGTGTGATTTGGCAACAGTTTCAGTAATTATATTGTGTTAGTAATTCTCAAGCACATATACCCAAACATTGAGTTTTATGTGTTATTTCTCATTAAAATTCAATTAAAATATACTTAGGCCCGACTCCTGCAGCCCTTTTGTGATAATCCTATATAATTCTGAAGGAAACCCCATGCCTTTTCCTAGCCAGGTTGTGAATTCTTTGTAGAAGAGATAATATACTGTTTTAGTAGTGGAAAACCTTAAAGGCTGTTCTCATTTCTTCTCTGTGAAGTCATTGTGGATGAAAATTTTTCAAGATCTGAAGCAGACTGCTCATTCTGCAGGTTGGATTGGTCACATTATTGCGGTTAATCAGACTGGAAGTTGGATGTCTACCTGCATGAAGAGCTCTTTCTGCATCATTTGATGATTTCACTTGCATCACAGATCAGTCACATTTGTACTTGGTCCTCAATCTAACCATTTTATTAATTTGGTAGAAAACAGGTCATTTCAAGACTGATCTTGAGTCTTTTGACACACTGGTTGAAATGGCATAATTTTGCCCAGTGTTCCTTTGGACAACAAACATGTTGGAAAATAACATGTAATTTTGTGCCAAACAGCAGATGAACACTACTGACTGTTCCTTCACTTGTACATTAAGAAAATAAAATGTGTGATAAAGGTGTCATAAAGAGAGGAGGCTGTGTCACATAGATGATCAGTATATCTGTGACTAATCTCCACTCTGACAGCTCTTCTGGCACAGAGAGGTCTTCCATTTCCTTCAGTGGGAATTCTGTAGACATAAAAGACCAACCTTCAGAGCTGTTTGGCAAACTTGGATGCCCAATTCAGCCTCTTGCATGAAACTGATCTTCCCCACAGCAGAGATTTTTAGAACCAAGAAAAAGACCATCACCTAAGAGCATAAAATGTCCAATATGTAGAAATATTAATCCTGGCGAAGAGATATTAATCCAAGAATAAAGGATTTGAAGTTAGGAGATTATAGTAATCTCATGTCGAAAATGGAATTGTATTTCCATTGCTTTTTTTTTAAATCCCATATTAGTCAACAGAGAGAGGGAACACATGGAGAAAAAGCTGCGTCTTTTAAACAAGGCTTGTCACAGGCTGTGAAATGTGCCTAGAGTTACAAAATTTAACCAGAGTTTGAAGTGGCTTGATTTTGACTGCCATGGACTCCAGGCAGTTTTCAGAACTGGGAATTTAGAATGGTTTGTCACTGCCTGGAAATTTCCAAACTGTAATACGAAGGCAAGCAGAGATGTGTAACACATATATTCAACTGACAGGATAAGCATATCTGAGAATTTTATATGTTGCAAGAGGAAGAGCCCCTCCTCTTCTCTCCCTCCTTTTCATTAGTTTCCCTTTACTCCCTTTTCTCTGTTTCTCCTTTCTCCTCTTTCTTTTCCTGTCTGCTCCCTTTTTTGTTGCTTTAAAAGCCATGTATTATCAAGGTTGTGATGAGAAGATCTTTGCTCAGCAGTCACTCCTGACAGGTAAGTCAGTTCCCCCATATTTATTCCTCAGTCTTCTTTCTTCTGTGGCCTCCTTTCTGTTCCTTTACATTTGACCTTGTGGGAGCAAATAAATGCCAACTAGATGGACGTTTAGTTGACAAACCAACAGTTTTCAGGAGACTTCCATTCCCAGGAAATTTCTTGTGGTAATCATGTAAGGTCGGATTTCTGCCACCACAACTCTGACTGAGAAGGGAGAGTGTTTTGTAACTAGCCAGGGATTTACAGGTAATCTCCAAGGGAGCAGTCGCTGTCCAGCCTTCCACGAGGAGGACAGTCACGCATCAGTCCCTCTGGTGACCCAGTGGCCTCTCTGTTACAAATGCATACATTATGAGATTATATAACCCTCCCCTCTTCTGTTTTATTGACAATCCACAACTGAAATTCATGGAACCAATTTGACATGGATTTTAACTACTGATGAACTTTTATTGATTGGTGTGTTGCTAGATGCCTTGCCTCTTACCCATTAAATGCTCAGTGCATGAACAYGTTGCTTCTTTTTGCATTGAACTCAACATCCAATCTTTCCTGCATTCCCAGGGAATGTGAGGAAGCCGCAAACACTTGGGGATGATTTGATGTCTCCAGTGCTATAGCACACAGCTCATGCATGTTGATCCACTTTACTCCAAACCTATGAATAGGAGTCACTTCACTTCCATTCAGATCAAGGAAATCTGTTCTGTCAAAGCAGCCCAGAGGCCTCCAAAAGCAGGGAGTTGAGGTAAACAAGTGCTGGCATTAGGGGCAGGAAGAGGAGGAAGTAGAAGTGAAAATTTAAGTTTTAGAACATTTTAGAAGAAGCAGTATCAAGGTTTGTATAATGTGACAGGGATGGTTTCTCTTGGTTTAGCATGTTACCTGAATCCAGTTTCTTTGACAGGAATTCGTGTCTGAGTTCACGTCACTTATATTCTCTAAGCTCTTAATCCTGCTTAAGTGATAAAGTGTCACAATGCTGTTATGTTTCTTTTGCTAGTTTTTGCCAGGGGATTTATTCACATTCAGGTTTAGATTCAGTTTTGATGCTGAAAACAGACATGGGCAAAATCAGGACTGTATTTTGTTTTAAAAAACATAGAAAGAATGTTCTTTTGCCAGGACTTGAAAAACAAGCCCGAAGGTGAGAAAGACACGGTTTGTTCCCAGCTGTGTCTTTGACTTAATTCTTTATGTTCCTGCTATTCTCCTCGAAAAGTACAAAACAGCTTAGCATTTATAGGTCAAGATGTGACTCATCGAAGAACATGCCAGGAGGACAGATACTGCAAAATGCCACTACTGTGTG
Source organism: Amblyornis subalaris (assembly GCA_018881555.1). Taxonomy (NCBI): domain Eukaryota; kingdom Metazoa; phylum Chordata; class Aves; order Passeriformes; family Ptilonorhynchidae; genus Amblyornis; species Amblyornis subalaris. The sequence continues at coordinate 6,733,746 of JACAXG010000022.1, forward strand.
CAGGGTCAGTCCCAGGCATTTGCATGTGCAGGCCCTGAGTGTCTTGCTTATTGCCCGTATTATCCAGATTATAGCCAATACTCTGATTTGGAATTTGGCTTACAGCTTAACCTGTTTCTAGCTTCTATCTGCTTAACACTGAGAGACTTTCATTTGGAATATTCATATTGAGCAAAATCTGCATTTTGAGACTTCTAAATACCAAGTTTTTACTCCACAAAGGAAAACAAATTAATTAAATTGGTGACTAAAAATTCTCAAATCCAAAACTGAAAGTAAAGGAAAGGAGTGGCAGATTTTTGCTGGAAATCCGTAAGAATGTTAGATGCAAGCTTAGTGCTACCAAGGTACTGGCCACAGTGGGATATAGATACTGTGCTGTGCCTTTTCAGAGTAAGAGTAACACAGATGCAGGAGTATAACCAGATTACAGCTGTGCTGGATTGAAATCTAGTCCTTTGAATCCAGCAGTTCAGAAGGTTTCACATGTCACTGGCAATAAATAATGTGAAATGAACAAAGACATCAACTTTTTTATACGTGCACATGGGCATGTGTGCTTATGTGTGTATATGCATATATATAGTGTATATATAAAGAAGTGAACATTCTTAAAAGCTATATATGTATATGTGTAGCATCTTATACATATAAATATATGGTCCATCATTCTAATTCCATGCACAACTGCACTATAACCATTGTGGTTTATAAGATCACACTTCATATATGCATGACTCACTGGCTTCATTCATGTTTCCATATGTATGTAGAAACATAGCAAAGCAGACATTCCTAGAGACATTGCAGGACAACCTCATTGAGATGGACATTCTCACCTCCTCCCGACATGACGGTGCTTACAATGATGGGTATGTGACACTTACGTGGTCTTCTGTTTACTGTACAGTCATTATGATCCTTGCATGAAAGCATTTGGTCATATCAGTGATGTTTAAGGGCAACACCATTGCTGACCTCTTCCAATATGGCTTTAAAAAATGAAGTTCTGGGGCTTGGAGCATTGCGTCCTGTACATATTAATGGCAACTCATTAATATGCTAGTGAGCCACAGCATGGCATTTGCTTTTTTCCCCCTGTTATTTTGAAAGTAATTTCATTAGTAAGAAGTACCTACAGCGATTTTGAGTCCCATATTAACTAAAATTAATTTAATTTTCACAAAAATCTGAAACCATTATTGTGGCGACAGCCTGATACTTCGTTAAACTGATGTCTTCCACATACCTTACCTGTCTGCTAGTGGTGTGTGTAAGCCAAGCCTTTGAGTTTGACTTAATCACCCATTCTAGCATCTTTATGTAACTTTTAATCACTTAACTTTTAAGTTATAATTGGCTTTTGACTTGATACTTAGTACCAAAATTGTTGAATCTTGTGTTGGCAGTTTCTAATTTGGTAGCCATCATTCACATAAGATCTTATTGGTGTACTTGAACACTGCAGGTACCTCTTTGCTCAGAACAGATACATCTCTGTCTAAATAAATACTTTTCAAAACACGGGATAGTATCTGACTTACTGTAAACATTTTTTTTTTATGTAGAGCATTAGTAGAAATAAAGGTTCTTTCTCTAATGCTCAGCAGTCATACTTAGACTACCAATAAAACCATGGCTGTAGTGCTACAAACACCTATTTTGGATAATTATGTGTTACTTTTTACTGCATGGATGGGTGGCCTTTCTGCACTGTGATGTTTCTGCATGTAACATTTCCCCCTGTGAATGCACAAGTAACTTCATGGGGAAAATTGAGTCGCCTCTTCATCTGGTATTAGCCACTGGCTTGACTAACCGCCATGAATCCGTGCAGATTGCATTTACTCTGGCTGCAAATCTGGCCCCATAAACCATAGCAGAATATGCAAAGGGCTTTGTGGCTGTTCCTCAGTTCTCCAAAGCTGCATTTTTGTTTTACATCAGCATGGTGATAGATGGGTCAGCTCCATTTCCCAGGTTTCATTCCCAGAGTTTGAATGCCTTGTACGTCACGATGTCCCACCAAAATCAGGTTTTTAATTTAGGATTCCTGTAGACAGAACTCCCACCAGGACATTTCATTTCAGGAACTCATGGACTTCAGCGTGTTCTTTTTGTGCTGACTTCCATAAGTCTCACCCGAGGTGCTCATAGGCTGGCTCTCAGGCTGCGTTTGCCATAATGGGCAAAATATGGTGCCTCCCAATGTGTCACTGGACAGGAAATGCTGTTGCCTTTGACAGTAATTCACACTTTTTTAAAGGTAGGCTTCAAACTAAGGTGCTTTGGACTGCTTTCTGGAAGCAGGTGCCTCTCCCCCAGCGATACACAGGACTTTGATGCTTTTAGCCACGCCATTGTCCGACACTTAAATTTGCTGGGTGGGGACAGTGTGAATATTCCCCTCTGTGACAATTTGGGTGCTATGGAATGGCTTAAGCTCTTTTTCCCCATCTCCATTCACCGATGCCACACAAAAAACGCTCTCATGCAGTGATCAATAAATTGATAAACGCCCTCCCTTCTTTAATCCAACCTGCGCTCCTCTTCAGCCTCCATAGGGCATTTCTGTGGGAGTGCGAGCAGGCTCCTGGTTCTGCCCGTGCCACCAGTCTGTCGTAGCTGTGCTTGGGGTTTTCATCTCACTCTAACGCCAGCTCTTCCACAGAGGGGACTCCAGCCCTTAAAGAGTTCTCTGTGGCATTGTTGGCACTGTGATTTTTTGTTTGGTTTCGTTTTCTTTTACTCTGTGTGACTTGCCTTTGATTTTTATTCTTCTCTTTTGTGCATGCCATCCATGTCCGTAGCCAGCATTGTGTGGAGCTGCTTTCCTCGTCCTGGCAGCAGTCGCCATTCTCCCACCCCACGTCTCCCTCAGCATCGGTTGGTGTGAGGAGTCACTTGCTGTTGGTCTTTCTTCCCTCAGGCACTTCCTGTTCAAACCTGGAGGCACTTCTCCCCTTTTTTGTACAACGTCGCCGGGATATCCCCTGACGTCCAGCACTGTGTACTCACCTCCCCCTAGGCCCCTTCCCAGAAGTACCTTTTCTAGGCCTGCCTTTAACCTGAAGAAACCCTATAAGTACTGTAACTGGAAATGTGCTGCTCTGAGTGCCATTGTCATCTCAGTCACGCTGGTGATCCTGCTGGCCTATTTCATAGGTAAGCTTGTTGCTGTTTGTTTTTCTTCTTTTTATTTCATTTCTCTACAAACCCCCCCATAGTGCTAATGTTTGGGGAACAGAGGGTCAAGACTGTGGTCCAAAGTGATGGGGAAATAAGGCATCTGTTGACTTATTTGTGGTTGCAATGTTATGGTAGGGAAGTTAACAGATGTCATAAAGCCAGAAGGGTTTAGTAAAACATGAGTTGTATGAGGGAGTTGTGCTCCCTCCAATGTCATGGACTGTTTACATTCTGCAGAGGAAAGTGTACCTGGAGTGAGAGAAACCTGCTAGATTTTGGGACATGAAGTCCATGTCCCAATAGCAGTCACATCCCAGACTTTGATGGGACAGGGTCAGGACCAAGATCCTGATACACAAAAATGTGTTTTAATTCTATTGTTTGGTGACACACCCATTTCAGTGACATTTAAACAATTATATTGAAGTTCACAGAGTGACCAGGAGGATGGAGAAGGACTGGGTTTAGACTGTGGTTCAGCAGAGGCTTTTTAGAGTAGGGAGTGCTAGTGAAATTTGCTTCTTGGGTGGAAAAGCAGTGGATTTTTCTTGAACTGTGCATGATCTGAATTTCTTTGGTTTATGAGGCTTGTCAGTGTTCATTGCAAAAAAGCATTCTTAGTGTATGTTGCAAAAGTAATTGAACTGCTAGAAGCGAAAATTGTATTTTTAAGCCTGTAAAGTTGGAGTGTTACCATGACTTTTTCTTCAGTTAGGTTTGATGTGTGCATTATAAATGTCTTTAAAAAGTGCATTCCTAGAGTTCTATGTTAAACTGTCAATGGTGCGAAGTCTAGTTGTCAGATAGTTTTAGATGTGATCATGGGTAAAAAAGCCCATTTCTCATGGCATAAATGAGTCTTTTTGATTTTGCTTTGACTTCCTGTACACTAATGATCTATAAAAGGTTGTGGTTAGAATTACAAATCTTAGTCTGGATCGAAACATTTTGCTTTCATTTCACATGAATATAATTAGCACCACCACAAAAGATTGCTTTTACTGTGTTCCTTTTAAATACACTTCTTTAATGACTGATACTTTTCCACTTCTGCCTTGCATCATACTCCGGTCACTTTTATGTCTCCTGTAAGAGGAACAGGAATGATTAATTAACGAACATTAAATCAGCAGCAGTTTGATGAAATATGCAGTCAGTTTTCATCATTTGCTTTGTACATTTGGACTTGCCTTTCTCATTTGTCTGGTATTCTGCTTATGCCCTGAGCATGGTTCCTTTGGACATTATCTCAGTGTGTCAGAGGAGAATCATATCAACTCAGCATAGCAGTGCCTGTTAATTCTGGAGGAGAAGGTGTGTGCTGGTTGATAGATTGAGGGCAGTTTGGTTTGCCACACACTATTCTCCAGCTCAAAACCCTTTCTCAGAGTTCATCAAAGATCATGCTCCTGCTTAAAACCACAGTTAATGTTGTTAAAAGGTAGGTCCATTGAGTGCCCTCCCATCCTTGTTTTTCTCTCCATTCAGATGAATTCTGTGGCTTTTTCCAGACTCCATGGATGGCTGGCAAGGTGCCAGAAATGCTGAGCAGGTTGAACCGCTGTAATTATGGGTCATAATTACTAATTTCTAAAGGAACTATCAATTATTAAAAATCAAATCCAATGGCTCAGTTCAGCATAAACATATTTAGCAAAGATTGTCTCTACCAGACCCAGTGTTCTAATCAACGAGCAAAAAGGCAGATATTTAATTAGATTTTGATGAAAAATTGTGTTTAATTTCAAGTATAATCAATTATTAATTACCGTAATGAGTGACTCTGGCGGGGTTTACTAATTAACTCATTTAAAAATTATGAATAACCTTTTCATTTGTAATTATTTTTTACATCCTGTCAAGTTGCAGATGAGAATTGTATCACCTAACCCAAAAGAAAAAAAATTAATCAGGGAGTCAAAATGTTTGTACTTTTACTAAGTTAAACTGAGACATTTTGCATTTTGATATAAACTATGCAGTTCTTAATAGGAACTTGTTTATTATTCTAAGGAACCTGATCTGTTTGCAAAACAAATTACTGTGTTTCCTCCAATTTTGGGGTGTTTTACCCCCTTGCATTTGCATAGTTGATTTTCTTACAGATACCTTTTCTCATGTAAACAGTACTTTGCTGTTTTCGATGCCATGGGGACAATCTGAGTGGTAAGGTATAACTTAGTTGTAAGGTCTAATCTATGTAACAGTTCATGAGTGTTGGGAACTTGACTACTTCCCATCTGCACTTGTTAGTTAAAAAAACTACAGAAATTACCTTTTTAATGACCATTTTCATCCTTCATAGCCAACTGAGGTTGTTGGAAAGGCTCCTATTTAAGTGAACAGACTTCAGGCTGGGTCCCGTTGCAGTTGCGTGGCATTTAATCTGTTTCTTTGTACACTAATTGGTTAATGGGAATACTTCAGAGTGGTATCCAGGCCTTCAGGATGTCCCTCACAGCATCAGGCGCATCACAATCCTGTGTTTAAATATGAAAAACTACCCATTGCAGGCCTTACCTTCCTGTAGAAGTGTGGAGCTAAAGACACCAAGATACATAAGAGACTCTGCTATGGGCAGTATTTTTGTGTGACAGATGCTCAGACACAACTGTGATGGGTGACCATCTCCATCTGAGGCAGGCAGAGCTGCATGGAAACAACAAGGCATTGGGTCACTTCTGAACTTATTTGCTGAAGCCAGTTCATTTTTGAAATTCACCTGGGGAAATTGCTAAATAATTTGTTTGAGGCTAAAAGGCAGAGTTTCTATTATTTTAGGTAAGACTTTATGGCATTTAACGGTCTGAGGTTCATTTATCTTGCTGGGCTGTTTCAAAAGAGAGGAGAGGAGACACAAATAGACATTCATGGCAGCTGAATGGCAGCTGCCATGTGTCAACACTGTGACCAGCTGAAGGTTTTACAGGGCTGAGTCAGTGGTCTGGAGAGATACTGACAAACAAAATATAACAGGGTGTATTAAACACCAGAAGTTGGTTTTCATTTGAATTAACCAGCTTTTGATTGACTTGCTGCCCCCTATTCAAATACTCAGGCACCACACTAAGGCAGTGGCGACAATGCCCATCAGTGTTTCACCCACACACGGCTTATGCAAATCCTGTGAGCTCCACAGAACCTTGTCTTGTGGGGTGAAAACACCAAGGAGAAAAGCAGGGCTACATCAGGGCTGCAACAGTAAAATGATGGAACAATTGAAATCAAAGGTGTCTTTGAGCAGCTCAGAACCGCCCTGCAAAATTTGCTATCCAGGAGGTCATGAGGAGACATGGCTTTAAAATTAAATTCCCCATTTCATGACTGTCTATTCAATAGACAGCTAAACAAGAAAAATTTTTATGGGTTTTGCTGGAATTTGACTGGGTCTGTATACCATGAAGTTCTGCCTTGGAGGGCTAATTTCTAGGAAGATTCTTATGGCAGAGGTAATCCCACGAGGTGTGTTGCTATCCTAATACTGTGCCAGCAGTTTCTGTGTTTTGTAGATGCCAGACCTGCAAGCAGAGCATTGTAAAGAGGTCTCTGACGTTGCTGTACTGCTTCGGAGGAAGTTAAGAAACAGAAAAGACCTGTTTGATTGTCCAGATTTCCATGCCCAGCAGCTGTTTGGCTAGATCTGTGGAACAGTTTCTAAATTAATTAGTGATGGAGAACAGTTTCTGCCTGTTTAAAGAGAAGGTATTATCCTCTGCCTGATGTAGATTCCAGACTAGATGGAGGTACAATTTGATGTAGTTAGGCACTTGCAATTTTCCTATACTTAAGCATGTGCTGCGGTTGCACTGCATGAACAGCAAGAAAGATGGGCATTTGATTTAGATTAAAGTTAGGGCTGGAAAACATATTATGAAGCCAAMACAGCCGTTCCTTTTTATTGGAGTCAGAGCTCTCTACTTTTCAGCTCTGTGTTCATTTGAACTCCATACAGATGCAGCTTCACTCAAAGAACAATGCTGCTTGCTGCAGGCAAAATGGTTTTACAGTAAAAGTGTGCTTGGACTATGATGTGTTTATAAAGTGTCCTTCTTTTTATTGTCTAAGAATCACCCCAAAAACTATCTTTAGCTCAGTGTGTCCATGATTCTTTGATGCTATGGAGCAAACTCAATTTAAAGCAGCTCTCCAAAGCTCTTAGAAATCTAATTAGTTAGCGATGGGTGTATAGTATACCAATTACCATGGGGTTTACATGGTAAGAGATCAATAGGAAAAGTTGCTAATGCTTAATTATTAAAGTTGATCCAAATCTATTAATCCTACATTTATACCTTGATATTAAGGTTTTTATTCATGTTAAAATATAAAACACTTGATTACCCTGGCAACAGGCTTCTTTCACTTTCTGCTTTAATATTTCTCTTCTGATCCCAGATTAAGTTCTATTTTGCTACTGTTGACATTTGCTCTTTCGATTTACAAGGATTGTAAATCAAAATCTTTGAATGTTTTCTATTTCCGTCTTGTCTTTGATAAAAGGCAGAAATGGGAGCTAAACAATCTGTTCTAGCAAAGCCTTTACATTATGAAGTCAATCTGTTACCTAAAGCACAGCTTTGAGGTCCTTTCTTGGTTCTTTCACATCTTCACAAAATCACTGTGGTTTGTTCACTCAGTAGCTGTGGGTCTCAGTTACTTAATTTCACACTTAATCTACAAAAATGTCAGATCCAGTCTGAAAGGTGCTTTAGTATTACCAGTAAAATATTTTCTGTGCTATAAATGTTTGTGAAACAACATTTCAGGACACTGGATGAGAGGGACCATCACCACAACTCAGCACTACAATTTTTATAATTTATAGTTGAACTTGATTATGTGGGGTTTTGTTTTTTCTATCAAAGCTGGCTATTATTGTACCAAATGACAAGCATTAATGGGGCAGGAGGGTTAGTGCCGCTCCCTCACTAAGTAGGACAGTTTAAATGACATCTAGCTCTTCCTTTCATACCCCTGACATTCAGGAAATATGGGCCTTATTCTTCTCGTGCACACGCTCCTCTTAAGCTGCAGCAACTCCATTTCCTGCAGCACTGGTTCAAATGCAGTCACAGTCAGTGCCATTAGGCCCAGTGTCTGCAACAAGAGCTGGACCAACCCTAGAAATGTCTGCATGTATTTTTATATACTCCTGGAATATAAATCATGACAGATGTTGACCCTTCACTTCAGTTTTGAATGATCTTTTTTGTTGTTGAGCCCCATATTTTGCCACTGTAAATTTTCTCAGGGAGGCTAAGGCATAAAAATAGTCTCAACCTCGTGGAGAGATGCCATCAACTTGAGCTTCTGTCTGACTATTCAAAAGTGCATGGAGCTGCAGAAATCTTTCTGCATCTTTTGTTCTGTAGCAGAGAGATGGGAAGATCACAGTGCTCTGTGTCCACCTCAGTCACACTTCACTATGTTAGAGAACCGGTGGGGGCAGCTGCTGTGTGTAAAGTTTACAAGAGCCTGGTGAGTAGCAGTGAGCTCAGGAAAGCTGCCTCTGGGAATCTGGCAAAAGAAACTCCCCGTGGCCAGATCCACAATGAAAGGGTGACTCAAATGGTTCAGCCCCATCTCTTTACTGACATTCCTGACCTCCCTCTCCACATGCATGGGCACACAGAGAGTAATTATCAGAGAAATGAGAAAGACACAAAATTAATCAATAGCTTTAAACTGAAAGAGAGTAGGTTTAGATAGATGAAATTGGGGAAGAAATTCTTCACTGAAGAGTGGTGAGGCACTGGCACAGGCTGCCCAGAGAAACTGTGGCTGCCCCATCTGTGGAAGAGTTCAAGGCCAGGTTGGATGGGGCTTTGAACAGTTTGGTCTAGTGGAAGGTGTCCCTGCCCATGGCAGGGGAGTTGGAACTAGATGGCCTTTAAGGTCCCTTACAACCCTAACAATTCTAGGATTCTGTGTAAATTAAAACCCCAGTACGTTATATTAAATCTTAAATTTCTGCCTGTTTTGTCATCTTTTGCTGCAGCTTTAAGTGCATGGTGATATAAATTATAACCTAAATCTTTTATTTTCTATCACCTGCAAAGTCATCAAGAGCTCTTAGATGATTGTGTGCATCTTTTTTTTTCACTTTGAATTTTCCAGTGTGTGTTTGGATAGCAGCTACTGTTAGCTTTACAATTTAGAGCAAAGGAAGTACAAGCGATTTATCCACAGCTTTAAAATAAAGGTGATAAAGGTACAAGATGCCACTTTAAAGCTATTCTTGTGAAGATCCATTCATTCAACTTGCCATAGAAACTCCATTAAAGAACATTCACTGTTTCCATCTAAATAAGATCTGTAACCTGACATTAAAAGTGTGATTAGAGAAATACACCATGGTGGATATGCTACTGAAAGAATCACAGAATCACTTAGGTTGGAATAGACCTCTAAGATAATTGTGTCCAACCTTTGATGGAACATGACAATGTCAACTAAACTATAGCATAAAGTGCCACGTCAAGTCATTTCTTGAACACCTCCAGGCATGGTGACTCCACCACCTCCCTGGGAAGTCCATTCCAATGCTTAACAGTCCTTTCTATGAAGAAATTCTTCCTGAAGAAATTTCTTCCTGTCTAACCTGAACCTCCTCTGACATAGCTTAATACTATGTTCTCTTGATCCTATGTTCCTGTCACTTGTTGCCTGGGCAAAATGGCCAACCCCCACCTGGCTACAACCTCCTTTCAGGTGGTGGTAGAGTGTGAAAAGGTCCTCATCTGAGCCTCCTCTTCTCCAGAATAAACACCCCCAGACCCCTCAGCCACTCCTCATAGGACTTACTCTCTAGACCTTGCAGCAGCCTCGTTTTCCTTCCTGGACTTGAAAGACAGACACTGCTGCAAGAAAATATTACTGGAAGAGAAGAGCACAAGATATTGTAAACCTGCTAATTTTGCCGGGCTTGCCCAATCTGTGCAAACTGGGAAGTATTAAAATGTAGATATTCCATATGATGGCAACATATTTTGAACTTGGCAGCAAAATTTCTGCTTTGCAAAGTGGTTAGTACTTCTTCAATTTCTACACTGATAAACATCCTGGTCAAGTGTACATCTTTTCTCGACTAAGTGTTTATTGGAGGCAGGAAGAAGCACAAGGGTTCCCATAATTTTCATTTAAAACTCTTTTCTTAATTTTCAGTGTTAAAATCCATAAACACTATCACATCATGTAGGCTGACCTCTTTGAACATTGAAGACTAGCAAGCTTCAACTACTACTCTACCATTTTTACATAGGTAGGTCACATACCTACTTCAGTTGGCTTTTTCCCAACTTATATGTGTAAGGATGTCATTAGCTCTTTCTTGGTTATAAAAATTGCATTAAGATATTGTTATACAGCATCTTCTTGTGCTTACTCCTTAAGTCGTTTTCACCCTCTGCTTTCCAGTTGCCAGTGTCCCGTTTCATGGATGCAATTCACGATCTGTTATCCAAAGTGCATGGGCTGGCCATTGACACTTTTTGTTAGAATCATTCAAATTTAGTTACTGCCCAGCTCTTCTATTTATCTGTTCTGTCCTCATCATTGTATTTCTCACTTGAATAGTTTTTGAGTCATCTACATGTTTAGTGATCCATGTTTTTATATTTGCTTACATAACACTGACGTAAATGTTGAATAATTTCAGGCCAACTATCAGTTGTTGAATTTCACAAGAGATTGTAACATATGATGGTTATTCACCAGCAATGATAATTTTAAGGTCTTTCAGTTAGTTTTTAAATGTATATATTGCTTTTTACCATTGGAATATGCTTGTTTCTTTAATCCTATCAAATGAAATTAAATGTCTTACTAAACTGTAATCTTGTCAAAATTGAGTAACTGTTTCTTAAGATCTGTTTTTGAGAAAAGAAATATGGTTGGCCTGAGCTACCATGCATTCACTTTATTCTTTATCGGTTTAATTCTGTGTTATGTTTTCCATTATTTTGTCTGTAATAGATGTCAGACTACCCAAACCAAGTGACTTGCATCCTGTCCTTTTCCCTTCATAAATATTTGTACAGCATCAACCCTGTTCTAATCTCTTGGTAGCTGGTTCAGTATTAATCAGTGAGTCAGATTCTTCCTTCTTCTTTACTGGGTACAAATAAAATGAGCCTACAGATTTAAAAATATTTGTCCTTGAATAGATGTAGTTTAATATAATTCCTGGTTATTAATGGACTGGAAAAAACCTTATTTCCTGTGAAATAATTGCATTATCAGAGTTACTTTCAAAAACTAGAACAAAAATTCTTACTGAACGGTTTAATCTTTACTACAACACTATTAACAATTTCCCTATCTCCATCAAGTAAATAGCTATATTGCTGCTCAGTTTGCTAGGTTTCAGTACACTTAAAAAAATGTTGTATTGTTCTTCGCGGTTTTTTTCAAGCCATGTATCTTTTTCTTCATGTGCTCAGCTTCTTTTCACCTCTCTCCATGGCTTTAGATTTATATAGATTACTCTCTGTTTCTCTATTGTTCTGGGCTTTTATATCTTACTTTTTTTATTTCTGCTTATTGTTTTATTTTGACACTGATTGAAGAGGTCCTTTTGTCAAAGTCTGATCCTCTTTCATCATTGTGGGATCATTGGAAGAATGACTTCCATTCAGAAGTGGACCACCAATATAACTGATTATTTAACCAGTCGAAAGCAGGTTGCGGCTGTGTATCCAGAGGGCTCCATCTGATCTGGGAGTCTGCATCAGTGTGCCATGAAACCACACATCAGTTGGTCCTTTAGATGCCTGATCTTTTTGTAAAATTAAGAATCCTTAATACAAGGAGAGATTAATGTAATTCCGTCTGTTTTTATGAAATGGTAAGATACAGGCTCTCAGCCCATAAGCTTTTATCAGTTGCTTTTAGTGAGGTTTTATGGTTGCTATAAGCCCCCAGAAAAGAAAATAACAGCAGGCTGACTCCAGAAGAGCTGGCCTTGTCTTTATGACAGTAGCACAGATGTGCTGCTATAATCTTTATTTCACGACTTAGACTGACCTTTGCACACAGATGCTGAAAAAGAATCAGTTTTACAGATCTTTATATATCTCATGGAAGGAGTTCTTCTGGAGTCCATGTTTTTATTTCATACTAATTAATGTGAAATAACATAATTTAATTGCAGTTAAGTGGAGACAGAAAGAATTGTTTCCTGTAGTGGCTTTTTCTCAATGTTTTTAAATACCATACATTTTTGTGGGCAGCTAGTGAGAGAATAATCTCAATTAGGGATGTCACTGACAGTGAAAAATGCTACTCGGTTGCAGTTTAGTGTTCCTAAGCCATCATTTTCTAGCATAAATTGGAAGATGGCTTCAAAGCCTGCTTTGCAGACAGGTCATACATTTCCATTGGATGTTTGCAGCGATGCATTCCCTGAGGTATTTACCTGTAGGTAAAGTTAAGCTGTGGGGTAGGTAGACATCTTTATAGGGTGAAGTGTTGTTGTTAAGTATACTGCCTAGGTAACTTACTAGATGACCTGTAAAATAATGAACAAAAAGTCCAGTCCACTCTTTCCCTCTTTGTCAAGGTTTCAAACCACTGTTTATGCTGAAACTTAAAAGCTCTAAAAGAACCACTTACATACTTCCCTTTGAGATACTAGGAGCCGGTGCTCAATAGGCAGAGGTTATTGAATCTCTGTGTTTCAGTGCAAACTTATAAACTCTCCCATCATCACCAGCTTTTCCTATCTTCCTCTCTATTTGATTTTATCATACCTTAACTTCCAAGCCTGGCCCTATTGCAGTCAGAAGGGACTTTTGCCTGGAAAGATGATGAGAACAGCATATGTTGGCTGTTTTCAAATATGGTAGGACATGACATAGCAGCAGCATCACACCTTGCTTGCTTAGTACAACTGCAGCATCACTTCATTATGCAAAGAGACTCTTAAAAGCAAAGCAGAACCAGGCAGTTAGTAGAGCTGATGGCTATGCTTACCCTAAGTATTTCAAAAGAAAATCTAATTGGACTACCAGTGAAGCAGAATCTCTTTTAATTATGCCAGAAATTATAATGGAATCAAGCATCAAAAGGGCTTCCTGAGGCTTTTGGTAAAAAATAAAAAAATCTCACCATCTAAGCATAATGATACTCCAAACAGTATTAATCTTGGTGGTTACTAACGATTGATTTATATTAGTATACTTGTCCCAGTCGGACTGCATCATGGGCTACTCGAGGTTGTGAAATGTGTGTGGGACCAACTGGTCCAGAATGGATACAGTTCTATACTGTTAAACTCTTATGGATGGTCAGACCCAAACTCTCTATTGAGAACCATCTCTGGTCCTTGCTAGCTAAACAGTGCATAGAAGTTCAGAAGGTAATGGCTGACCAGAGCCAAAATCATGCTGGTGTCCTTTCTAACAAATAAATGTTACAGACTGTCAATTTACACTGCTTGGTGCTGTTTAATTCACTACTATCAACTTAGTCTTTAGGGATGGAGGGACAGGACGATGTGCTGTGTCCTTGAGCAAGTACTTTGATACATTTGTATGAAATGATGAAACAAAATTATCATGGCAAAATTACCATCACAAGTGAACATGCTGGGCTTCTTCCTGCAAGAAGGACGCTGAGCTGCTGGAGCGTCTCCAGAGAAGAGCAACGGAGCTGGGGAAGGGTCTGRAGCAAAAGTCTGATGAGGAGCAGGTGATGGAGCTGGGGGTGTTTATGCCAGAGAAGAGGAGTTTCATGGGGGACCTTATTGCTCTCTACAACTCCGTGAAAGGGGGGTGTAGCCAKATGGGGGTCAGTCCCTTCTCCCAGGCAACAAGTGACAGGACCAGAGGAAATGTCCTCAAGTTGCACCAGGGGAGATTTAGATTGGATATTAGGGAAAGTTTCTTCACTGAGAGGGTTGTCAAGCATTGGAACAGGCTGTCCAGAGAAGTGATGGAATCATCATGCTTGAAAGTGTTCAAAAGGTGTGTGGATGTGGCAGTTGGAGACGTGGTTTAGTGGTGCACATGTCAGTGCGGGATTAGTGGTTGGACTTGATGATCTTCAAGGTCTTTTCCGACTTTTATGATTCTGTGATCCTATACCCCAAATAGACTTGTGAGAGTAAGAGTCTGGATCCCACCTGCTGATGTGGTCACTCACTTAGGCAAAATTTTGCTGTTGGATCTACTGTTATTTTCTATTAATATTGCAGAAGCAGTGAGGCAGTGGAGAATTGTGACACCTCTTTTTTTATTAAGAGAACAGGAAATGGTGTGTGTTTTATCACAATCCTGATCCACCCAGAGCTGGCTACCACAAAACTAGAAAATCTGAGTTCACACAGGCCCAGTAGGGACCTAGTTAGAGTGCAGTAGCAAAATTGTCTGTGCTGAGTGTATTCCTTCCATTTCCAACCCCCTCCTACTGCTACCAACCAGACTGCACATATGACATCCCTAGAAAGCAATTGAACATGCTACAATGCTGGAGTTGCCAGAGTTGAGTGGCAATTTCTGTGCAATTGTTCTGCTCAGCATTGGGCCAGTGAAAAAAAAATAGCCTGTGATGAGGGAATTAAAGGCTATTACAGAGTACCTGTGCGTGCGGGGGCTGATGTAAAATCACACAAGCAATGTTAATTCTGTTCTTTGCTGATTTTTGAGTGCTTAACTTGGTGAACTTCAAGTTTATTTAGAAAATGCTTTTTTAAGGTAAAATTAGATATAAAGATGGCTGTGGTTCTTTTCAGGAGAACACTGTGCGTTGCACTCACTAGCACTTGCCTTAATCTGTGTGCTGGATTTAGTTCTAAGTCCAAGGGAACAAATCATCAGGTTGTGTTAAGTTTTGTTATTGAGAGAGCTTTTCACACTGATCTGAACCATTCACTTAGATTTAGAGCACCTGAAACTATTGTGCTGGATTTTGTTCATGGTCTCTGGACAGAAAAAAGATTATTGTGTTGTTAATTGTGCTGTGTCACCCATTTTATCAGCTTTCTCAGACTGTGCATTTGTATCCATTTGCCAAGCTTTTGTACAGAAAAAAAAGAGATTTTTTTTCCCTCTCCAAATTGGAACAGTATTTGTTTTCCTAGTATACGTAAAGAAAAATTAGAAAATAAATTAAAACATTCTTAGCCTACTTTAAACATACCTGTGATTTTGTTATCCAAAGCAGCTAAAACAATGAGATGCTCCTGAATACATGTGCAGATTAAATGTTTTCATATCTTTTCCAACAGTCCTGAAGCCAATAGGATTCTGCTTTAGAGCTCAGTTTTGGCAATGCTGATGAGCACTCTGCCCCAGATCTACAAAATGTGTAAATTTGTGCTGAACTTGAAACACATCTGTCATCCTCTTGAAGTCACTAAATTTACTCAGGCTGAGTAAAGCTCAAGTAAAAACTGTGCTTTGGACATCAAGGGATTCTCTTGTAATTTTGTTAATTTTTCTTATATCAACTAGCACAGCCCCACTGGGACTCTGGTGCTTTTAGAATGTGCATAGCGACTAATAACACTAATGCAGTTTTCAGCTGATTTTAGGATTAAAACAAAAGCAGTGCTCTCAAAGACATTTACTTGTGTTACTATAATAAAATCATGGTCRTGTTCAGAAGGACAGATGAGCAGGCAGCCATCTGAGAGATCAGCTCACACATCAAATTCTACAGTGATATTTAGATCTTGATGCTTAAACTGGGATATTTCATTTAAACTCTGATCCCACCTCTGTTGTGCTGGGGTGTTAGAAGAAGAGAGAGACATTTTTGTTTTTTAGACTTTAGGCAACTTACTATATTATTTTTGGAAGGCAGGTTTTCTAACAGTTATCTAGTTGAGATAACAAGGAAGGAAGCATGTGGGAGCTTGTTGATTTACCTATGTAAATTACACCATTTTTAATTAATGCCTCATAGTTTATATGTGTGTAATGAAAGGGCATTTGTAAAAGTATACTGTCCACAACAGGCTAGCCTAGAATTTTAGTAAAGGCAAAGCGGGGTAAGAGGCCTCTGGTAGAGCTGCCTGTCCTCGTTTCTCTAATTGAAATGAGTACCCCAACGGGAAAACCATTATTTCTAATATTATATACACAAATTAAAACTCCATTTAGAGGTATAGTGGGACCATCTTATAATTGACTTTGATCTTGAAGAAATATCTCAGTAATATTTACAGTAATATGGTCTCTGCCAGAAAGGGTATCTAGAAAGAAAAATATTATTTTACTGAGAAAGACCTGAGCATGTGTAACACCAAATTGACCAGAGCTGTGAGGACTGAAATAAGTTTCTTTGGTGCAGTAAGCTACCTAACAGCAGCCAAGTGCTGCTGAGGTCCATCCTTCAACTTCTTCCTATTCTGTTTCAAATTGGTGTAGATGGTAAAGGAAATTACCAATGGTATTTAAGCAGACGGCTCCTCAGATAAGTCACGCCACTTTTATGTCTATTCTTTTCTATAGGTTAACACTTAAAAAAAAATCCTCCTTAAAATATGCATAAAAGTATTTAAATATACCCATTTAAAGCTGCATTTTCCCTTTCCTGCAAGAAGTTACAAGCTACTGTAGCACTGGAGGGGCCAGTGATTGTCTATTAATGGCTTGAATGGACAGGCAGTCAGTCGAAAGACTTTGATCCTCGGGGGTAATTAGGAAGACTTTGAATAGGAAGTGCTGACTCTTTGCATTGAACAAACATCTAGTTTAACTGCTTCATTTTATAACATGTTTTTCTAGTCACTTTCTTGAAGGTTTCAAAGAAATGTGGTGCTTCAGCTGGCAGCCTTTCTTCTTCCTTATTAAGAACAATTGGGAACTAAATTAAAATATAAAGTGTTCTCCTAAGAAGAAGCTAATACTGTTTGGTAGACCATCTGCTTCTATCTTGGAAATCATTGATACAGCTTTCAGTCAGGAGGGGTCAAAGAATAACTAGTTAGTGTCAAATCAAAGCAAGTAAATGAGTTTGCAGTCAGGACTTCAGGTGATATCAAAGTCCTTCCTCCTAATTCCTTAACCCTGAAACAGGTGGATATGGATTGTCCAGTTCTCAGTATGAAGCAATTGCAGCCCAGCCCAACAAACTGTCTTCTACCCCAGCCTGTGAAGGAGGCTCGTAAACCCTTTTTTCTCATTGAAGATGGATCATTGAGCAGTTAGGAAGGGAGGCAAATGGGGAATTTACAATAGCGAACATTGCCCTAAATGTCCCTCCTGGTGCCTTTTTTATTTTTCTTAACTATTGTCTTGTGTCAAATAAATCAACAGGCCAGGAAGCAGAGCCATGGGACCTCCCAGCCACAGGCTGAGTCTTCATTTAAACAACATGTAATCAAGCTGCCTTTTGGGCTCCATTCCTTTGTGACCTGTTAATTTTACATTTCTAACTGCCCAGCAGCTCTAATCCATCTGGATTGTGGAGAGCATGGTGTGCAGGATGCTCTGCTCCCACATGACTGGAGTCCTCTCCTGGTGTGCAAGCTCACATTCATTTGGGCAGAAGATGATTTATGAAGTCAGGTTTTCCATTTCCTGAGTGAGATTTTTAAGCCACAGAAGGAAAGCATTTATGTGTAGGAAATAATTTCAGACACAAGAAATGACACAGAGTGCTGTACAAAGTTTTTGGTCACAAGGTAACTGCCAAAGTCCATGCAAGAACTGGCCTTGCAGGAATTCCTCTCTCCTTGCCCCAGAGTGACTGGCTGAGTGACCTGGGTATGTATGCATAAATTATGTGAATTCATGGTGTTACAAACCACTRGGATCTATAGTCAGGATACCAGACCTGTGAACCTGTTATTTGGGTATTAAATCACTGCAACACTCAAAGTGTCCCCATGCTCCTAGATAAACAACAGCTTGGATCTGTCTGGTCCAAGACTTGACCGTACAAACAGAGAGAGCAGATACAATATACTTCACCCAGCTTTTTGCCCCCTTCCTGCACCAGTGGGGCCATAGAGCCACTTCAACCCTTGTCTCGTGTTGGTGTGTTCTGCTGTGCTGGGACACAGAGGCCTTGTCCAGCATGAAATGGAACAGCAGTGTAAAAGAAAAACAGTTTGATTTTTTTATTTTAATGTTTGTTTTACTGTTTCCATTCTCCTTAATCTTGTGTGCCTCTTACTTGATTTATTGAAGATTGACAAACCAGTGATTATTTCATGCTGAAAGGCTCCTTTTCATAACATTGAATGTCACAAAAATACGGTCAATTCTGCAACAGTCAATTCTACCACTTGTACAGAAATCATATGATTTCAGTGTAGAGATGGTTATCCAGGTAATTACAGTCAAGTTTCTTCCAGAGACAGGAGTGAAAGCAATACATTTGCTTGAGTCAAAATTAACCCTGAGTAATTCAGTGGTGGGATTCAGCTTTTTTTTCAATTAGGAGAAAAAAGCAAAGCTCAGGTGTCATTTTAGAGAGCGTGTTATTGTAAGTCTGACTAAACATGAAGGTTAAAGAGGAATATGTAACCACTATGTATCTTACGCTTGTTTCCACACAAAGAGAGGAGAGCAAAGAAACAAGCTATAAAAGTGTCTTCTCAACCACTGATTGAGCTTCTACTGTTTTTCCTGTTCCAAGTCCCTTTTACTTTTTTCTTTAGCTTTTTTTTTGCTCTATCTTGACCTTCTTTTGGTCAGTTTCTCTCATTCTGTGTTTTTCTCACCTTTCTCCCCTTTCTTTCTCATTTTTGCTCTTGTTCACTGTGGCATCAGTCCCTCTCAGCTATTCCTTCTTGCACGGTCTTTTTCCATTTCCTCCTTTTCCCCATGCKGCACTGGGAGGCTTTGGAAAACCATTCTCCCTCCCAGGAGTGGTCTTTTGGCTTATGTTGGCTTTGGCTTTGCTGTCAGCAGTGCAGTGAGGTGCTTACAGAAACCAGTGGAGTAGTGAAGCCAAGCTTCTCCAGATGGAGCCCAGTACAGCTGAGCTGGGGAGGGTGGGATGGCTGTGCAGAGGAGCTTGGCTTTCCCAAAGCTTGTGCCCTCCCCTGTGCTATTTAAGCAAATACACTGACATCCTTACATAAATACGGATTCAAAACCTGGAGTATTCTTAGTGCAAAACAACTGTCTAGGTTTTTCAGATGAGAAGCCCTAAAGACTTTCTGTCTTGCCTTCATGCCCTTTACCCCCTGTGCTTGCTGTAAGTCCAGGCTCAGGTAGTGATAATTAACGTGTTTTTGTTAAGCTTTGATTCTGAGAAACTCTTTATTCATGTTCAGGGCAAATCAGTTGTTAGCTGGAAAACAGTTGTTATTTTATTAATTCCTTAGTATCTGTAGGAGCTTTGCCTGAGTGAGGAATCTCCAGGCCGGCAGTGGTACCTGCAGGACAGCTCTGGGAGGACAGGAGAGGAGGAAGCAGCAGAGCCTGTCAGCTGCTGTGAGAATGCTTTTAACAAACACTGTCAAAGCAGCTGGTGGCTTCAGCTGTAGCCTTAATTCCAAACATCGTAATTGATTGGTTTGGTTATTTATTACACTTAGCTTGCTGCTTTGGGCAAAGCAACAAGCTAATAAAGGGCCAGCAGTTTGTTTTTCAATTTTTGCTGACTGGTGTGCTTTCTGGGGGTCTCATATGCTTCAGTAAGCATGTCTTGTCCTTTCTTCTCCCTGTGATCTATCACAATCATCTGCCTCTCTCTGCTAACTCCTTCGCTCCATCAACCTGTCCTAAGAGATGTCCATTTTGTTGACCATGTGAATTATTATCTTTGTTTGTCCTTTTTCATTCTAAATGCTGTACCACTTCCTTTGTTCTCTGCTCCGCTGAGTAAGTTGTTTTGACTTTAGTGTTCTAGTCTCTCATAAGCAAGGGGCAATAATACAAAGATGCTCAAAAGCCTGCATCTCTTCAAAAGAAACTTGGAAAGAATTTCTTCTTTATTTGGCTTAATAGCATCTGCTGATGCTGATTATGGTGTCCACAAGTATCTATGGAGTAGGAATAATGCAGTATAGGAAGAGATAATGTATTAAAATCAAAAGAATCATGATCCTGAATACTTGGTTCCATCAGTATGAACTTTGATTTATTTGCATGGTTAAGTAACTCAGCTGATACTAAACTGTTTGCAAATTTTCTTTGCTAAAGTGAATCTGAGTCCAGCAAATGAAGAGCCATATCACACTGGCATGGTTGAAATGCTGAACTCAGCGAAGTAATCAAACCCTGAAGGAACTGGAGTTTGGTGTCCTTTTTTTTTCCCCCCCAAGAGGGCAGGCACAGGTGACTTAGGACTAAGGATAAGGGGTTTTACTCTGCCTTTACTCTGCCAGAACAGAAAGTTCTGTTACCCATTCAGCAAGTTTCAGGGCACTTTTTGCTAGCCCTTAGCTACAGTGGAAAGGTTCTGCAAGTCAAAGCTTGAAAGTCAAAGTCAAAACACGAGCATAATCGGCCAGCAGTCCCAGATGCCTTTATATCATCTAAGTTGTTGGTGCTGAAAGAGCCCAGAGAGCATGCAGGGTTTCCCCTAAGTATTGTTTTCATTCCAAGAGAAGGCAGACAAAAGAGTTTTATTCTCCACGGGAAACACAACCAAAGCTTCTGCAAAGAACCTGTCGTGGAGCTTCCTAGGCAGTGAAAGCTACATGGTATTTCACAGAAGTGTACACTTTAATGACTGTTAATTGCAGAGTGCTCTTTTAATACATGGGGAGCCTTCAATATCTGAAAATCTATTGAGCATCATGTTGGGGAGGGAGAGAGAGAATGATGTGGGGGCTTTTAGGTGGATATTTGCTCTCTGTCAGTGACATATCTCGCTGAGCAGGGAAGGGAAAAAGCCAGAGAAAATGTCCACAGTGGGTTCCATTGACCTGGAGGCTAAGGCCATCAGGAATCTCAAACTATTGTCACAGCTTTACTTTGCTTTTAGGAACATTAACACTTCAAATTATATGATTGTCCTCTCATCCATGGTTCCAGGGCTTTTTCCTGATTATGGTCCTTTGTCGTTTTTTGTTTTTTCTGTGAGAAAGAACTTTGCACCAATTTAGCACAGAACAAGGTTGATTTGTGCCATTCCTAAAATCTTTAAACACAACTGTGTGCAACAACTGCTTTACACATCCTGTTGAGATGCAAAGACCCAAAACATCCACTGCTGTGACTACTCGACTTTTTAGCACCGGTGTGGCGGTTAGAGGGAGCAGGAGGAGGAATGAATTTTCCACGAGCTTGCCAATCAGATACTGGTGGTATTTGAAAGATAGTAATGAAATCACTTAATCAGGTGACTTCCTCATAACGTACGCGCTACCAGAGTGTGTTTCCAATGTAAATCAGTCTTTTTGTTCTTGTTTCAGGTTGACTTTTGTGGTTGTTGCCTATCTGTAGCAGAAATTGCATGATGTCTGTTTGCCTTATAAGTGGGAATATTTATAGGCTTTTATTTTGTGCTTAGAAACATCAAATCAGAAATCCTGATTTCTGTAAAGCCCTGAGCTTTTACACTCTGTTTTCTGAATTTTTTTAAGCCACTTGGTAATCAAGATGCTATTCAAATAATTCTCTGTTTTTCAGAGTTCTGCACTTTCGTATGCATGCTGTGCATAGATCTCATTCTCATGGCTTACCATTGGAGACCTTCTTACAGCCTTTCAGTACTTTAAAAGGAGGCTTATAAGAAAAATGTAGAGAGACATTTTCTAGGGTCTGTAGTGGCAGGACAAGGACACAACAGTGTTAAATGAAAAGAGAATAGATTTAGATTAGATATCATGAATTTTTTATTATGCGGCTGATGAGGCACTGGCACAGGTTGCCCGGAGAAGCTGTGGATTCCCAATCTCTGGCAGTGTTCAAGGCAAGGTTGGATGGGTCTTTGAGCAACCTGATTTAGTGAAAGGTGTCCCTGCCCATGATAGGGGGTTGAAACTAGATGGTCTTAAAGGTCCTTTCTAACCCAAACCATTCTGGGATTCTTTGGTTCTTGAGCTATGTGATGATGGGATCAATGTACAAAAGCAGCTTTTTGCTTTAGACAAAATCTATTAACCAAGGACAAAAGTTAGGATATTAATACAAGCCTTTTAACTTTGTGTGATAACACAGTATCTATGTTATAGATAATTCTGTCATATTTTCTATTTTGGGACATTGTAAGACACTTTTCAAACATTTAGAATTGAATGATGACATGGAATGGTTGATTCACTTGCTCGAGAGGATGGATAATGTGCAGAAAAGCTGTAGCACTTCAGGCTGCCAGTTCTGTTGTTACACTGAAGCAAGATGTTCTCTTCTTAAGACATTTCCTATCAGGTATTTTAAATGCATTTGAATAATGCCTGAGAGAAATGTTCATAGTTTTCCCACTGCACCGAAAACAATGTTGAGTTTTTCACCTTCATTTGCTTGCAGTAAATAATGATCTACAATAACAAATTCTTCCTTAGGAGAGGAGAAACAGCCTCTGGGGAAAAACAGTCCTTTTGGGGGAAAAATGGCCTTGCAATATGTTCCTAAAAGTCTGTGTGGCACTTAGGCTGTGATGTCCAATGGACAGAGCAAGTTAAATGGTGTCATGAAGAAAGCAGACCACTGGCTCAGTTCCTGCCTGAAGCTCATGCAGGTCATTGGAACATGAAGATATCTGAGAGATGGAGCTGGGGTTAAGCACTTAGGACTGGCAGAAGCATCAGGCCTGACTGCTGTCTAGGATTGCCAGACTTTGGAGGAGTGAACAGTACAGTTTTCGTTCTGCTTGGAGCTACAAACATCCATGTGGTTAAACATGGGAACTTGCATGCTCAGAGCATCTAAGCCCTTGAGCTCTGTGACAGCTCTGCAGCACCTGGGTAACACTCTGGTCCTTGGACAGGTCCAGCCTGAATAGAATTATTGGCTAACTTCCAGTACTGAGCCTAGAACAAAACTGCTGGCAGAAAGCTGCATGAAATGCCTCTTGGAGCTTGTGACCCTGTAAGCGCAGAGTAAGTTAAGTGAATTAACACACAATTGCATTTTAATGCCCRAACAAGTGAATTGAGTCAGTTCTTTAACCTGCTGTAGTTCTTTCCCTTTCTGTGTAGTAGAAAAAAGCAGATTCCTATCTGATGAGGTTTTATGAGGTTAATAGCTATGAAGTGCCCAGGCACTCTGATGATGAGGGCTGTATAAACACAACGATATTATACAAGCATAGCAGTGCCAAATGCTTGATGCAAATTCCTTGTTCATGGTCTGATTTCCTCTCTTCCCTTGACAGTTTCTCTGCCAAGTAAATGTACTCCTTTCAGATGAAAGTACTGGTCCCTCTGCCTAAAGTACCCTGGTTAAATTACCAGTTGTGTTGGTAACATTCCTTCTTGGTATATGTACCTGTATGAAAACGAGTGTTGAACAGGTCCTCAAGAGACCTTCCTTCCTGTACTTCCTTGCTGTGTGGGAGTTTAAGGAGAGTATTTTCTTTCTTAATGCATAAGACTGTTAACAAACACAGTCCCTGTTTACATGGTAAAAGAAGAATTTTGCTCTCRTGTTCTGTGATGTTGTAGTTGTGCAAAGACAACCTTATTTACGTTAGTAAATGATAAGTGACCTAATTGAGACTGAAGTGGGGAAAAAATCACATATTTTGCTAAATTGCCTAAACACACTGTCTTCAGAGAACTTCAGATTACTTTTCAGTCCTCTTGAAAAGATTGTTTTTGATGCACAGGTTTAAATAAACGGTCCACTTGTCCCTAACAGTGGTTGCCAATCTCAGGTATATATTTATGAATAAAAAGAGAATTATAGGCCATGGAATGCTCTGTTTCTTTACTGGTTTTGTTTATGCTAAATGGCTGTGATGTTAGTGCCATTGTGTAGTTTCTTGGAGAAATTTTAGTGTAAAATATCAAGGCTTTCACTTAAAAAAKAAATGTCATTCCAAATGTAGCAAATATGAGATCCTTTAGCTGTGTAGAGCCTGAAGCTAAGCTGGATACTGATGGAGTATGAAATGTTTATGTTGGGGACGGAAGAACTGATATGGGAAGCCACAAGCCACATTCTTTTGCTTTGTATTTCCAAGGGACAAGTATTAGTTGTATAAGCATATGATTTCCATACTCCTCATACATGTGTTTGCTTTTTAAGTAGTCTGTCTTGTTCCTTAACTTCCCTTGTCTTTATGTAATGCCTTGAAATAGATTCACGTGTGCACTGGATGACTTTGCATGGCCCAGAAACCTACAGAGAGCTTTACCCTGATATCACACAAATCTAAACGGTGCTGCTTGTTCTCAATTCTCGAGGATTTATCTTTGATCTGAATAGAGGAAGCCGAGTTGCATGAAGCAATGCTCAGACATAGCTGCTCACATTTGTGACGCAGAGCACAAAGGCATGTGTGCAAGATGGATCTAAAATTGCCTTAGTTTTTACTTGGTCTTAACCGGCAAAATCTGTCAGAGATGTCTGTAAGAGCTTCTGTGTATAATTGGTGGGTAAAAAAATAAAAAAGAACCCATGTAATACACTGTGAATATGGAAAAACAAACCAGAGTGCAGTTTCCTGGAATTTATTTGTGTGTTGAGAAATAACACTCCTTGTATTTCTGTGTTCACCACATTGTCACTCCAGCCTTGGGAGCTTTGTGAAATACTGTGCCTGGTTATCCTTTCATGCAGACCATGAGTCCGGAGTGGTCCTGCTGGAAGAAGCAGAGTGGATTGGTACAGGTGATCTAAATTGAATTTAAGTGGGTGGAAAGACCTAGTGAGCTGGTATGGTAGAAGCAGCAGGGGCTGTCCAATTACATTAATCCCATTCTTGTCCTAAAGCAATGACCACTAATAAGGCACTGGAGCGAGGGTTTGGAAAGTGCCCCTGTAGTTCTGAAACTCTCCCAAACAGAAAAAGATGACTTTTCTCATTGCTCACCACAGCCATGCACCTGTTTGGCCTAAACTGGCACCTGCAGCCGATGGAAGGGCAGATGTATGAGATCACGGAAGACACAGCCAGCAGTTGGCCAGTGCCAACGGACGTCTCCTTATATCCTTCGGGGGGCACAGGGTTAGAGTTACCTGACAGGAGAGGCAAAGGAACCAGTGAAGGTATGGTTGGTGTGTGTCCATGTTGTGAGTCTTCTGTCTGCCTCTAAACTCCAGCCGTCCAATCTCATGTTCCATTACCCTCAGTGCTGCCATCAGCAAGTGCTTTTCCAGTCTTTCATGTCTAGAACTAGTAGTCGTCAGTCCTATTTCCATATTTTCTAAGTTTCATACCCCTCTGATGTCGACTAATGCAATAAAACTGTGTGAAACCCTCCCCACACATTGAAGGCATTCTCACAGACTACAGAAGCATGAAAACCCTGCCTCGAGTGGCTGTTTTCATGGGAAAACATTGTCTCTTGAAAATTAAGTGATTCCTGGAGCACTGGATCAAGCTTACTCTACAGCACTACAAAAATGTTTGAGTTTGACTATTTGTTGCCGCTTAGCAAATGTTTTGAGGACCAAAATATTTACTGAGAACTGTTCCACTGTGAGTTTTGGCACTCCGGAGTTGGACACAGCTTTGCAAAAGTAGCCAGATAAAAGGCCTAGTCTCCACAAAGTATCACAATGTTGACAGAAATTAGAAGCAGCTGATGTGTCCTCAATTCAGCAGCACCTTATACAGCAGTTTTACATCTTCGTGTGCTTTTTTTAGAGGCACCACTGCTAAAAGTACTTGTAAGCTCTGCAAAGTCTTAACCCTCCCCAGACTTAGCTGGAAAAATTAGAAATTCAGATTTTCAGAAAGCTTTTTTGTTTGTGTTTCTAGCTTCTCTATATAAAGTTAACAGGTTCCAGTAAAATTGAAGTCATTGACTATTTTTGGTAGTTATTTTGGTGGAAGTAGTTTTGTGGAAAGAAGGGACGTATGCTACTGTTCTGGCAACTCACTGAACTCAAAAGTTTCCACAGAGTTCCCTAGGCTTTGGCTGACAGCCTGTGTTTGCATGTTTAATTTAAATTAATTATAGTGAGATTTTTCTGTAAGAGCTTTTCTGTCTTTATTACCACAAATAAAGGCCATAATTATGARTGTTCCTTAAAACAGTGTATTTACTAGTAATTGATGGCTGCCATCAAGTTGCTACAAGGAAAAATCAGCTAAGTAGATTATTCTCAGCAAACCTTACTAGACAGTACAGCAAGCTGCAGACAGCCCTGCTGTTGTACTCAAAAATACTTCATGACAGATCCTTTTTTTTCCCTCTAACTTGCCATATGTTTCATGTTTGAATCATCTAGCTTTGATCTGTCCATTTCCTTTTAAAATTCGAAATGAAAATAAGTGGATGTATCCAAAACTGCCATCCAAGTGAAAGACCTCCATTTGATTTTATTTTAGCCACGTTCTCACTGACATGAGTAGAAGTTTTGATTACTGCTCTGTTAAAAGATAAATCTGGGAAATAGCCTAGTTATGTCATTGGAAGACCTCTTAAGTTAGGGCTTTGTATAGATCTTAGGGAATCTATAGGCTTTAGTGGAAAATATTGTGTCCTGTCTAAAAAACACATCAGGACAACATCTTTGTTGCAGGAATAACACTGTCCAGCCTTCAGATGCAACTCTCTCCCCATCAGGTGACTATGTAATAACTGATTCTGGACTAGCTGTGTTGCATGGCTTCTATTCTAAACCAGAATGTATGTGATTGAAATTTGTTTTTAAAATAATTGAAATATATTTGAATGTCTTCCGGATCAGAATAATATAGGCTGGAATGTGTTAGAATATCCTTAGAGCAGATCTGAATGAATCATTACCAATGTCTTGCCAACTCTCAGTAACAGTCATTCCTTCTCATCTGTGGCTGTGCTCCAGCACAGCATTTTCCTCTGTTCAAGCCCAACCCTATTTACCAAAGCACTTGGCCACATGCTTACACTTAAGCATGTAATTAACTGTGGTTGAAGTCAGAGCTATGTGTGTTCTTAAGTGTTTTGGTTGGTCTTGGTACCATCCTGTCAGAAATACAGAGATTCAGCAAGGTCTGAAATGAAATAGTTCATTTTGATATCCAAAGAAATTAGGAACAGTTGCTACGGCAACTAAAAAGTTCAAGGTAATGTGCAGAAAGAGCAAAGTAATTGAAAGCCCAATTAAGAATTCAGACCTGAAGTTAATTTTAAGAAGTCAGATCTTCTGATTAAAAGCCAATTTCTGATTAGAAGCTGAAATGGCTTTTTTATTGTACTTTCTTTATGAAGGATCCAGTCCATAGGGCCTAATCTTACTGTAGGCTAAAAATTATGAAACAGGGAGGGATCTCAGGGCCTGAATTCAGACTGGTGAAGAGCCTCTCTCTCCTTGGACTTCGGTATCAGGACAAATGTCAGCCACTGGCAACATAACAGCTCTTAGGATATCAGCTTCTCAGACATACAACTGTCCCCCAAGAGGAAATATAAACTTTGTAACTGTGTGTACAAAAAATTATTTCTGTGAGACTGTCTTTTGCAATCACAGAAGCATTTTTGTTTGCATGAGCAAGCGCTGCTCTCTCTACAGAATACATCTGTGCTCATTTTCTCCAGGCTCTCTCTTGCGTAGCAACATCTGTCATATTAAATTCTCACCTTCCCTGATTCACTSTGATGTACAATCTTTATTAATGAACAATCGGGGGCTTATCAAATACTTAAAGTTTTCATCTGAATATCTAAGAATCTATAAAACTTGTCAGTAGTAATCAGAAAAAATATATCCTTAATTTGAACCAAAACATGTGATGTCTATAGCTCTTCTTTAATAGAATCCTCAATCTTTTCATCTTACAATAGTGCAATAAGAAACTTTGCATGAAGACATGGGAACTGTTTCCTTTAATCCTGACAGTGTGAAAAGAAAATTTTAGTATGCCAAATAAATACTATCAATCCAGTTGATAAGGTAATTCCCTTCACAATCTAGCTGGTTGATTTTCATTGTACAATTGTACTCCTTCAGCACAGAAGAATTCAGAAAAGAATGCCCATTTACCTGAGCTGCTTCTGATTACCTCCTTCGATATGTACTTGGACTAAAAAAAGAATAAAAAGTCAGCAGATTTTGCCCCTGTATTTATTTGAAAGTGATGAGCAAAGATAAATGGAGATCTTATAAAATTAGCAGTAGCTTTTTTGTGTGTGAACATATAACCTTTGCATATACACCTTTTGTGCTGATGTGAATAAAACTTCTGCCACAAGATAGCACAGAAATGAAACCTGCCAACAAGTCCTGCTTCAGCAGTGTATTTAAGCAGTTGCCGACTTTAAATCAGGGGTTAGTATTATTGGAACCAAAAGTTCCATAGAAAAAAATCTTCATCCTTATGAGTTTATATGTGTATCATTGATTTTCAGAGACAACTAACAATTTAGATCTGTTTCTCCTGGAGAGTTTATGTTGGGATGGTATATGGAGAAATTTAAATACAATATTTAACATTATATAATATCAAATGTTGTCATTTGAAACAATAAAATGAACTGTTTTACCAGTCACCTTTTCAACATGGCAAGTAAATTCTGAGACCATTTGGTGTGAATTCATGATAGATGGCAAAAGATTTTTTTTTTGCCTATTCCTCAGATGTAAAGGAAGAAAAAAATTCACAATGTGATTTTCCTACAAAAGAGTATGTACCCAGAAGTTTCCTTCTCGTTTTGTTAGAATTATTTGATCTGTGAGACACAGAATAGTGTGTGCTGTAATGGCATGGAGATGAGAGAAGAAATTTATTTGAATTTCCAAAATTAATAATTAGTCCTTGTTGGTGACATGTCGCTCTCCTTACTAAAGCCAGAATCTTTCAGGTTACACTACTGCATACTTCTGAACTAGAAGTGTCCTTAACAAAGGCTGTTTGCCAAGCAGTTGCCTTCTTCATCATCCCTGTGCCCTGCAGCTAAAGCTGTGGCCACTGGTTATAGCACAGACTGAAAAGCGAGCATTGTGGCATTTGATTTTTCATTCTGCCCCTCGTCTCCTGGTCTTCCTTTGGGTCCAGATTTTTTGAAGCAGCCCCCTGCTTTGAGAGTTGTGATTGTATGAATTTCTAACCTGTAATTCCTCAGGTGTGTTTTTTAGGGGTGCCAAGCTCCCTGCTGACTCATTTGGACATTACAGCATGTACTGATTCCATTTGAATACTCAGGCTCTCCAGCCTGGTAGTCAGTTTTGGAAACAGATGCCTCCATTTGTCTTCTGAAAGAAAATGGATAATAATAGCACACTTTACAGATTATATTGAAACCCAATTAAAACCTGTCATGTTTCTTAATAGATATTACTCAAGTGCAGGGTATTATCTCCTTTGTTTTTCTCAGTCCATTTTTTTCTTTAGCTTTTTTTTGACTGTTTAACATATTTCAAATACTGTTACCACTGTCAAGAATTAATTTAATAGAGAAACATTTTTCTTTCCCCACTTAGGCATCGTTCATGCTGCTGTTCTCCACACCACCATTCCACTCTGTGACACGTCTATCTCACTCTTGCTACACTTCTCTTTTCTAATTTAATGATGACTTTTCCATTCCTGAACTTATATTCATTTAGGATATAATGTCAGATGATTTATTCTTATCTTTGGAATGTAATTACACACTCTCTGATGTTACAATTTAAACAAAAGGCCGTTTTTCTCTAGGTTGCTCTTCCCATGTTCATGTTTTCAAACAAAACAGTTACTGAAGCCAGAAATAATCCTGCCAGTTTTCCTCCCATAATCGTATGGATTGGCTAGACAAAGTACTCTGAAGACTTCAGGACACTAATAGACTGTTTCTCCAGATCACTGTCAGAGATACCAGTATGATTGGATTACTTTCAGGATCTAAGACTAATTCAAGAATTTTGTTCCTGTGTTTTGGCAGGAAAGCCCAGTAGTTTCTTTCCAGACGACAGTTTTATAGACTCTGGAGAAATTGATGTAGGCAGACGAGCCACACAGAAGATCCCTCCTGGTATCTTTTGGAGATCTCAGGTGTTCATCGACCACCCAGTGCACCTGAAATTCAATGTGTCTTTAGGAAAGGCTGCTCTGGTTGGCATCTATGGCAGAAAAGGACTCCCACCATCGCACACACAGGTAATGGGATCTTATTTCAATTAAATAATAGTTGTCTTAAATTGATGTTTGTATGGTGTATTTATTGATTTGTTTCATCTATTTCTCTCAAGAATTTGTTGCATGCATGCAAGGTGCCAAAGGTCATTTATCCAGAGAAAGAGAATCAAGAGACAATTGCAAAATTTTCACACATTAATCTGGTGGGCTGTAGGCAGAGGCCGAGCAGGCAGTTGCCTAAGGCAGCAAGCTGCCAGAGGAGGAGGGGTTTGTGAGGCTGGTGGTTACTGAGGGTACCAGCTGGTTGCTCCAAGGAGCATAAGATACCACCTTCTCCATCCAGTGCTTTGCACAAAGGTAGCCACACTCAAACTGCATCCAAAGGAATCTTCTCTTAAGCGGTTTCAGGTATCTCAGGTCTGTCTCTGTTTCAGCCACTGCCTTTTCCCTCTCATGGTAAGACCAGCAAGATTCCAGTTGGTCACCCATAGGGGGACCAAGATTTGCTTTTGTCTTCCATGCTGAAATGCCTTGAGCCAACCCTTCCCATGGTGTATGTTGACTGTCAGCTTAGACTGAGGTTGATCAGGGCCAAGTAACTAGTGTGTAAGCTAAGAAAACCAGAAAACTGTAAAAAGTTTTTACAGAAAGCCACAAACTTAGGCAGAAATAAAGATCCACTTATTATTCTGTAGAACTGAAATGAAAGCAGATGCTTCTCTTAACACACCTTGACAAAAACCATATCAAAACATCATTTTCTGGGAAAAGCTCTGAAGAACCATCCCCTCAAGTAAGGATTTTATACATTATTTTCTTTCSTTTCTGTTTCAGTTTCTAAGCTGCTCTTACCCAGATTGATTAATACATTAGGGCATAACTCATTGGCAATGCAAAGTATCTTACTCCCACTTGCATCAGCAAGTTAT
Organism: Amblyornis subalaris; assembly: GCA_018881555.1. Classification (NCBI taxonomy): domain Eukaryota; kingdom Metazoa; phylum Chordata; class Aves; order Passeriformes; family Ptilonorhynchidae; genus Amblyornis; species Amblyornis subalaris. Next base: position 6,764,924 of record JACAXG010000022.1, read on the forward strand.
CAAAGAATTAGCAGGTTTATGTTAATGTATCTTGCCCTTCCCCATCACTATTAGCTGAAAAAATTAGAGATTTATAGAAGTATGCTGCCTTTATTTTGTTTTTGAACAAACAAATATGTTTATTATGATTTCTCTGGATAATATGGTATTTTATACGTATTAACACACCCAACTTATTTCTGTCAGAGGTGTCATAAATCTACACTTTCTCTGCCTACTTTTCTGCAGAATTAAAATACTTCAGTAGGATCAGCACATCATAAATTCAGTGCCACAGTAATGCTGTTATTGCCCTTTTTTAATCAGTCTCTTTTCACAGAAAGATTCAAATATTTATAACTTAAAAATCCTGTGTTAGTTGAATAAAAACTCAAGTCATGATTGCATAATACTAACTGAAGATCAGAAATTTGTATTGATTTTACTTGTTTATTATCATTCTTAAATTTTCTTAGGAACAGGAGTTATTACATGAATAGTTTCAATTGTTTAAATAAAAAATGTAAAGTTTAACACTTAAACCTCAGGTTTATGGAACTGAAAACAAAATCACATGTAGAAGGGCACATGAAGCTGTGTCAGRGGAGGTTTAGGTTGGAGATGAGAAAAAGGTTCTTCACCCAGAGGGAGGTTGGGCACTGGAACAGGCTCCCCAGGGCAGTGATCACAGCACCAAGCCTGGCAGAGTTCAAGAAGCATCTGGACAATGTTCTCAGGCACATGGTGTGACTCTTGGGGTGTCCTGTGCAGGGCCAGGAGTTGGACTCAATGATCCTTGTGGGTCCCTTCCAATTCAGCATATTCTATGACTCTGTGATTCACTATACCAAACAATAGTAATGTTTTAAGCAGTTAACGAGCCTGTACCAAATTCACCATTGCTGATATTCTTTCTGTAACATCATTTTTGCTGGGATGTTCTCAGTGATTTCTCAGTGTCAGGACCTTTCCCATTTAAATCAGCATGGTTGCGTATCAGTTGAAGCCTCAGCTGAGAATGAAGTGTTGAGTGTGGGATGTGTCACATGTTTTTCAATATTACATGCTGGAAAAGGCAATGCACTTGCTCAGAATCCTTCTAAGTGGTGCTATTTGTGTAACCACTCATTGAAAGCTACAAGTATATATAAAAAAATCATCTTCTGGACGAAAACATCACCAAAAATGACCAGAGGGACATTTTTCTTCAAACAATAAAAATCATGGTGCACTAATAGAAACCCACCCTGTTCTGAAGAAATAATTTATTGAAGCTGCAGATATCGAATACATATTGATTTATTACTTGTTAATATTTAATTTAGTTTTTTAATTATCCCTCTTCCTAGATTTATTATTTTATAAACCTGCTGTCAATTAAAACATTGTTCCCCTTCTGTATACTTTTATATGATGTTTAATCTCACCACAGTGTATTAGTCTGAGGAGTTGTTAAATACGTAACCTGCTTTCTGTGTTGAAATATTAAACTTGTCTCTCATAGTTAATACACATTTCACAAACCTCTTCTTTTCTTTTGCATAATCCAAAGTATCTGCTGCACCCCATAAATCTAGCCAATGAGTTATATATTTTAAAATTTTGCATGGAATTTCATAAACAAAACTGTCCAAAATGTCTGCTTAGATCAGTGATACAGTCTGCCCTAGGAGAATTTAATAGAGTCAAATTTTTTTCCCCAGCCTGTTGGATGGCAGTAGTAAAGCTCTAAGTGATGATCAGGAATTTTTTTGTGTTACATAATTAGATATTTCTTCTGTTTAGATAATCCATCGTCTGTAGTATGAGCCTAGTTTATGCTGTTTCAAGATCTTTGAATTGATATCAAGGTTGTACAGCCTTAGAATATATCCCTGAACTTCATAAAATGTTTGTGGTGGTTTGACCCTGGCTGAATGTCAGGTGCCCACCAAAGCCACTCTATTACTCCCCTCCACAACTGGATAGGGGAGAGAAAAATACAATGAAAGGCTCATGAGTTGAGATAAAGACCAGGAGAGATCACTCACCGCTTACCATCATGGGCAAAACAGACTTGCCTTAGGGAACTTCATTACATTTACTAATCAAAATCAGAGTGGGATCATGAGAAGTAAAATAGAACTTTAAAACACCTTCCCACAACCCCTCCCTTCTACCTGGGCTTAACTTTATTCCCTATTCTCCACCTCCTCCCCCACAGCACCTCAGACAGACAAGGAAGGAGGGTTATGATCAGTGCATCACAAGTTGTTTCTGCCGCTGCTCAGGGAGAGGAGTCCTTCCCCTGGCCCAGATGGGGGTCCCTCCCACAGGAGATAGTTCTCCACAAACTTCTCCAATATGGGTCCTTCCCATGGGCTGCAATTCTTCACAAACTGCTCCAGCGTGGGTCACTTTTTCCACAGGGTGCAGTCATTCGTGGACAGCATGGGTTTCCCACGAGGTCACAAGTCCTGCCAGCAAACCTGCTCTAGCGTGGGCTCTGTTCTCCATGAGGCCACAGGTCCTGCCAGGAGCCTGCTCCAGCACAGGCTTCCAACAGGGTCACAGCCTTCTTTTGGGCATCTGGTTGATCGTGCGTGGGTCTCCTCTAGGGGTGCAGGTGGATCTCTGCTCCTCTTTGAACCTTCATGGGCTGCAGGGGCACAGCTGCCTCACCATGATCTGCACCACAGGCTGTAGGGGAATCTCGGCACCAGTGCCTGGACCACCTCTTCCCTCTCCTTCTCCACTGACCTTGGTGTCTGCATAATTCGTCCACTCACATATTCTCACTCTGCTCTTCTCTGGCTGCAATTACTTCTGTACACTAGTTTTTTTTCCTTCTGAAATATGTCATCACAGAGGTGACAATTGCTGCCATTACTGCTGGGCTCAGCCTTGGCCAGCGACAGGTCTGTCTTGGAGCTGGCTGGCATTGGTTCTGCCAGACATGGGAAGCTTCCAGCAGCTTCTCACAGATGCCACCATTGTAGCCCCCCCTACCGAAACCCGGCCATGCAAACCAAATACGGTGTTTGAAACCATATCTATCCATGCTAAAGTAACAAACTATTCCAAATTATCTTTGGGAAACTTTCTCTGGCTGTGGTGGCCATTTTGTATTTGAGGTTGCCAACAGCTGTGGTCACTAATAAGTAGGAAGAAAATGTAAGCTCCAAATTTCTGTAGTCTTAGAAATAGATCATACAGAAGTCCAAAATAGTTTGCTTTGAACAAAAGGCATTTCTTCTCATTCTTCTCAACAAATCAWAACAAGTTACACAATTTTGTTATGGTCTATTAGATTTAATCTTCCTAGATCAAATCCTTTTTTGAACTCACTTCAACCTAGGCCAAATTTTAATAAATCATAAATTTTAGGGATTGGCCATCATAGCTTGCAGAGGGCATTTTTCTATTTGTACAGTTTGAATTGATTAGCATGGTATTTTATCTATGATTTCTTTGCTGGCAGTAACTAATTGCCTATTAAAAATCTTTGAAAGTATTGAAGTGCAATAAAGCACAATCCATTTGTGGCTCAATTAATATTTACAGCTAGTAACTTGTAACTTGGCAAAGTCATCAACATCTGCAGCAACATCTTGCAAATACTTATCAAAAAAAAAATTTTGCTTTTGGCAGGAAGCCCCAAGTAAGCATAACCCAGATTGCACTGGAACAACAGCAGCTCACCATACCTGAGTGCCTTGAAATTGTTTTCATCTCACTAAGCTTTAAGTATCTACATCTAGTATATAGCAGAAAGTGAATGCTTGTGAGCACAATCCACAGGACATTTCTTACATGTCCACTTTATGATGAGGCAGGTTGCACCTTAGAAGTGTCTCTTTACTTGCAATCCACTGATTCTAGAAAACTGATTCAAGCTGCCATGGAGATGGCAGCACTTGTGAGGTGAACTTTGCCTATGGTTTCTGCTGTTACATTTTAACAATCTAGTCAAGCTGTTCCATCGTGCTCCAAAATGAAAATGGAAATACTTGGGTTTTTCTCTTATTGGTTGTAACTTCTTCAGTTCACCTGGCCAGTGTGTTCCTTAGTCAAACTCAAGCTCTGTTGAGATGTTCCCAGCACCCAGACACGCCACTTATGTCCTCTGTCACTGCTCAGCTGTGTCAGCCATGGTCGCACTGAGACCTGACGAGGCATCAGCTCACATTCAGAGTGACTACAAACACCAGGCTTACAAAGTATCATTCAAACCAACCTCTCACCAGTATCCTTTTAAATCATTCTATTGTTTTCATAGAATCGTAGAATATATTGGGTTGGAAGTGACCCATGAGGATCATCAAGTCCAACTCCTGACCTTGCACAGGAGATCCCAAGGATCACACCATGTGCCTGAGAGCGTTGTCCAAACGCTTCTGTGACCACTTCCCTGGAGAGGCTGTTCCAGTGCCCAGCCACCCTCTGGGTGAAAAACCTTTTCCTGATACCCAACCTAAATCTCCCCTGACTCAGTGTCATGCCATTCCCTTGAGCCCTGGCACTGGTCACAAGAGAGAAGAGATCAGTGTCTGCCCCTCCGCTTCCTCTCATGAGGAGGTTGTAGACTGCAATGAGGTCTCCCCTCAGTCTCCTCTTCTCTGGGCTGAACAGACCAAGTGCCCTCAGCTGCTCCTCGTACGGCTTCCCCTCCAGAGCCTTCACCATTTTTGTTGCCCTCCTTTGGACACTCTCTAATAGCTCAATGTCTTTCTTATATTGTGGCACTCAAAACTGCACACAGGACTCGAGATGAGGCTGCCCCAGTGCAGGGCAGAGCCCCTCCCTTGACCAGCTGACAATGCCATGCCTGATGCACCCCAGGACATGGTTGAAACAGAAATGTACATTTTTAATTGTGTGTGTTTAGARTTCATACTTACATTACATTTTTAGATTATAGATTGTATACTTTTATCATTTGTATTTATATTGTATTTTTTCAAAACAGAAACTGTCTCTAGCAAAGCTAACTTAGATAGACACCCAAAAGGAATGACCTTTGCAGGTGTGGCAGCTTTTACATTCTCAAAAAATACTTCAGCACCAAATTTGAGATCTGTTTACTGAAACATAGTCAAAAGAAAATAAAAATTAAAGCAAGGTTCAAAACTAATTTCCTGTACATAAATAATTAAAAATACATAATTAAAATAATCTAGGGACAAATTCTGTCATTTCATATGCGAGCTACATCATATATAGCTTATTTCTCAAAATGTTGTTGGAAATAAACACTTCTTTTTTTAACTTAGTAGCTTAACTTTTTTTAACTTTCCCTACATAGGAAAGAACATGTCATCAAGTCCTTATCTTGGTTGACTTTGAAAACCATACCAGACAACTTAATAACAAGCACCCAAATTTTGCTACAGTAAAGTGAAAAGGGATAAGCAGCCTAAATATTGTTGCCACAATCAGCCAACACTCAGCAGCCATTCAGTGCAGCAACATTTACAGGTTGAGAAATAAGTGGTATCATTTCTTTCTGCCGATTTTTCTTCTTCCTGCCAAAAATCACAAGCTTATTTGATCATCTGGATGAGAGAGGCAAAACCAAGTGGCGTCAGGGAATAGAAAAGCTGAATAGTGCCTTAACTGCTGGATTCTGCTTGCGAGGTGTCCTGGTCATCTAAACACGTGATAAAAGTGAGATTAGATAAGGTTCACTTAACATTTGTGATGTCTGCTAGGCTTGTATCTGCCTCATCCCATTAATATAAAACCAGACAAAATACAATTATTGCAGAAAATCAGTGGAAAGTTATCTAAATAGGGAATTAAAGGTAGTTGCAATACTAATAGCAAAAGCAAAGCAGTTGTTCAGTTGAAGTTACCCTTGCAAAAAATTAATACATCCTTTTGAGGAAAATTCCTTGAGCCACTCCTTAAATGGGACTTCTCTGTATTATTTGTCTCTTTTCCATCTTCATTTTCTATGACCTTTTAACCACTTTTGCTACTGCTTTAAGACAAAACCCTTGTTGGCTAAGCAAAATACTTCTGCAAAACTTCTACCAGAATTTACTTTAAAATACCCCTTACTTTTCCCTTGGTGACCCATAGAAACTCTGGCAAACAATCCAGTTGGGCTAGTTATATTTTTCTATCTTATTTTTCCATATTAGCCAAGACAGAAAGAAGATAACAAATAAGCTGCTTAGTGTCATATTTACAGTGCAGTTCAGGCATGCTCTCATGTTTCCCTGCCTATATTTCTACAGAACGAGAACACCTCAGTAGAGCCAATATGCCCCAAGTCACATTCTAAACAAAGATGATTTCATGATTCATATAATTACAGCAAAATACATTCATACACTAGCTATTTCCAAAATGGTTACTTGCAGGTAGTGCAGGAAGATACTTGAGTTACTGGAGAAAATCCTGTTTATGATGCTGCTGTAGACCCAGAATAAAAGACTAAGCTTGAGGAAGCCTGATATGCACACAAACATCACTCCTTTCTGTGTTTCAGTTTGACTTTGTCGAGCTCCTTGATGGAAGACGTTTACTGACACAGGAGGCAAGAAGCTTGGAAGGACCTCAGCGGCAGCACAGAGCTTTTGTGCCCTTGGCCAGCCATGAGACAGGATTTATCCAGTATTTAGATTCAGGAATATGGCATTTAGCCTTCTACAATGATGGCAAGGAATCGGAAGTGGTTTCTTTTCTTACTACTGCTATTGGTAAGGATTTCCTCTRTTATTCCTAAACTCCTAAATATGCCTTGAGGCCAGGTATTAACGCACGTACTCGAATTGCGTGATGGCTTTGTGTGGTTTTGGAGAGAATGCTTAGAGGGGTTTGTATTTAGCAACAAGCTGAATACTGTTAGGCTCTAAATGTTGTGTAAGTATTTTGTAGGCCGTTTAAGTAACTATAACCATAACGAGATTCTGCCCAGTGCCAAACACGAATTACAAGCTGGAAAATCCTTGCTTTATTTTCTTACTTTGGTCTTCCTTTTATTTAGTTGGGGATTTGTTGGTTTTGTTTGATTTTTTGTTTGATTGGCTTTTTTGTCTTTCTGGAGCGGAGGTGTAGGAATGATTGAAGAACAGACAGCAGTACCATGCCGCAGTTTTGTGTGACAGACAGTCCTGCCATTGAACACCATCAAAATCACTCAATCTGGATTTCAGGCAGAGTCCTGGGGTTAAAACGCCAGTAAAGAGCACTGTATGGCTTGGTAGTAGCAACCACAATAACAGGAATCTCTGTTTCTCCTTGCTAACAGAATGAAGCTGAGATTGCCTAAGAAGAACAAATTAACTAAATAGGTCTTTTTACTTCCCTGGCAGTAAAATGCCCTGTCAGTTCAGTGCTTAGGCATGGATTTGTTGCTGTCCAAGGAAGAAAGGATGCTGCCAGTGGGTACTTGACACCACACTGAATAATTTTCTTCCACCCTGTAAATATCAGAATCTGTTTCCAATTCAATATTTCATTTTAAATGTGATTGACCTGCTGAAACTGTTCATATACCTAAATTCATTTGGTTGTAATTTAAAGATTACTCCATAAAACTAGCACTCAGCTTTCTTCTAGCCACAGTGTTTAATGGACTTTTTTTCTTTGCAGAAAAAAGCAGACTCATTCCAAAACTGCCATTAATCCCTCTCCCAAAAGAGGCATTGGTGTTGAGTCTCAGCTGTCTGCAGTAGTTACCTAAGAGCTATTGGCTGTAATTTGTCTTGGCAGGTTAATTAAAAAGTTTAGGTCTTATTAAAGCAAAGTCATTAACATCCCAATATTCCATTTTAGCACTAAAGTTTATCTAATGCAGAAGTGGAAACTGCCATAATACTCTGTATTAAATTTAAAAMCTGGAAAGACGATGTTCTGTCCTGTTTGCAGCTGAGCAACACCAGAAGTAGTTGTGTATTAGCTTATGAAATTGAAGTCTTACTCTGTAGAATGTGGATTTACTTCATTTAGTTTACTTTAACAATTTGATTTTTTACTTACACCAACCACAGAAGCTTAAGATATTCTTCTGAAGGCAACTTTTTTTCTGTGTCTGAGAATGTCTTTAGTTCAAAATTTCCCATCACAGGAAAAAAATCAGTAAAGCTCTAAGAGCAGAAAACACATTTAAAGCACTGTCACTACTTGTTCTTGTTTTCAAAGTGATGCTTATGTGTTCTAGCCAGACTTTTCTCTTGGCCTCATTGCACTAATATAGGGAAAAACAAGAAGAAAAAGAAAAGAAAAAAGCATTTTTAATTTGCCTTTGAACAGCAAGGGAATGGTGTGGGTGAGAAGCATGTCAGATTGTTTTCAAGGCAATCCTGGTTTTTTTGTTTATGCTCTGCTGTACCTTCATGACTGTATGATAAGCAGAACAATCCACAAAATGGAGTGCATGGTATATTCAATATATCCTCTGCTGACCTTGAATAAATCTGTGTTTCAGTACAAGGAAGTTTTCTTTAGCTATACAGGTGGGAATCACTTTAGCCACTGGCAGCTGTATATCAAAACAAAGCTGTAGTGAAAAAAACCTGTTTATGTACAAGCAATGCATTTTGAAACATGCTTAAGTAAAAATTTTAGGTAGGACAATGTGGCTTCTCGGCTAGAATTTGTCCAGAAAAGTGCACCATTTGTATAAGTACCATAAAAACAATGTAATAGCCTAAACAAGTTGGTACCTTTCTTCTCAATCCAGATTTCAACAGCTTGTTTAAAAAAAAAAAAAACAGTCAGGTGTTTTGTGTAGATACGCTCTAATGCTTCAGAACCTTTCTGGTGTATTCTTGAAGTCTGGCAAGACGTGGTTGCTAGATTGTAAGTATATAAATACTGTGGTACTGTAGTGTTATTTTTTTTCACTGCACAAGTAAAGACGATAAAGCAACCTGACAGTGCTTATGAACCAGTGTGTAAAGTTGCAACACAAAACAAATAAGTCACACGTGATGGGAGCCTTACATCTGTCTGTGTGGGGTGAGGAACCTTCAAAGGAGTTGTTCTGACTGTCAGAGGCAAGCTGCCATTTCATTTGATTTCTGTGGCAAGACCACCGGAAAAATCTGCCTTTATTATTCCACTGACATAGGGCTTACAGTAAGAGTGAGTTTGAAAAGTGTAGCTGTGATGCAGGAAGAAGCAGGATCCAGTGATCTGAGAAGAGGTCCAGCAGCCTGGAACTCCTGAATTCTGACTGATGTGCTAATTCTGCCCCAGCCTAGGCTCATGCTTCAGCTGCTTACCATGTAAAACTGAGGAGAGTGACATTTCCCCAGAGATGCTGTAAGGGTGATAGAACTGCTGGGAAAATGAATGAAGCATTAATTAATAATCACAGATAGTAGTAGAAAGCACAAAATTGATAATGGTGATCATAATGGTAAGTTCATAAAGCCAAACTGTGTACTCACTGCTTCAGGCAAACATCCCTGCAAGTGAGAACTCACCAAAATAAATGGCCATAGCTTTTACTTCAGCAATAAACATGTTGGATGGAAAGGGTGCTGATTTTCCAAGTCTAATCTGCTGTGTTTCAACAGACCGAGCTGTTCAGTGCCAGTAGAATCATTGCAGACTCTGTATGACAGTATCAACTGCAGTTACTGTGCAGTGCTTGCCTGGAATTATTTGGCTTCCATTATTCTAGTGAAAACTGGAGAAAAATGGAAAAAAGCATCTGTATTCCCAGTTTGATAACACATAGTTAATTTCATAAATTGTGAGGCTGTCCGTCATACAGCTTTGGGATCCTATAAAGCTATAACTAAATCCACTCAGGAACATTAGCACAGATTTGAGGGCAGGAGATGGCAACTTAGCCTGTTTTCTAAAAGGATGTGGAATCATCATCACTGAAGAGTTAGGTGGTGTCAAAATGTGTGCCTGTTACATGCCACTGAATGTAAACCTGAAGAGAATACAGCCTTGTAATGCCTGTCAGAGCTTATACTTCTGAATAATACAGGCAATTCAGGTGGAAGGAAAAAGATTATTCTGGAAAAGTTTTCAGCTTTTAGTAGCATTTTTATATCCCATTCTTCTGAATTACAATGCAAGACATTATAAAGGAATAGACAGTCGAGGTCTCTCAATAATAAATTAACCCTTTTGTTACCAAATGACGTTGGTGGCACTTTCTGAAATTCCTAATAGAAACACTTCTTTGAGAAACACCTTGTGGATTCACAGTCTGCCACTATCTCCCTGATAGTGGTAATTTATTTAGAGCAATCTCGTCTAAGTGAAGCAAAATAGTAGGCTGAAGAATCAGCTGGAATCAGTACATCTGAGACAGAGATTTTGGCCAAAAATCTGCTCAGTAGAAGCAAGAAACATCTGAGAGCCTGAAAACAGCATCTATGGAGTCAAAGTGTCTTCCAGCAGCTGTTATTGCTGAGCTCAGGCAAGCTCGACTGAGAGGGGCCACTGAGAAATCAAAAGGAAAAGCAAAATCCGTTGTCTGTGAGAGGAGAGCATCACTGTTTACCAGCATGTCAGCCCACAAGCAGCAGGAAACACATGTAGAACACCCGGGATGGAGATGCAAGGTTTTATCTCACTTCTACCTTCTGCAAGAGACAATGCTTAGGTTTAAGGAAAGGACCATTCCTCCTGCCCCTTCCTGTCTGTAAGCAGTTTCCTTCATCAAAGTGCAAGATGAGCTCTGTTGTTACTTATAAGGGGCTGCCAGCACATACAGTACTTGGCAATATACATCAAAAGGCACGTGCCCTTCCTGCAATAGCCCAGAATGTAACCTACCCCATACAGTCCCTAGGACAGCAGTTCACACTCGAGAAGGATACCAGCAGAGGAACATTTCACAGTAGGACTCAGCTTAGAGAGGAAAAATTGCAGGGCACAGAGACAAGCATGGGACTCGGAACCTTCCTTGTGTGAGAGGTGACAAGAATGACTCTTCCTTAGCACTGTGTGAAAGTGCCTTTGTGTTTAGCTTGTTCTTAGCAAAGGGAAAAGGAAGAACCTGAATAGCTCAGATTTGCTTCCCTTGCTTTTGCTGCTTATATTTAAGGTAACTTAAACTCTAGCAACTGCCACTTCAGAGAGGATGCAGAAGTGTGATCCACTTAGAGTCTCAAAGCTATTCACGTTATTTGCACTTGCTTTGCTCATGTCTGGAAAAATCTAAATTGGTTTCATGTAAATGTTGAGAAGTCAGGATACTGTGGAGAGTAACATGGGGTGTGATCTGTTCTGGCTTGCAGATTTTTTAGCTCCTTATTGCCTCAGTTACTCAACTTAAAAGTCCCCCATGTACTATTAGATCTTCAAGACTCTGAATGAGGAAAAGTGGTTTTAATGTCCCAGCTACCCTTTTCTGAACTTCTCCTTGGGCTAAAGAGGCTGAAAGTTCAGCAAGTAGTTTGCTGAATCAGAACTCTGTAACTGTTAATGAGACTCCAGCTGCTCCGTGGAAGTGCTCAGGTCTCCCCTATTGCATAAGGATGGTCATCTTAGCCTTTCTGTTTCAGAGAGGGACATGGAGCCCTTCCACCTTGTGGTAGCCTTCTGTGAGTAATTGGTTAGTAGCCCATTCCTTCCCACAGTCACGAATCTTTTTTTTGCTCCACATAGAAAAAGAAATAGAGGAGCATATGAGAACTGCACCAGGAAGGAAAATCATTTAAATTTTGATGTTATTGATCTCTCATACAAAATAACAGCAGAGCTTTGCACGGTCTGGAAATAGTTTTTTGACTTCTGCTCTGTGTGCACCACTACAAGCCTTTGTTTGACAGATGCTCTGTCAGATGGTCAATGCTTTTTTTGATTACTCTCTTGTAATCAAAGGGCTGCCACCCCTTTTTTTGCTGCTTTGTTTCCTGCTTTCAGCTCTTACCTAGCTTCTCTGAGTGTGGCAAAGCTCGTAGGTCTCAGTCAGGTAATATTTAGAAAAGATACAGTCACTGAATTCAGGTAGAAGGCAAAAAGCACATTTATGAGTCCCTGCCAGGCTGTGTTAGGTTTTTCTTTCCTTGTGTGTTTGATCTCATGAATGACGTTCTGTTGACAGGTCTGCTTGATTGAAAATGCTTATCCTCAGGGCAGGTTCAGGTTATGCTGCAGCACTGCAAAGTGTCTTCCACTAAACATCCAGCTGGTCACAGAACATAAAGTCCTCTGTGAGAATTGAACTAGTCCGTGCAGAAGGATGGCAAGAAGAGAGAAGATTGCCCTCTGCATCTTAGCCAGATCCAGCCCACTCTGATAGGTATGGTATCACAAGGAGAGCCAGAAATCGGTGAACTCCCTCTGCCTGAGCTTTGTGAGCTGCAAGAATTCCCTGCTCCAAGCAGGTGTAGTGGTGTGCTTGGTGAGATTTTGCTTTTTCATCCAGCCCATGTGTCAATCTAGTCTATTCTCTTTATAGGGCTTAATAAAAAGCAAACATGGGCTGAGGCTCGATCTGGAAATGGAAGGAGGGCTCTGCGGAGATGAAACTTTTCACATTAGTTTGCACTCCTCATATCCAGAGTTTGTTTGCTATTCTCAGTAAAACAGTGATGGTGGTTTTGGATGGGTAGTGACAGAGCCCTTAAAACTTTAGCACCTGGAAGTTAACAACAGCTTTATCAGTGCTCCCTTAATCTTTTCACATTTTTCCTCAAAACTGATGAACAGTCTCATTCCCAGTTAAGTGAGCCAAGGGGTGAGCATGTTCCAGTATTGGAGTTTATCTCCTTGTCTGCCTTTTCAGACAACTCCTAACAGATCGAACATTCCTCCTGGTTCTTAAATCCCTTTCAGCTTCAGTCAGTAATGTTTGTACGTGATCCTATGGCACACTGCTCCCTAAATGTTAACTGCTGCTTTCTGCCTGCTGCTGCTAGATCTACAGCATTTCCAAGAAACAGGAAGTCAGACCAATTGTTTAAAATCGAGGTGTTTCTTGTGATGACCTTTTTTTTCTCTGCAAGTGTCTGAAACAATTCTTACATAATAACCCTGCTTCACAAGCCGTTATGGCAGGCAAAATTATTATTTCGGGATTTTTCTACTGAAGACATAAGGCATCTCTAATAAAGAGAAAATTAGGGACACATCTCAAAGATAATTAAATAATAACAAGCCTGTAAAGGTCAGATGCTTGGCTGTGAAAACTTCCCCAGCTGCTGTTTCTGTATAGAGAGTATCTCTTCATTGATGATCTGTGAATAAAAGCTAGCAGTAGAAAATTAAAATGTGTAAAGCTAGCTTAGTTTTAAAAGAGATGCAATAATTTATTTAATCTTAGATTTGAAGTTTTTGTTTATTTTTTAGTTTTGATTTCTATATGTACATTCCTCTTTCARTTGATCTTATGATTACAAGTGTTTATTTGGGTGGGAAAAATAGAAAAATGGACAGATACTTTCATTTACATTGTTGTACAAAAGAAATTAAGCCATGCTTCTAAAGACTGCTTGGATGCAAATAAGGATTCATCTCAGTAGAAGTTAGACGTCTGAATGTCTTTAATGTTCCAGCTTTTGTCTGGTTTCGATCATGCTTTRAAGTGGGAGAAAAATGAAGGTAGATTTGTCTTTTTGAAAAGCTTTGCCTACATCTGTACTTACAAGGATGGGTAGCATTGAACTTGTATGTCCGTGTGTTTTTTGCAGGCAGGCAAGTTCTCTTGATCTGACAGAGCTTGTACAAAAGGTTTATTGATTGGGGTAATTACTTTAGTTTTAGGGTCAAGAAAAGGTTTATTTAATACCAAAGTTAAAGCCTTTTTCTTTTTTTTCTGTTATTTCTGTCCCTGTGTTATTCTGTTCACTTTTTTTCAGAACAGCAGAATTCTGCCTTAATAACATGGCATGTAAGTGCTGTCTGAGGGGTTCTGGAGAAATGTGTAAAATGGTGCATATGGTTTTCGTTTTTACACTTTTGTATATAGCTCTTTCCACACAGCCCAGACTGCGGGCTAATGTAAGCACAGCTTGTTTTATTCCTGTGTCGTATTACCGAGCTGCTAGAGCAGCTTTGTGCACACTTTTCTTTCCATGAATGCTCCCCTGCTAAAGCATAGAAATAAGGTTGTGGGAGTTACTCGTCCGCTTTGGCAAACAAAAGGAGAACTCTTTCTGTACTAGAACGACAGTCTTTAAAGCCTTAATTTTCCAAAGGCTGTATTAATGTGCACATACTTGCATTCAAGACCACAAAAGAAACAGAAGCCAACAACATCAGCACCTCAGGAGTCACTGGACCAATCTCTGGTTTTGCACGGGGGCCGAGCAGGATGAGAAGGACATGGTCACTCCTGGCATATGTTGACTTTTTAAATGATAACAGCTGGTCTGCCTATTAGATGTGTGACTGCTTTCTTTTTCCAAGTGCTACAACAGTCTCGGAAAAAGTTTCATAAATTATCTTAAACTGATTTCTAGACAGCTTGCCGGAGGCTCTGAGAAGGAACATGATTTGACCACGTTTGTGCAGTGAGTCTGCAAGAGGCGGGAATGGAGCCATAAGCTCTGCTTTTTCTCTGACCCTGATTGAAGTCCACCAAGAGTTCAATGTAGGTGCCTAAGCACAGGACTCTGGTGGCACCTGAGATGCCCCAGGGAACTGAGGGCATCTCTACAGGGGGGCAAGGCTGACATAAAGCCTAGAAGGGACTTAGGCTCTTCTGTAGCAGTGGCTGGAGACCAGGCATTGTGCTTGAGAGCATGTCCCTAGCACCAGGCACTTCACCTAACTGAGCCTCAGATATCACTCATGGCAGCCAGTACATCCTTAGTTATCAGGCTGGATATATTAACTGAAGACTTGGTGTAAAATGAAATTTAATCTTTAATGCACCCAAAATTATAACATTGCTAAGGTTTCATGGTGTTTGTTTGACCAAATGAGATTACATTTGTAGCCCTCTGTGTGTGCATGCAAGAATGGTTTGCTTTTTTCCCCTGTAATACACCAACTTAAAACATAATTTAAAACGAAACTCAAGGCCAGCTTTAGCCTTGCCCTGAGCTATGAGAGCAGAAATTGTAATGTACTGAACGTGAAGTAACTTCCCTCTTGCTAGCGCAGCTCCAGAAGTTGAACCCTGAAGGCTGAATAATTGTTGTCTCCTGTATTAGTTTGTAACAATTTATGAGAGTGGGAAGGAACAAAAAAAAATTCTTTGCAATCCCTTGGGCAAATGGGGGATATGAGAGTTTCATCTACTGGAGTGAAATTCAGATTTAAAAATTTTCCAACTGCAAAAAAGGGAACCTAGGAAGAAAATAACTGTTCACAATGTGTGTTTCTAGATCTCCATGGCCATGTCATAGTTATGTTACAAGTATGGATTAAAGTCTTATTGTGCTTCGAAGTTGCATTGTAGAAGGAAAAGGAAGAAGGCTTCAGTCCAACAGCTACTCTTTGTTTAAAATCATTCCCTGATTTTTTTTTCCCAGCTAACTTCTAACCTGTGATCACATTTCAAGTGATTTGGAACAGAGGGTGTATTCAGATGGTCAATGTATGATTCCTTAAGAACTGTATTTCAAGACTCTTCCATGCTTTTAGCATTGCTCACATTGTAAGGGAAGAAACCAGTGTTCCCTGTTTAGCCCCATGGACAGCAGAAATACATTTGCAGGATTTTCTAAAAGTTGGTGAAGTCAAGGGAGATTTTACCATCAAGTTAAATGGTCATATACATAGACCAGTGCCCAAGTGCTTTTGAAATCCCATTACACTTTATGCTTTCAACCATCTGAGAGCTTCAGATATAAGGCATTCCGCACTGGAAAGATTTCTTCTTAATAAGGAAGCAGTAAGTGAAAGGAATGAATCAGGGAGATAAAGATAAAGCTCTCTCTCAAAGGACAACCCAAATTCAGACCAAATGTGGCAAAGGCTTCTGAAATGATCAGGCCTGTTCTCTTCTTTATTTATTCCCCAAACTATTCCCACTTGGTCCCTCTTTCTGTAGAACAGAAGTTCAAAAATAGGACACAAAAAAGCTGATTTTGTAGTATTTCCAGCTGGGCCTGGAGTCAAATGTGCTTGAAAATAGTGTGAGAAACACTGACATGATTGTGGTGAGAGCCATTTGAGTACCTGGATAGACGTCTCAAACCAGGCCTAAAAGCAAAAGTACAGACAGCTCAAGGGAAAATGTGCTCACATGATGTACTGTGAAATTTGGCAAAATCAGAAGCTTTTGATTTAAATAAGCAACCCAGCAGCCCCTGAGCACCAAACCTTCTGTGCTTCACCATCACCTTGTAAAATGGTCCAGCCTGTAGAATCACTGCTGGCTGGGGCAGGTGTTTGTTGTCAGTGCCCTGATGGAGATGGGGGTGTATCTGCTGTTGCAAATTGCTTTTTTTAAACGTTCTTACAGAAAAAGAGGAGGGAGAATAACATGCAATTGGATACTGTGATTACCATCCTTCTCTCTGACTTTCCAGATTCAGGAGCGATTTAAAGAGTTGCTTAGAGGACTGCCTGCCTGTTGCCCTTTTCCTAATTTACCATCCTTATACCTGCATGTGAAGATTAGAGTTCCACTGGGATATGAGAGCAAAACAGGGTTATGTGCATGGGTCTTTAATTAAAACAGACCTCCCAGCCTTAGCTAAAAGAAAAAAAAATCAAAATCTGGCACAACATCAAGTGGCATGAGCAGTATCAGCATCACACTAGGTGCCCTACAGAAGAGGAAACTGTGAAAGAGCACTCAAAAATAATGACTGAGTTTCCATGATGCTGTCAAGACTTTTACATCCCAGGCTGCCAGGTGTGGATTACTTGAGCTAGAAGTATAAAAGCCGTATAAAACACAAATGAAGCAGAAAAATTGAAATCTCAGCAGGTGATGATATACTATAAGAAGAAATCAGTCCTTTAAAGTTTCATCTGGGGAAGGAAGAGGAGGAGCAAGAGAATACCAAATCCAGCATTTCAACATTTCCTTTGCTTCCAGGGCGTTTTCTTTCCCCTTACTTTTTTTTTTGGCTCATAGTGTCAAATCTGATGCTTCAAGACATCTGAAACCTGTTTTATCCTCTCTCACCTCCGTGTCTGCCTTGGCATTGTTACCACAATTACAAGGGCAGGTGACAGTTCTCTAGGCTTAGAATCCAACCTCTCCCGCAGTGAAATTCAATTGAGTCGCGTCATTTCTTCGAAAAATAAACAAGACTGCAAGCTCTGCAACTGGGAAGTAAATTAAATGTGTTCACAGAGCTTCAGAATCCTCTTTGCCTTTCATGTGATACTGCCTGACTTCCTATTAAAATTATTGCTAACGTAGTCGGGGCAGTGACAAGGAGTGTTTTTGTGAAAGAGAGATGTTTTTGCAATGAGCTTGTAGGTGGCAGCTTTATCCTGGACAAGCAGCTCTAGGAAAAAGAATATGTGGCTTGTTAAGGTTGCTCTAGTGCAGCAGCAAAGAATAAGGTGAAATAATGTGGTGTACCCTCACTCTCCCAAGCGGTATAATTCATTGTGTGGTGAGGGGAATGCTGTGCACTCCTCATGGCCSTTTGCCTTGATATGGCTGACAGAGGATTTCAAGATTAGATATGAGCCATGGAATCTACCTACTTGCTGGTCCATGTGCCCTTCCTCCCTCTCTCCCAGAAAAACATTTTCTTTAGCCAGGAGAACATAACTAGGCAGAAAATAGAGCAGTGGACAGTTAGGAACAATTTATTTCTCTGTGACAATAAATGTATGTATTTATTTGATACAGTAAACAATTCTCCTCTAATTATTTGTTCTACCTCCTTTTTTAATTTACTTACTATTTTTATTTTAATGCATCTTTGTATAGAGAGAGTCAGCATTTCTAAGGAAAGGGTAAAACCTTTTATGGTTACTATGTATGCCATATCTTTCTGAGCTGGTAGATGAGTAGATGTGGTAATTTATTTTAGGCTGAGCAGCTGCATATATCTTCTCAACAGCACTAAGCAAAAGATTTTGAGGCCATTTCTTGTGTAGAGGTGGAGTAGACTACTAGTTGAAGGGGCCAGACAGGACACTTAAAAAACACTGCTCTTTTCTTTGCATATCACTTCTAATATAGAATATTCTCATCAGTACAAATTTTTTATTTCCCTTGAACCTTCATTTTTTTATATTCCTTGAACCTTCATTCCAGCAACTGAGATTGACATTGATTAATTAAGGTCTAACTGTCCTACTGCAGTGCTATTCCTACATGTTTCTGACACCAAATACTGCCAGTTCCAGAACACCTTTTTGAGGGTATCGAATGAAACAGTTACATTTGAATTCATACAGCCACACTGCACTGAATGGCATTTAATCAGTTCTTAGAAAGCAGTCCTGGTGCTTACTAACTCCCAAAAAGCTACTGCCTTCAGTTGCCAGCTAGATAACTATTTTTTCTTTGCCAATAGATAGTTGCCTCTAAATGCCTAGGGAATGATGATGCTTGGTGGCAAGTGTAGGCTATAAAATATTTATCTTTAACACACAATTGTGTTACTGCAGCCTCTAATAGGATTTGGTGTCAGGCAAACATCTGCCTTGGCCTCTGGCCCAAAGATAGAGAAACAAGCTATTAAGTTGAATGTTGCATAGTAAATAAATAAGGCGGAGATACTGTTAAAGTAGCTGTACTGCTGACCAGCAAACATGGTAAGTATATAAAAAAGAAGTCCATCAAGAGTCAAGCAATTTGTCTGCCTTCTTAATATGTTTATTGTGTTGCATCTGGATAAAGGTATTTAGTGTTGGTAATTGTAAGCCAGGCTGACAGATCTTTATAGAGTTCACCACAGTAGAATTGGCTTTCATGGGGCTTTTTGTCAGCAGCAAAGTGGTCCCCTGAGCAGACCGTTAGCCTGGGAGCTTTGTTGCTGTCACATGAGTCAGTTTATAATACGAAGCAAATGCTGTGCTGTATTTGTCCATGCCTCAGATTAGCAACCTAAAAAAATGGGAATGGTAACAATTAGCAATTTCCTATTGAACTCGGTAATATCCTTAAATGAAAGATAGTGTGGTGTGAAGTTTTATTGTGGGTATGGGCAGGATCATGCCAGTTTATGGCTTTTCTCAGAGTGAAGGTTGATTACAGTGGGAAAACTGGCAACGGGATAAAGGTTTCAGCCAAGTTTCCCTCAAAACTGCCAGCTGTGAGTTTACTTGTACTGAAAAACATCCCCTGAAATAAATGGCAAAAATAGTGAATCAGTTATATTTTATGCACCACATTGAATTATAGCTACTGAGGCTACTTCGGGATTTTTTTTTTCTTTCTCTGCTTTGATAATTAAAACTCATGAGCAGAAAGGACCTTAAAGAGTACTTTAGAAGAAGAGTTTTGCTCGTGGAGAAGTCAAGGCTTTCACACTTAATGAATGTTTTCCATCTCTGATTTTTATGAATCCAGAAGCATTTCATATATCCTCCTTTTCCTTACGGAGGTAGGCTGTCCTGACTGTTCCCTGCTATGTCAGACAGGGCATTTCTATACAATTCTCCAAAATGAGACAGCGTGGATCTGAACACCAAGTATCTCATTATGTCATTTAGACTTTCTCTCAGAGGAGATCTGGATGTTTGCAATATTTATTGAGGAGAGTGGAGATAGTAGAGAGTTGTGAAGATGCTCAGAGGGCTGGAGCACCTCTCCTGTGGAGACAGGCTGAGGGAGTTGGGGTTGCTCAGCCTGGAGAAGAGAAGGCTTTGGGGAGACCTTGGAGCACCTTCCAGTACCTAAGGGGCTACAAGAGAGCTGGAGAGAGACTTTTAACAAGGGCATGGAGTGATAGGACAAGGAGGAATGGCTTTAAACTGACAAATGGGCAGGTTTGGATTAGATATTAGGAAGAAATTCCTCACTGTGTGGGTGATGAGGCACTGACACAGGTTTCCCAGAGAAACTGTGGCTGACCCATCCCTGGAGGTGTTCAAGGCCAGTTTGAGTGGTGCATTAAGCAACCTAGTCTAATGGAAGGTGTTCCTGCCCATGGCAGGGGAATTGGAACTGGATGGTCTCTAAAGTCCCTTCCAACCAAAACCATCCTGTGATTCTGTGATTCTATAAAATGGCTTGTTTTCTCAGTTGCTAATTAGATTGTGAAGCTGGCAGAACACTTAATTCCATAGGCAATGTTCTGCATTCCCTATTAGAAGCCCCAGCGCCTCAAGTTTTGTAGGTCTGTCCCTAGTGTGAGTTGTTTGCTTTCAGGATGTTTGCTCCTGTCACCACTGGTGGTTGAAAGGTGGCATAGAAACTGTGTTTTCAATGCTGGCTTTGGACATGAGAGCAAAACCAGATGAAGGCATCCTGCATCATCCATTGGCTGGCCCTCCAGTTATTAATCTCTGCCCTTACCGGCTAGTGTCAGTCAGATCTCTTCAGGGGTTTGGAAGCCAAGAGAAAACTGTGGGAATCAGACTGGAAACAGAGAACATATATATCTCTTTCTAAAAAAGAATTGTTCGTGGTCTTACAGTGAACTTTAACAATTAAATAAAACAAAACAAAAACATTATCATGATTCTCTAAAGCGGTTCCCATGGCACTATTCATAAAACACCATATGGAATTTTGTATGTTTTGGAAAATACTCTTATAATTATGTGAACAACTTACAGAATAAGCTATATAATGGAGACTAGAAGCCAACCATAACTGCAGGGACTTGTGTTTACTTATTGATTGATAGTTTACCACCTCTGTAGCAATGCTGACTGTGAACATACTCAAAAGACAGACAGTTGCTTTGTGCCACTAACTTAGGGACACCCTGAATGTTGAAGTTGAGTCTCTTCTATCATCTAAGCTCCATATGATAATAATTTGACTAAGCCCTAGCTTCTGAAAATGTCTGTTTGATTCTTCATTCTTTCTAGGGTTCTCCCATCATGACTCCCTAATTTCTGATGCCAAGTCAGCCACCTTCTCCTGTTCAGTTTGAAATGTAGGTATTAGAGCAGTGCATGAATGTGTGTGTGTGTGTATACATGCCAGAAGGGCCAGAAAACTGACTCAAGTGCTCAACTAGCACAATCTATAACCACTGAAATGAAGTTCAGTCCTGGGATGAAAACAGAGGTTTTTATGAGGAGCCTGAAGCGAGTATAACTTGCTATGCCTGCAATCTTCAAAGTAAAAAGAAATTCCAGTTTGTGATTGTGCCTAAGAATATAAATAGGAGCATGCTCAGTGTTGCACACACAGCTCGCAGACTTGCTGCTCACAAGCCTCAGCCTTGTTAATGCTCATTAGCTTTGGAGTTCCTGAGGAAAAAAAGTGGGTTCATTTAACACTTCCTTTATGAAAATACTTTGGAGTTGTTTGGGAGTAGCTTTGAGACAAAGATGCGCTGCATGAACCTTCATCGCTTTTCAGAATTGATTCTTAGTAGTGAAGAACTTTTGGGAGTGTGTGAAGACCTTAATTGCCCTGAATCACCAGGAAAGTCTGCATCCTTAACTGCTAAAAAACAGCAAGTGGCACAAGTCGCAGGGAGAGTGGAGTTTCTTTTCACTTCATCTCATCTCTATCAGGCATGTTATTCCAGGGCAAAGAGAGGGTAGTGTAAAATGAGAACACATTAGAAATGTTACTTTTGGCTATATGAGAAAAACAAGGCGCATCAGAGAAAGCAATGAAATAGGATGAAAGGGTTTTTAAGGGCCTATTCTATGATTAATAGTATATAGGGTATTCTGGCCACAATTAAAAGCTACTGAGGTTCTTCAGTGAGGAAAGTACAATGGGTTTCGTCCACCTGCTTTTTAATTCCTTTTGAGTTAGCCACTCAACATGGTATGAAGCAGTTTGGCCACACTTGCAAAGTCTGGGAAATCAAAGATTGAGGAGATAGCAATAGATAAAGTGATATGTGTGCATAACACTGCAATTTTGCAAAGTACAGTGGCAGTTCTGCACATGAAACACAAAATAGATGTGAATATTTTTTTAAATGCATTTGTATCTGTCACTGTCAGCCAGGGATCTGACCAGTTATAGGTGTCTATGCTGATCTAGTCAGAATTCAAAGGCTGCATCACCAGAGCAAAGGTTATTTCATGGATTCATCCTGAGATTCTGGAAAGGATGGTTACCTAAGCAGAGGTATGCTCCATTTCTGTGGTCACTCTGAACTTCTAAATCCCTTTATACATGGTCTTTATAGTGGACAGAGTAATTCAGTTTAACCTACAGTGGACATCTGATTGGTGTACAGAGTCTTGCCTGACTTGTCTTAGGCATCACAGACACACCAGCTGAATCCCACTATAAATGCAAAGTACTGTTTCCAGTAAGGAAGATTATCATTTAGCTTATGTGGTGCATTATCACACTTTGGAACAGCTGCTGTGCCTGATGTTATGTTGCTTTTTTAGATATTTTCTAATTGTTTCTGTGGTTTTTTGCTATTTTGCACAAATACATTACATAAATACACCAAGAAAGCTATATGGATATTTACTCCTTTTCAAGATCTAATTTTAGTCCTTTAAAGGAAAAACTTGGGAAAAAGCTTTTAAAAATAGATTTTAATATTCTAAAGGTGTTGTCATAACACCGGGAGTCTGTCCTGCTTCAAGCCCTGACATAGGTATTCCCCTTGACTTCAAAGGTCACATATGTTACATCTGTGCAGTGCTGCTCCAGCTTGCAGCCCCTGACCCAGCATAGCAGCGTGGTGGTGAGGTGTCATGGGATGGCTGCACTGATGCTGAATAGCACAGCTCTTCTTTTCCCCGTTTTCTGGCAGTACGAAAAAAAATACACCAGTTTTTTTCTCTACTACAGTAATTTTTTTGCCACTGTTTGAGCTTAACCAAGTCATTGAATGGTCYGACAAGTGCCAGAACCAGCACAAGAAGAGGGAGCTTAGAATTGTTCTGAGGATGAAAAGAGTACAGGAAAAGGACTGACCCTTTCAGCAACAGGAGCTGAAAATCTCCTTACTTGTCTCATTATTTTGTTTCACAGTAGTCACACTCTGCATGTTCTTCATATGTTGTAAGCATTTGCATAAATAACTTTTTTTTCCCAAATTTCTGCATATATTTCTTGAAAACAAGAAAAATATAAGTATTGTAAAGAAAGCATAGAGAAAAAAGGCATAAATTGAATTCGTTTTTGTTTTCAGCAGTGACATTAAACCATCACAAAGTTCTGAAGATTGTGTACATATGGACTAATACTAACTTCTCATTTACAGGACAGATTTGTGTTTATACCTGCTATGAAGTGAGAGATGGTATTCCTAAATATCAGTATAAATGCACAAGGCCTGAGTCATTATTTCTTTATTCCTAGGAAGCATGGCTGCTCTTTGATTGGAATAAAGATGGCAGCTCAATCCTAAAGTGTTCATTACATACTGTGACTGTATTTCCATACACCATCAAGTGAAGATCTGCATAACTATTGAGTGTTAGAAAACTGACAGCACTTCCTTGTACCTTCCTTGCTGCATGGAGCTGTCTGATGATGAGATGTCCGATGCCAGGACTGAAAACATAAATGCTTTAAACTGGTTTTATTATTTAAAATTGCTGTTGTCCTTTATGAATTATTAAATTACACCATGTCCTTTACAATGTCCTTCAGAAACCTCTGCTCTTTGGAGAACACTCATCCATAAACAGGCTTCCTTTCATTTGTGATCAGAAACCAATCTGCACATCTCTACTGCAGCTGGATCTCTTCACTTGCACTGATTGGGAGTTTACAAATATCTTTGCTACCACAAGGTCTTGTGAAATACGCCTGTGAAAGTGCAGTCATTATTCACAGGGCTGAGATTTTCACCCCACTCCATGTGTACCACCAGTGCCCCTCCTGTAGAACCGAATCCACTTTTCATCTGATATGCATCTCCCTTGGAGAAAACGGGAAATAGCAGTGTGGAATGAACCACAGTATTACAATGTCTTTCAAAGCCCCACTCACATTTACTCAGTCCTCATTCACAGTTTAGTGCATGAAAATAAGATTATTTTCATTCTCTTTTTGATGTGTTTACCAGCTTGTGTTGTTCTTTTATGAAAGATATGGTTTAGCCCCCATATTTGGAACTCTCCTTAAAAGAGAAGTGCTAGATAACATTTTGCTTACCTGTTAACTTTCCCTGAAAAATGAATAGCTGGTGTTTTTGCCAAAGTCAGGGAATTTAAAATAACTGGAAACAGAAGAAAGTGTGGAATAGACCCATTCCTGTTCCACCAAATAGAATATTAGCCCCAGCACTTTGAGCTGTTAAATATAGAAATTACATATTATATAGTGTATGATATATTACAGTCTATATAGTATTGCAGAAAAAATAAGAAGGAATTTGGTTAGAAATCTTCCTTGAACAGGCAGACTCTGTTTCACACAAATAAATGCCCCAGGGTCAATTAACCAAGTCAACAAAACTGGACTAAAGCTGCGTCTTCTGCCATGAGAATGGTGTGTATTGCATCTCTCCAATAAATGCAAAGAGGAAAAATGGTTGTAAAAATATGCAGGAAGAAAAGACATTTGGAAGTTTTCAGATACTGAGTGAATGCAAAACCTGGTGGGTGCTGAGCTACTTGTATTTAATCATAGGATTTGCAGTTGAACCATCCATTGCTGTAAATGGATGAGCATAGCTTAGTGGAGTTCACACTAATGCTTTCGGCCCCAAGTGCAGCAATTGCTTTGTAGGTTTATCTGTCCAAAGCCCTCCTAAACTCAGAGGTATTTTCCTGCCTAAAGAAGTGTCTATATTCTGTTTTGTTTTCCAGAATCAGTGGATAACTGTCCCAGTAATTGCTATGGGAACGGAGACTGCGTGTCTGGGACTTGCCATTGCTTCCTTGGTTTTCTGGGTCCTGACTGTGGCAGAGGTAGGAATTTATACTTGATTAACTGTTCCCCTCTCCCCTTCCTTTAACATTTTTCTTCTGGAAATTATATTAATGCCTGTGTCTTTTGCAAAGTACTCCTCACCCAGCTTGGGTATGCTGCGGTAAAATGGAAACAAGTTGGATCTGTGACTTTGTCTGCTGCAATTTTGATCAGCAGCTGAGGGATCCGCCAGTGTTTAGCCTGGAGGAAAGGAGGCTCAGGGAGACCTTATTGCTCTCTGCAATTACCTGAAAGGAGGTTGTAGCCAGTGGGGGTTGGTCTCTTCTCCCAAGTAATAAGTGATAGGACAAGAGGAAACATCCTCCAGTTGTGCCAGGGCAGGTTTAGATTGGATATTGGGAAAAATTTCTTCACCAAAGGGTTTACCAGGCACTGGAACAGGCTACTTGGTGAAGTGGTGGAATCACCATCTCTGGGAGTGTAGGTGTGGCACCTAGGGCCATGGTTTAGTGGTGGGCTGGCAGTGCTGGGCTAAGAGTTGGACTTGATGATCTTGAAGGACTTTTCCTACCTTAATGACGCGATGGTTCTATACTAGTCACGACTGCTGTGCCCTTAGCAACAACACGAGCCCTTGGGCTGCTTATGGACAGGCAAAATGTCGCATTGGAAGTTTTCTCTTTGGAAGCGACTCTAGAAAACACGACTTATAAATGTGGCATTTTGGTTTGTTTAGCAGAGCACTCTTATCATGGTGTGGCAGGACACTATAATGATACCTTGTTTTAGGACAGTACCTTGCAAGTCTGCCTGAGCCTGGCTGTGGGGAATAGGGCAGGACTGGAGAAAGGCTGGGACTGGAATAATGGCAGGACTGGATACTCTGGCCAAAAGTAAAAACACTGGGAGGGCTGGGAAGGAGACTTACCCCAGTAAACAGTATAAAACATTTTTCTGCTCAAGTGATAAGTATTTTTAATAAATGGCTTTGGAAGAGTTTTCTTTGGCCTGAATTTTTTAGGTTATTTAAACATTTAAAAAACAAACTGATGTACTTTCAGTAAGAACACATTTCAGACCAAGAAATCAAAACCTTGCATGTGGGAAATGACAGAAAACTGTGCATCAACCTTTTCAAGGCCCTTTTTGGCTCAAACAATCCAACAAACCAAGTACAGATTTATAAGTCTGGGAAGGGAGGTAGCATAAAACGTTAGTGCCCACACAAGGAGCTTCAGTAAGGCTGCAGGTCAGGCCTTTACCCCAGCTCATTCTGCTTCAGAAAGCAGGCTGGCATCTTCCCAAGAGAGAGCTAAACTCTGTCCAACCCCAGCCCTCTTCCCCTCCCGCTGAGCTGGGGTCACATCCCTGCAGCCCAGCCAGGAGACAGAGATAAGGAGCTGCACACCCCCGGGGCAGGTGGGAGCTCCCTGCAGAGGCAGCACGGGCCAGGCTGAACCCGGCAGGGTTTCAGAGTTCACAGCCCAGTGAGATGGATGTGGCAATCTGCATCCCTGAGAGCTGTTATGTCAAACTTCTTGCTGACTCAGGTTACACTTGGTTTGCATTTCCTTACACTTGGTTTGCATTTCCAAGCTCCTTTTCAAATCCCTAGAGCTGGAGACAAAAGGAGGTTTTTTCCATGTCCCATAGCATATTCCAACTCACACCTCCTAACTTTCAGTAGGGGCAGAAGTTCAGGGCTTGTTCCCCACAAGGCTCCCTGTAGAGTCTGTGGAGAAGAACTTGCTTCACAGTGAGTCAGAATACTTAAACTTTTGTTCTGAATCCACTTGCGGAGGAACTTACCTCCCCTCGTGGGTTATATCCTGAACTTTCTCAGGCTTTTCAGTGGAGCTGTGTAAGCCTCTCCTGTTTCACCAGAGCACATACTCTGGCGGCTATGGACACCTTTTATTCAACTCTGTCTTTTCGTTCAGAGTCATCTGGTTTCAGATCACAGGTTACACTCTGCCATTAGGAAGACAGAATAATACCTAGAGCGCCAAAATTATATTTGTGTATGCATTTCCAGTCACTGGGCTTGTTAAATGGATCATGTTGCCATGAGATCCAAGGACCCCAGCATTGACTTCTGTTGGTTTTCGGGGGCGTCCAAGATTCTTCTTTTGACCTACAAATCCCTCAAAGGGCAAGCATGTGTAATTACGGCTGCTACAGTATCCATATGCAGCTGTTCACAGTCCCTGTACAGAGCAGTAATCCTTAAATAAGCAGGTTCCTGCCCACGTGAAGAATTCTAGGTCATGGATTTCCTGGGTGTTCCTTTGTTTCAATTCAGCCTTGTAATTCACCATCCAAATGAATGGGAAACTCTGGAGCAGGAAGCCTTTCTCTTTTTAGTAATGGTTAATTATTAATGCATTATTAACCAATTATTTTAAACAAAATAAATGGGAGCAAGTCATCAGAGGTGTATTTCATGGGCCTTTTGAAGGTTTTGTTGCTCATGAGAGATGTTTTCAAGTTCTATATAAAGTAAACAAACAAACAAACAGTCTTACTCGCTGATGCTAAACTTTGCAAGAAACAGAGTGTACATTTGAGTTGTTGCTATCATTACCACACTAGAAAATTACTATAATTTTGCCATCATAGACATTGTTGGAATCTGAAAGATCAAATAATAATTATATATCTTTATATATGGAAAAGAGTTGCACATGTAGCAGTGAAAAAATTCGGAAACCTCTTTTGTCTTTATTCATTATTGTACGCTACAGAGGAGGTCCTGTTTTTGCAACTGCCTTGACATTTGCAGCAGTGCTTTCCAGGTGATGCTGAAGGTGTTCTCCACAGAAGGCTCTGTAGAGTGTCAGTCTCATTGCAGATGGCCAGTAATTTATCTGATCTTTTACTGAGTGCTCAGCTGTCTTGTCAGAAAACATGTAAGTCTTTCTCAGCAACCTCTCACTGGTTAAAGGCAATTATTCTTTCTTCTGTTGAAAACTGCAGACTGTCCCCTGCCAGTGCCTTGAAAGAACAAGGTCCAGTACTGAGCATTGAAATTTGAGATGGGAGGGGCAGAAAATCCATCAGCTTAGCTGAAAAGTGAAATTACAGAGTGAGTGTGCTGTGAACCATGTACACAACACAGTGTGTCTTAAACAATTTATGTCTCGTATAAGTAGATACCATCTTGCAAATTATGCACTTGCAATGCACCACTGCAATGTGCCGCCTTTAAAGTGAACAGAGGGCTCTCTAGTAATAACAGTTGCCAAATTTCTTTCTTTTCTAAGCCTCTTTTATCTTGGTCAGGCAAATATAGTTCACTGCATATCAAACTGGCTTAACAGTCAGAGTTGGCAATGCTTTCTATTTTATTGAGGCTGCTGAAGTTTGGTAACACTCAAACTAACTTGACTATAAGGACATGTGGAAACAACTCAGGATGTGCTTTGTGAGATTACTGTCCAAAAGATGGGAAGAGAAGGAGAGAAAAGTTTTTCTTAACCATGCTAATACCTCTTCCCACACATAATCAGTCAGAAACAAAGCAAAAGAGGATTCATCACATGCCTAATGCAGTTGAATTAAGCAGCAGAATGGAATATTCATTTCACATTTGTCCTGCATAAAATTGTTCATAAATTGCCATTCCAAGGGGCAGATGAGAAGGCCAGCTGCTCTCACCTCAGGCTGATGTGCAACAGTGAACAAGAGCAATCTGTGTTGAATATATGCCCTTGCGGCTGAGTTTCCGCAAAATGAAATGGGAGAGAACAGGACTTAAGCAAGAAGTTTCAAGGTAGAGTGAACAGGAAAAGGCTGTTGCTTCTGAGGGACTGAAATCAGCATCTTCCGTGGAAAAATCAGAGCAGAGGACAAAAGAAGCATAATGTGGAGCAGGTGTGGAGAATGAAATAAGGAGAAGGCATCATTTGAAAGGAGCTGGAGAAAGCTTGGAGAGCAGTGGTTACCAAAGCTGTGGTCGTGGAGGCTGAGGTCTGGTACTTGATGCCCTCTCTTTCCTTGGGGAACATGTTCTGTATCCTTCAGTTCATCCCATCCCGCTCTGCCTGGAACTTTCCAAATTTAGCTTGGAAAATGCTTAATCCTGGGATCCATCATGCCGCAGCTGAAGCCTGTCATCTTCCTCTTCTTCCCTTAACATAGGGAAGAAATCCTGTATCTGGTTGGCCTTGAGAGTCACCTGACTTTGCTGGAAACAAGGACAATTTAAAATCCTTTATAAATTGATACGAAGTTCAGAGGATAGATTTGTAGAGCTTTTATGACAGGGAGCTTGGAAAGAGTAGAGGCTGATTTTACGTTGTGGCTGGTGATGAATCAAGTCCAGCAGAGGTGATAACCAAGAAAGAGGGATGGAGGTTCAGGTAGAACCGTAGAATTGTTAAGGTTGGAAAAGACCTTTAAAACTCTTACTATCAAGTTCAGCTATTAACCCAGCACTGCCAAGTCCACCACTAAGCCATGTCTCCATATGCTATACCCACACATCTTTTAAATTCCATCAGGGATGGTGACTGAGTCACTTCCCTGTGCAGCCTGTTCCAGTGCTTGAAAACCCTTTCAGGGAAGAAAGTTGGTATGACATGAGCTAAATCAGGGAAATGGTCTCAATGTGGCATTCTGGGCTCTGAGCAAAGCAAATGAAACCCATAAAGCTGGGAATTAACCCAGAAAAAAACAACGGAGTGATTTGTGTGCCACTGAGGTCCACAGCAGAGGCAGTGTCAAGGAAAGTCTGGCAGCAGGTCAGGGATAGTGATAAGCAATCTAAGGTCAGTGATGCTGCTGAAAGAAGACACCAATACTTTGAAAAATCAGAATACAAGAAAATTATGAGTTTAGTTAGTGAAAAAAGGTATCAGAGACACAAAGCAAGGAGATAGCCTAACTCAAGAGCATGGTTGGTTGGTTGGTTGGTTGGTTGGTTGGTTGGTTGGTTGGTTGGTTGGTTGGTTGGTTTCAGCACTCATAGGAGAATACAGTTTACAGCTGGGTGTCATCCATATAAAAGATTTGGGTTTGGCAAAACAAAGAGCAATATACCCCAGTGAAGACTGTGTATGAAGAATGTAAATCACATGCTGGGCTCTTGTGCTCCTTTTTGGAGAGATTTTCCATTTGTTTTAATGTGATTTTTGTTGTCTGTCCCCAGCATCCTGCCCAGTGCTGTGCAGTGGAAATGGGCAGTACATGAAAGGAAGGTGCTTGTGCCATAGTGGCTGGAAGGGAGCAGAGTGTGATGTCCCGACCAACCAGTGCATTGATGTGTCCTGCAATAACCACGGCACATGCATCATGGGGACCTGCATCTGCAACCCAGGATACAAAGGCGAGAGCTGTGAAGAAGGTATTTGCAAGATGCATTCAATTAGCCTTTTGCTTTGATTGTTGTTCTGTAATTACATGGGTGGAGGCAATTCAGAATCGGACTGGCACTTAAACAGAACAGTAATAGGCACCTTAGAGATACAATAGATGGATACAACATAAAAATGATATGTTGTCATAACTTGTCGTTAGCTATCATATTTGTTCAATAATTGGATGAAAAGCCATCAAATGCTTCAGATAGAAAAATCTAGCTGAAATACCAGAACATCTAAYCATATGTTCAAATGTTCTTATTAAAGCATCGTTTCCATTTACACATCTAAACGTATAATTACTTTTACAGTGCTTTCTTCTCTGCTGTGCTATGCCAAGCAATTTCAGTTGCTTACATACACAAAATGGTGGCATGTGAGAGAAAGTCCCTCATCCTTGTCAGCTTTAAAAGCTTAGAAATGCTCAGGACTTGAATTAAATTCTGCTTCGAAGTCAGATATTATTTTAATGGCTCTTTCATGACTTTTTTCTCACATTAGCCCCCAAACATTTTTCATTTACATTTAGACTTATGCCTCAGAAGTACGGTACCTTTTAGTACTTATCTTTAATCTTTTTGTGTAGGAACTCACCTGCCAACATAAACCTTTATCTTCCTGAGTCTGTGACTGCTTCTTACTGCTGAATGAAAAAGTGGACAGTTTTCTAAGTGTATAAATCATTCAGAGAGTTATAAAAATACATCCAAAAGTGCCTTATTTAAAGAATAATGTTCAACACTTTTGAAAACTATTCTCAAAATTCTATGCAGGTGACCTGATAAATAATTATTCTTAAATTATGCTTCTACAAGCACATATGTAAGGCCTCTTCACCACCTGATAGATTTAAGACATCATTTGATATGTTTAAGAATGATGGCTTGAATTAATTTATGGTTGTATTCATGTATGTAGGACAAAGATTTATCTGAAATGGCTTTATTTTATAGACAATGAAAATAGGCTGAATTCAGACATTCAAAGGGCATCTAATCTAGCAATTCTTTTGATGTGTTAAACGTATTGGAGTGGGACATCTCTGATGTAACATGGTTTCAGTGTCAGTAAATGTTAGAGATGAAGACAGTATCATCTCTTATAATAATAAGCCATCTCTTGAGAAAGCTTCGTTTTGGCTGAAAGTGCAATTCAATGAAGCTGTGGGGCATGCAAAACCCAAAGATGGTGACTACTGAAGTATCTTTAAAGCATCTCTGTAGACCTCCTGTTTACTAGATCATATCTCTACTGGATAAACAGAACTGAAAATATCCTGATTTTGCCTCCAGCCAGAAGTGTTTAATGTGTGTAAATCAGAGTGAGATTTGCCCTTTCTCTAACAGGAATCTTTTTTCCCCTGGTCACGTTTAAAGCAGAAAAGCCAGACACTGCTCAGTTATTTTTTGTTATCACTGTAGCGAGGGACAGTGTCAGTCCCACTAGGTCAAAACTTGAAAAAGGAGGAAGAACAAAGAGAGCATGGTTTTTCTTATGGGTCATTTAGTATTTTTCCAAGCATGCATGTTTTTGATATTCAAGGCATAATTGTATTGTGTTGTGAGGGAGGGAGGTAACTCAGAAATATGCCATGTGGGAAATCTTGAGGACATATATMTATTTAGATCTAGTAAAAAAAGTTGATTTATACTATTTTTCAGATTGCTTTTACTCTTTAATTTCTCTTCTAAGAAGGGCCATCTGGTATTGATTACTTTTTATTATTTCTCAGTTCTCATAGCTTCACTGCTTGGTCCATGTTTATAATGGGTTTTCATTCCAGGGTTTCTTCTGTCTTTTCTTTTTCCCCCATAGAAGTTCAGCAATGTTTATAAAACATCAGCCAACAATCTTACACGAGTTTTTCTTTTCTCCTTCCCTAGTTTATTGACCCATATTTTATAAGGCATGGCCTAAGCCAGCGAGACATTACAGGGAGGGGAGCAAATTTAAGCAGTGAAAAATGAGAAGTTACTCTTTGGGCACCGAATAAGCCTAATAACTTGTGTGACCAATGAAGCATGAAGCATATTGGGGAAAAGTGTRGAAGAGGCACTGACCTTGCTTGCTGCATGATTTATCTCCCTGGCAAGATTCTGCACAGGGCTGAACTAGAAACAGGGCATTTTCCAACCAGGAATTTGACCATTTTGGACATTTTCCAATGAACAACACAGACATATAGGTTTGGGGTTTTTTCTCTTTTCCAGGTATACTAGATTTTGTCAGTTCTGCCCTCCTGCCCAGCTCCCCATGTCTGCTTCTCCCAGAGCTGAGCAGCTAAATTTGTCAAGCAGAGCTCCCTAAAAATATACCATTGTACTCCAAATCCACTAAGCAATTGATTAAGAAGAAAGCAGAATCCTGTAATCCTGTCCCAGGGCCCTTCCAATGGTGCAGAAAGCCTAAAGAGATACAGCTAGTGAGGCTGAGATTAAAGTAGCCATTGTGTGTGACATTTTCTGAAAGGGCTCATTTCAACATGAAAAATGGCCTTGGGATTATGATAAATGGGGGGTTCTGACATGCACRTTCCCCTCCTATAATCGTCTGTGTTAGAGCTGAGATAGCAGATTGTCTGCCTCCTGTGATGGAGGCCCCTGTAAAACTCACCTTTTTCCCAAATGACCTTCAGAGGGGATGATTAATTGCCTGGATGTAGCCTCTTGTCAGTTAGCCTGTGATCTTTGTTCTCTATGTTCAAACCATCTGCTGAGAACGGACGAGGCTGCTACTCCGTCCCTTAGTCCTTTTCGTACTTATTACTGCTGAGAAAGAACAGGGCCAGGGCTTCAAGGGTCTCATGCTAAAATTGGCACCCTCGCTCCCAGCTCACTAACAGTGAAGGAGATTTATAGACTCATCCTCTCCAGCCTCTTAAAATTTTCAAGGATTGTTCCAGCTATGAGCAGAGCTCCAGGAATCAAACAAAAAAGAAAATTCTCTCTCATGCCTTGGGATAGTAATAACTAAGCCATTACTTGTCAGACTGAGAAGGGTTTGAGAATCCAGGGAATTATCAGAGCAGCTGTTGTATTTCCTTTTAAGGTTTCTGGATCTTAAACAGGTCAGTGGAATTCTTATTAGCTTTTACAGGGGGTAAAAACTGAAGCACAAACCTGCTGTGTGTGCAGTGGCTGTGTTCTGCTCTGCTGTATCAAGAGCCAGGAGCTGGACAGCTTTCCCCATGCTGCTTAGCCAGACTGACACTTGTCACCAATCCCCAGGGTACTGCCACACACCATTTCAAAAGACAGGAAGAATTTCTCTAGGCTGTCCTATCAGCTTTTATATATAAATAGACAATCGACTCCTCCAGTCAGTTTTTCTGGGAGGGTGTCTGGTGCATTTCATATTTTTTGATTGCTGGGTAAAATTCCCCTGTGGGCAGAGCAGCTGACAGTTGCCTACAAAACACATAAGTCAGGAACCAGGCAGGATTGGTGTACATTGCTGTACCCCTAACTGAATGGTCTTTGATCTTGTTAGGAAAGTGCCTCTTTGTGGGGGAAAGTAAACCCGAAACATTTAAGAAAGAGTATTAATTGATCAAAATTAAAACGAGAAAAACACCAGTATAAAAAAAAAAAAGGTATGATTTTGTTTTAATCCTTACTCCAGAAAACTGTCTAAAGATATATTTTAATGTGAAATTTCTGTAAGTCTCTATGAAACCTATATAGATTTAAGTACATTCTTAATTCGAGCATGTATTTTGCTGAATAAGAATGTCAGCTTCTGCTGAATCTTTATGCAGAATTCTCTCTCAGAAAACTAGGGCTCAGCTTTGAATTCATTAGTAATAGTAATTTAGGTTATTCTAACAGAATAAACGAAGACACAATATGTGTACAAAAGAATATTGTTCTTATTCTATTCTTAATTGATATTAGCCTGTTCTTACCAGAAAGATCACTTATTAGTGCGGACCTGGATAAAAGAATGGATTTCAATGCTAAATTTTTCTCTGTTTTTCACGTAGGTGTTCTAGATCTCACTGCCTTTTAGGGACACTGACTTCTTCCATGAAGCATCTGTTTTGTGCACAGTGGGGCTTTTTGGTTGAAACCTTGAGATATTATATAAATACATTTGTGTGGATGGCAGTCTGATAGCTTTTTTCCTGCAATTCCCATTTGCTTTCCTTGTCTGCTTCCTCTCCCTTCTCACATGTAGTGGACTGCATGGATCCTACCTGCTCGGGACGAGGCGTGTGCGTACGAGGAGAATGTCACTGTTCGGTTGGCTGGGGAGGAACAAATTGTGACACCCCAAGAGCCACTTGTCTGGATCAGTGCTCTGGCCATGGGACCTTCCTGCCGGATACTGGACTCTGCAGCTGTGATCCCAACTGGACTGGCCACGATTGCTCAATTGGTAATGTCAGCGCTGAGTTACTGTTGGTCTTTAGTTAAACTGTGTAAAATATTCAGACCTAGATCTGCAAAAAAAGTGCTACAAATGTGTTCCACGTAGGGCATGACTGGAAGCAGAAATTCCATAGCTCAACTATATAAATAATCCTGCTTCCATTGCTGAGTGTAGAGTAATATAATAAATAACCCCATTAAAGCCACCTAGGCTTGCTATTGTTCGTTATATGGCTGTGAATGTAATTGATGGTCTGCATATAACTGCTTGTTCTGGTGATGGTTCTTGATGAACCACAGTAGCCACCAAAGGGTCTGCTTTACTTTTTAGGAGATGACTAAATAATCTTTGAGTGGCTGTAAACAAGAAGGAAGAGTTGGTAATCTGCCAGATCTCCTTTCCCTTCTGAATTCAAAGTTTGTGCTTTTCTAGGCCTCCTAAAGGAGGATGAGTGCCTCATGAGATTCATATTAAAAGATCGTCCTCTACCAAATAAAAAATAAGTTTACTGAGTAGAAGTATTTATTGTGTAAGTACAAGCAGCTACCAAGAAGAGACATTTTATGGGCAGTTTTGTGTASAGGCTTGGAACAGTGACTTTCCTTCATTCCTCCTCTGAACGAGCATCTTGCTCAAAATCTGCATCAGGTATGTGAATTGAAGGCTAAAGAAAAAGTATTCAGGAATCTTTTCTTCCAAATGCGATTAGCTTTTAGAGGGCACACTGAGAAATACTGGAATACATTAAATAGTAAGAACCTATGGAACATCAGTCCTTTGGCTTTTCTCCTGTATTTTGTGCTCACAAAAAAAAAGACCCCAGCCATAACAGCTTCTATACCATACACAACTGGRGTGGAACTAGGCTAAAAATCCAGGGCAGCTCAGTATAGGCAATGAAATGAAAGGAATTTTCTGCAAAGCAACCCAAAAAAAAATCTATTAGGAGAGTGGATATAGTAGAAAAATTATGTAAACAACATTTTCACTGAGGAATTACTACCATGAGTAGAGAAAACCAGGTTAACTGCTTGCAAGTATTTTAAGAGAGTAACTTCCAAGGATAAGGCAAACTGAATAAAATAGTGCTAGGAACATAAAAAGAAAACCTTTTTGACAATCATCATTTAGGTTGGATGTTAGAAGCTTGTCAAAAAGTAAAATTGACGGGACTGAAGAATAAGCAAAATAGGAGGCCTACTATACTTGCCTGGGGCTGAAACTAGGTTGATCAAAACTTTTGCAGATGTAGGTAGGGAAGGTATCGTGCATTGTAAGGAGAATAAATTTGATGCCAGGCTTTCCCTTTCCCCATATTAACATCTTCAATTCCATACTCCGTGGGTTTATTTTTGAAACCAGTATAAGGGGAAAGGTAGTCATGTATTTCTGGTGAYTTGGTAGCATAGTTCATAATTGAGTCATTATTCTGAGTTTGTATGGAGGTTTGGGGATTGCAGGGATGGATTTGGAAAAATGTTTATTTCTATGCGCAAATAGAATTCACTTTCCCTTTGTTAACCTGCAGGGTCATGTACAGATGATTTATAAGCTTTCCTTATACTGCTTTTATAAATCCATCTAGTGCAAACTTTCTTTGTCAGCATGAAATTATTTGAGACAAACTGAGCATCATTCCAAGACCTTTTTCCTCACCTAGCTGCTTGTAACATTCAGGGTATTGTGCCTCACAGCTAAAATCACAGCTAAGGTGATTTGTAAACTTCCATTTCTAACCCAGTCCTTTCCACTGAATTGATGACTTGATTTGAAAGACAGATTTACTCACAGGATATGTGGTACTCTTCTTGCATGATTAAAATAGAGGGAGCAGGCATGATACTACGTGTAACAACACACTGCCCAGCCTAGTGGGGTGGTGGTTCTGTAGAAGGGACTAAAGGGGGAAGATTTTTGTTGTGCTATAAAACAGGACCAAACAGAACAGAAGAATTATTAAGGGAAAGAACAAAGTACTTGCAGAAATCACCCTCAGCTCAACAAAGCAGTTAGGACTGTGTTCAGTCCCAGTGAAATCTATAGAACTGTGCCTATATGGGCTTCTGCCAAGGACAGCCCCTTTCATAAACCACATGGAGAGGCATACCGTGGAAATAGCATAATCATCTGAAAACCCAGAATATGAGGAGGCACAGTGGATTTTCCAGCTCTTAACACCTTGAAGTCAAGAATAGTACCTATCTGCAATGCTGTATGTCGTATTCATTTAGAAGGTTATCAGGCACTGTGGAAGCAGTAGGTGAAATCTGTGGATTGTCATATGCAGAAAGTAAAACTAGATCCTCTTTGAACCTTAGACTGCATCTTTCAGCTAAGTAGGTAGATTTTACCTGCCTTTAGTGGTAATCTTAGAGAATACAGATCACTGGGTAAAACCCTTACTTTTCACAAAATAATAATATTACAGAGATTTCTGTTTCCTGTTTATATTATCTTGTTTCATTCCACTTAGCCTTCATAGACAAGCTGTGCAATTCCATCCCTTTTGAGAGATTCCAATTCTGAACAACATTGTAGGAAGAAGTAATTATATGTTTTGGGATTTTTTTGCTTTCTGTGTCTGCCCACTGCCAGCATATCTTGAGATAGGACTGCTGCCATATTACCTCAGAATTCTGACTCTCGAAAAATGCTTCTCAAACATATTTCACCCTTTCTTGCAAGGGCCAGTTTTGTAGGATCCCTTTTCCCTCAATATACACTCCTTTTTTGGCAGATTCCCAAATATTAAAAAGAGTCTCTTAGAGAAAAGCRCAGAAATAATTCCAGTGATAACTTGTACTGAGCAATAAAAGTGATACTTTAATTTCTCCATGGGAGAATTAAATCCCTTCCCTTTTGCATCTTAGTACTGTTACACAAGCAAATACTAAAAGGTTCTTTTTAGCTGAACCTGGTACAAGAAAGATAATTAAGGAACCCTTGATCCTAACCCTGTTCCTCCAGGGTCTGCCATCACAGATCCTCTGTATCCCAGGCTTTTGGTGGGCTATCTCCCTTCACCTCTTCATGAGCCCTATCCGGCAACTAATGAAGCCATTATGGGCAGCTCTCTTAACCTCTTATTATCTGAGTGTAGTGAGGAGAAGGAAATAGCCTGAGCTGCAGTGTGAAACAGAATTTACTATGTGATGTAGTCTCACTCCTGACCTATTTAAACTGGACCAAGTATTTCTGGCTGATGAAGAGGCAACACATCACATACCATACGACATATTTGCTGACTGCAGTGACATGAATAAGTGAGTCATGTCATCTGCATTGGGGGAATACACCGTTTACCGGAGGGTTGTCACTGATGCATCAGTACAATCCCAGACCCGTCAAAAGAGTATTAGGCTTGGATGCAAAATCATTATTAAACGAATTAAGTTATGTGGTGTTGTCCTTCACTCTCCTCAAATTTAAATCAGTGATTTTCACACTGTTCTATCTTTGATAGTTGACATCTTGACATGCATGGTATTCATTAGAATCATTGGAAAGTTGAATATACAAAGCAGCAATAAAAATTATGTTCTCTGTGTAATAAGTGTAGTGACTTTTTCTGGGCAGTTGACAGTGGTTGTAGATTGACCTGCATGCAGATAAGGATTCCTTCTCCATCACTCATTCGTAATGACTCACTTTATACACAGTTGACATCCAGGCAGTACTTCAGACCCTTAAAAATACACTGGAGAAGAGCAGTAATAGGAATAGTACTTTGTATGTGGTAGTCCTAAATTGTCAGTGGAGACATAAAATCATGGGCTGTACGTTTAATGATAAGAGTTAGAAACTGGAAGCTGGGACTCAGTAAAGAAGTAAGAAGTTACGATATTTTACTTCACATTTCGCAGAGACTGAGAGAGCATGCCTCCCAGAGACTGAGGCTGAGCTTGCATGACCATATCTCATGCAATCTAGTGCTTTGATCCTATTCATAGCTCTTCTCATCACTTCTGCTGCTAACGTGGTTTTCTGAGGATATGGCATTTGACTTTATGACTGCCCTTTTTTCCCCACTGTGACAGGGATAAAATGCTGCTTCCCAGTGACTTGTTGCCAAACTTTGTTATTAAGGTTTGTGATCACAAAGAGATTCAGGCATTTAAAATTTATCTTAAGTAAATGCAGATTATCAAGCTTTACTGCAGTGTTGTGGAGAACTATATATGGCAGATATGCGTGGATAAACCTGGCCTCCAAGCACAGTGGGGAAATATTGTGGGGAGCCACAGGGCTAGCAGAAGACCAGGTATTTACCCACTCTCCATGACTTTGCTGTTTTCAGTAGGTTGAGAAGCTGGATTTAAAATAAAACTAGCATGGTATGTGTATCCATGTTTCTGGTTGCAGGGAAGCCATATTCTCATAAATTATTACACAGTGCATTGAAGTCAATGGAAAAGCTCCTGTTTACTTTGCAGGAATGTGGATCAATTGAAGGCCATTCAGAAACAATGATTAGATTTAAGATCCTGTATCAGTTAATGGTAATGACTGAATTTTTTAGTATCAATTTAGTTGTATAAATTAACGATGGTGAAAATCTTTCAGGCAGCACCCAACAGAGTTCCCCACCACAAAGTTGTACAGTTCATTGAAACAGGCATCTTTTCTCTATTTTAACTAGTAGATAAAGAGACCATGGAGAAAGAACTTTTAAAAAGTTAAGCTGAAGCAAATGCACCTTTACATTCCAGTGTCTTTTTGTCACCAGGAGTCATGCAGGAGTCTATTGCATACACACACATACGGGCACACAGAAACAGTTCTCATACATCTCACCAGACAATGTCATATCCCATTGGTCAAACAGCACCAGGGTTAACACAATGCATGTGATAACATTTTATTTCCTTGGGCTTACTAGTGCCAACCTTTGAAAACAAAATCTCATGTTAAATTCATGCAATGCCCAAGGCCACCGAGATAAAAATCTATTCTTAGGAAATATTCATATAATTCCTTCTTTAAACAGTCATTTTCTTCAGGGATAAAAATRTCTCTGTAAAAGATGGATATTACATCAGCTCTCATGTGATACAGGCTTGTACCATACTACAGACTAGGGGCCCTTTTAATACCAGGAAGTTGCTGATTTGTCTTATTCTTAGCTTTAAAACACATGAGGAAAAACAAGAGAACTAAACGTCAGGATGCAACACATGAAATTGATAACCATCTGTATATTTTAGATCTTAATCACTTAAGTGATCAGGCCCAGCTATATAATGAAAGGCCACCTTCAATGATCTTCCTTCAGCTTGTAACTTGTTCATCTCACTGCCCTGGCAGAGTAGTGAGAAACATTAGTCTGGGGCGATTGAAATTTTGGTAGCAGAGTGTCTTCAGAGCTGGTCTTCAGAAGCTACAATCAAAATCTGTTCTGGCTCAATACCTAAATTGCACACTCACCCCTGAAAGCCCTAATTTGGTCCTTCAGTGGTTGTTGGAAGTCCAGGAAAYGTTTTCTACTGGCAGGAATTTCATCCTCAGCCTTGAAGAAGCATAACATGCTGATTTCTGAACTTGTGATCTTCCCCGTTTTATTTGTGTGGAGAGAAGTAACTTTTCTCTCTAAGGGAATAAAGTATGTGCAGCCCAGTGCCATTACACAAGGCTCTCCCAGGCTCTGCCTGGCACATATCTGCTTTGTGGATTGTGAAGAAATTAGTGAATCTAGAGAATCAACAGTGTTAATAAGAACTATCATTGTAAAAACATGAATTTTTTGATGTAGTTGAGTTTGTGAGTACAGATTTTAGCCAATCTATTGCCAAGATGAACTTATCCTTTAAAGTCTTCTAAGCTTTTTATTAAAAATGCAATAAAATACTAAAATCAGCCCAAACCTTTGAAATAAAAGTATTCAGGAAGGCTTTCATTTGAATACCCTTTTACTCCCTTTCGTTTTGTTTATTAAAAATGTGTATAAGGAGACCCTGATGTGGTGGAAAAAAAGATAATAGTTGAATTGGGCTGTAGTTATTTTTGTGCGGAGTCCAGTTCTTCGAAAGTGCAAGTATCATGCTCAGCAGATGAAAGAGACATACTAAAGGGAGGGAGAAAACTCCCACTAAGATAGAAAATACATCTCATCTTTCAAATATGAATTCCTACTTAAAATCTGATAGTGGAGAAATTGTTTTAGGACATTTTCTTAGCCAGCTGGAGATCCATCAAACTTCTGTCAGCTCTGGGATGTGTTTAGGATCTTATTTCTAACTACCTCTCTGTTTGCATCAGTCCATGCAGTCTTGGTCAGACACAATGACGAAGGGAAGATTGAAGGAACTGAAAACTTGTGTTCTAGCTGTCATGTCAGACTTGGCCAAAACCAGTGGAAGCAATGATATCATC
Source organism: Amblyornis subalaris (assembly GCA_018881555.1). Taxonomy (NCBI): domain Eukaryota; kingdom Metazoa; phylum Chordata; class Aves; order Passeriformes; family Ptilonorhynchidae; genus Amblyornis; species Amblyornis subalaris. The sequence continues at coordinate 6,805,760 of JACAXG010000022.1, forward strand.
AGTCTGTCTCTGACCATTAGATCACAAAGCATTTGGTCTGATTAGGTCATGTCTCAGGCTGAGAATAGCGTGTGTCCAGTCATGTAACAGGCAGTCCCTGGTTCTTACTGACCTTAGGCATTCTGTGATGAGCAAAGCTTCTCTCTCATATCAGCAGTAATCAGTGSAAATTTATGGACCCCTACAAAAGGCAATGGGAAGACTATTCCATCTCCTGTTTGTTTTCTACGACAATTAGGGCAAATTCCCAACATGCCAATTTTAGTTCGACATTCTTCCCTCTCTCCAGATGTGACCTCAGCAGTCACACCATGAGCTCAAAAGTTCTTTTGGTTTGGATCAATTATGCTTTGTGTTGTGGACTTTTCTGACTGAAAACAGCAGTGTTGTACTGGACTCGGTGGGGTTCATGTTAATGTAGCTAATTTGAAGCATTTCACAACACCACAAGATATTAAATTCCATGTTTAAAACAGGCTACTGTTAAAATACCATGTTTTGAGGATGACTGAGCAATTGGCATGTTTGCTTGTGTCACTGAGAACTTATTCGTACCACTGAGTCTCAGTTGACCAAATTTTGGCTTTTTCTCTGACTTTGCCTTTGAAAGGACGAGACTTAGAGTCATAGCAATTTCTGGACTTACATCATGCCAATATGGAGGCTGGTCATAACTTAGTCCCTTCTCTACAATGGAATATCTGTCATGAAGTTTCTGCTTTTTTTAAGAATATAAGTCACTTCTTTGACACAGTAAGTGTAATTCAGCTGTCACTGAGCACAAAACTACTGCCCTGCAAGCATGATGTGAAATGGTTCTTCAAAGTCTTTTCAAGGTAAAACCAGTTGATCAAGCCAGCTGAGAACCTGACTATTCCTACTTCTAACCAGAATTCTGCTGCAATATCAGCAGAGTGGATACTTGTGTGTAGTCAGTCTCTGCCTGTGATCTATCTTGATTATGCTGGATGAAGACTGTCCTCACTCATTGGGCTTAACAAGGATGGTTGTAGGTTCTGTGTCATGGCTTCTCCACTGGCATTCAGTCAGTTCCATGCAGTTGTTGGTGGATAGCTCCTCTGACTGTGACCTTACATTCCAACCCAGTTGGAGCTCATCACAATCAGAGTTCCTGCAAAGGTTTATTGGATGTTTTCAGCTTCATCAAATCATGTTTGAGACACTGAAATAGGTTGCCCAGAGAAGTTAAGTGGGTGCCTAATCCCTGGCAGTGTTCAAGGCCAGGTTGGATGGGGCTTTGAGCAACCTGGTCTAGTGGAAGGTGTCCCTGCCGATGGCAGGGGGATTGGAACTGGATGGTCTTTAAGTCCCTTCCAACCCAAACCATTCGATGGTTTTATGTTTCATTCCAAGTTAGAATGTCTGAGGTTAGATAATAAGGAAAATAGTCTGTGAGTCAGTAAAACGGAATAACATCAAAACTAAGCAAGAACGAGACAGTGCAAGACCAGTGATTGTCATATAGCGGATCGGTGTCTACTGAAGGCCAGAAATCCATGATTTAGTAAGCTGTCTGAAGTGGATGCACTGGAATTAGTATAGCCTCTCTGCCCCTTTCCAAATTGTGAGATGTTCATACTCTAAAAACTATCGTCACAATTTGCACTAATGAGCACCTTTGTAGTGATCTTGACAGATGAAAGTTTGAAAGTGCTTTGGAGAGAGCTCTGCTGCTTTTCAGTAAAGGTGATCCTTCCAGATCAGTGCTGACGCATATGGACAGCATAGCAGACACAGACCTTTTGGAACAGCTACTGCTGCATCCCATTTGTGTGGATAGACAGACATCTACCTTATGGATATGTCAGTGTTGTTATAAATGAAAAAAATTTCCTGGAAGGGTTTTGGGGTCCCTTGCAGTCTTCCTGAAGGCGTGGCGTTTGTCCGGCGGTGCCGTGACGCATTCGGCGGTGCGCGCGCGCACACACACACACGCGTACTTAGTTGAGGCAAAGAGTCGGAGGGGTTCTCCTTATGTGTTCCACGAAATCGGTTTATTCCATGAATCATCAGGGAAGGGGAGAACCCAGACCAATGGAGGGCTTAGGGTTTTATCCCGGGGCAGTGGGGGCGGAGAGACAACAGGGACCAATGGGTTGAGGGTCAGGGGGTGACGAGAAGGCGGGGTAACACAACTTCAACCAATAGGGGTAAACGAGGGGAGGAGTGGGGTACAGGAATAAATGGGATGCTCGAGTAAGGGAGAACACTCTAGAACAGAACCTTATAAGGGAACAAGGAGTGGCAGGCTGCTCGGTTGTTGTTATTAATAAAAAAAATATATCCTGGATGGGTTTTGGGGTCCCTTGTAGTCTTCCTGAAAGCGTGGCGTTTGTCCAGCGGTGCCGTGACGTGTTCGGCAGTGCACGCACACACACACACACACACGCGCGTACTTAGTTGAGGCAAAGAGTCGGAGGGGTTCTCCTTATGTGTTCAACGAAATCAGTTTATTCCATGAATCGTCAGGGAAGGAGAGAACACAGAACAATGGAGGACTTAGGGTTTTATCCCGGGGCAGTGGGGGCGGAGAGACAACAGGGACCAATGGGTTGAGGGTCAGGGGGCGACGAGAAGGCGGGATAATACAACTTCAACCAATAGGGGCAAACGAGGGGAGGAGTAAGGGGACAGGGATAAATGGGATGCCGAGTAAGGGAGAACACTCTAGAACTGAACCTTATAAGGGAACAAGGAATAACAGGCTGCTTGGTCACTCCTGTGGTTGGCTCAAACACTGCAGCATTCTCTGCTGCAGGCTCAGCTACCTCTACGTGTCAGCCCTGCATGTTTCATATATGTTCTGTGTCTCCTTTTGAAGAAGATGAATAACAATAAAATTTCTAAGTTCTTTGGAAAACTGTTGTCTGAAGCAAAAGGAAACCATATTGGGTCCATCTGGGCTCTGAGTAAAGGGATCCCAAACAAATCTAGGTTGTGATCACTTCAGCACACACATTTATAAATGATCTGTTGAAATTATTTTAGAAAAAAACAAACTGTACAGGATTGGAAAATAAATTGGTTCTTTCTAATGACCGTAAGGATGAGCAAAAGCCTTTTCTGCTGTCAAATTATCTCTTCCTTATGGACACAGAGAGGAAATTAAAATTAGCCCAGAGAAGAATCTTTGTTAGGAACTTCGTGTAATACATTAGGAATTGTTTCTTTTCTAGGGAGCTTTAACACACATCCCAGAAAGCACAGAGATTCAATTAAGCATCAAAGAGAAAAATGTAATCCTGCACTTTGGGATATTTATTTTTATTCAACAAATCTCAGCTCCAAGACTGAAGCCTGACAATACCTGGCATTTCATGTCCTGCTATTCAACAACAAGAGACAGTTTAAAATAAAGTTTATAATAATAAATAAGTGGAAGATTGACACAAGTACAAAAGTAAATCACAGCCATAGAGGAGGTGCTTTAGACACAATGTGATGGCATTTAAGGCAAGTCAGAAAATAGAGTACAAATACTGTAGAAACTAGAAGCTGATAAACAGCATCACACCACTTTAGTGCAATTTCATCTCACAAAGTTATAGCTTTCCAGACAGGAACTGGAAGATCTTTATGCAAATATAAAGCAAGCTGAAATTGCACTTAGAAAAGAGATTATTTTTAAGAGACATCTCAACTGTACCAGTGTACATTGTGCAGCTGGGCAGACTGGGTACGAGCTGTGATCCTTTAGCACCGGGCTCACTAATGGCTCCTCCTGTTCTCACTGTTACTATTTCTAGCAAGAATTTTCAAGAATCCCGTTGTGCTTGATCCTGTATGCTTACAGAGTTAGAGGCTCAGTCTTGGAGGACAGACATACATCAGTTTAAGTATATTACTATACCAAACTCCTTCATTACTCATTTTGGAGATGGAAGGTAGATTCCAGGGCAGTTATGGATATTCTCATGGCTCTGCTCTGCACTGGGTGAGGAGCTACTCTGTGGACTCTTTATCTCCATGTTAGGCTGCTCAGAACTGCCCAGGTTCCTGATCTGGATCTCCAGAGAGAAATGAGACCTAGAAGGGGATTTGCAGAGGCCTTTCAGATAAACACAAAGCTGTTAATGCAAACAAAGTACTAAATACCAGGAGAAAAATGGGGGAAAAAGCTGAAGTGGGGTTAATCTTTTGTGTCCAGTTGAGGACCAGAGGGGTGCTTTCTTTTAGTAGGTATTTCCAGCAACCCTTCTCCTAGATACAGTCAACCATTTAGAGTAAAAACTCTCTCCTCTTCTGTTCTGTATGTGTTTTATACCTTCTTTATGCATACCCAGTCTTTCCTGCAAGTGCAGAGTTGTTGTGCCTTCTGCACATGTATTAAAGACCTATACTCAGTCCTCCTTCTGCAGACCTGGCAAGAATCAGCATTCAGGCCAACTCAGGTGTCTTGGTTATGGTCACTCTCTACAGGAGATGCATTCCCCAGTACAGGCACTCCAGGATGCTCCTCAAGGCTTTGTCTTCAGGAGGTGAAAATTCAGGTGTCCCAAGTCACATTTCAAAGCCATTGCTGAAGGTCAGTGTTCTTCCTGATGAGGGATGATAGCAAAGATGATGGATTCATTTTCAGTCTCTAGAGAGCATCCTTTAATCTTGATTTCCTTATCCATGGAAAGAAAATAAATAGCTGTTACCTTTCAGTTATATTCAGTTTGCTAAGCTGTGTAAAACCCRTTGAGGCCCTTGAGTGGAGTTTAATTGCACTCATAAAAGCACAGGGTTTTTATGTATAGACATAAATAATAATTATTATTTCTACATTAGTAATATTTACATATTTGATGTATGTTTTAAAAATAGATAAACAGATGATTTGTTTAAAGGCATTAAATTATGCAAATGTTGCTTTCAGGACACGGTCTCTGAAGGTAAAAACACATGTCCCTCAATTCATGGCATGCCCAGACCTTGTACAATCATTCCCCATTCACTACTGAACCAGAATGGTTTTCAGAGGATTTCATGCTACAGATTCGTTACTGGCAAGGACAGAAAATCCAGGCCTCTCCTTTCAGGTTTTTTCTTGCTCCCTAGTTTGATACTTTCCTTGTAACATTTGTAAAAAGAATGGGTTTAAAAGCTAATGTGCTAATGTGTTCTTCAGGAACAGCACAGGAGTTCATATGTCACTACAGAGTTATCAAATCACAGGAATGAGAGTTTTGTAACACTGCAAAATGTGTTTCGTTATGAAGAATGTATTTAGCACTTCACTGCTGTCTAAATCATGCTGATCATGCACCTTCTGTTTTTTTCTATATCTTTATATTTGTTGCTTTTCCCAGATATTCCCCATAACTTGCCTTCTAAAGCAGGTTGTGAAAACAAGGCTTAGCTCCTCACAAAACTCAGCCTTTTAGCTCTCTGCAGTGCCTCTCTCCTGTGCTTCTTTTCTGGAAAAATCTGTCGGAGAGTGGAAATGGCCTCAAATGAGCCAACTTGAAATGGGGAAATCCCAGTTAAGGCAGATTTTTAATTATTAAATTTTCTATTAATATATTGAAGGTCAGTGGAACTGACCCAATTTTCAGGAAGCTCTGAGCAATTTCACCTGATCTTATATTTTAGCACTAAATCCATATTTATTAAAGGATTTAGCAGACAGGTCAGAAGCAGCTAAATCTCTGATTCTGCATCACATGAATGCTAAAGAAGAATTTTCGTCTGCATTGCTCTAAGCTGGAAAGCTTTAAACTGTTGTCAAGCCAATTTGAGGATTTGTGGGGGGATAGGGGTAAACATGTAAAAATGGATTTGCTATAAATGAAGCACAAATTAACATCATTATCCCTTTCCCAGCTCCATTCTTTAATGTAATGTGAAAATAACAAGAAATTCTGGATGATGCCATTTCCTGTGTTGGAAGCTCCTGTGTCTGTTCCATCAATTAAAAAGGGCCAGGAACAAAGCGCTACGCTGGTGGTTAGTGTTTGATAGGTTTCTTTTCCCACTTTTCTTCTGAAATATCAAAGGCAACATAGCAGACTTTTTATTCTTAAGGGGACAGATTTGGGTCAGTTTTTAGCAGGATATGCAAAAAAAAAAAAAGAAGAGAGAGTCAGGTACAAGTTTTTTATTTGTATGAGTAATTGCTTTAGTATTCTAACTTCTGAAGTGCTGTTAATGGACTGTGACCTCATTATATCTGGCACGGTGGAAACGCAGAACAAAAAATGGTAATCTTGGCCTCAGATAGTTGAGATTCTTAAGCTTTAAGTGAACAACAACAGAGAGAGACATGCTGATGGAGAAAGAATAAAATTACGGTATAGTTTGCGTCAAYACACTGTGGAGAAGTTAAGGCGTGCCAGCAGCCACTGTCAAGATTTTGGGTAGGATTCAAGATGGATAAGGATTTTTAAGAGAGCCTTGAGGAATTCTGAGGCAGCCTTTCCAGGCTAGAGCGAAATCTCTCCCCCAGTCATGAGGAGATAATGAGGACAAAAAAGAAATTTTTACTGAAAACTAGCCAGCAAGCAGTTGAGTCTGGGCTCATAGAATCACAGAATGGTTTGGGTTGGAAGGGACCTTAAAGGTTATCTTGTTCCAACTCCCTGCCATGGGCAAGGACACCTTCCACTAGACCAGGTTGCTCAGAGCTCCAATAATGGTCTGGTTCCTGGTAGGGGTGAGCAGTGATGAAATAGAGGAAGTCCTGGAACTGAAGCTCAGTAATTTCTTTTTTTATTATTTGCATGAAAAACAACCAGAATCCTGTTGGAATGGCATTATCCTTTTCTAAGAATAATGTTTATAATAACCTGAGACCTCTGGATGAACCACCCAAAGCTCAACAGTGTCTTGAGCACAGTCTGCTCCAGAAATTCTCCATGAAAGAGGTTTCAAGTGAATCATCCTCTGGAATACCTGTCCTTTCCTCCTTGACCCACAGAGGACAATTAGGCTCAATTCAGTTCTTCAGGTAAGACTGATATAACATGAGGTGAGATTCAGGCAACGCAAGACATCACTTCTAGACAGTAACATGACAAAACCCTAGATGGGAATGTTGAAATGAACTTGATTCCTCAGATGAAAGTCTGCATCCATGAATCAATTAACATCCGTCAGTGCCCTCTGGTAAGTACAAATGTCATGGAGCAAAATACAGGGTATTACTCAAAGTCCAGGTGGTTCTTACAGAGGTGCTTGGCTTGATTGTACCTTTTGAGGACATTAAGCCTCATATTTGCTCTTAGAATTGGRCACCACATTTACTCAGAGGATCCCCTTTCTTCAAGGAAATACAGTGTTGAGAGCTGCATTGTGAGATGAAGTAAAACGTGGTGCACCTCTAGGAAAGGATAAGGAGTGGCTAAGCTGTTCATACAAACAGTGGAAGAGATTAAAGATGAAAGGAAATATTTAGTCACCTTTTGGGAACAGCTGGTGTGAAAATATTTAACAGGCAGGTCTTTTATGCACAAGTACAGCGTTCTAACTAAGCTTTAATGGGCAGGAGCAACATAGTGCAGCTGGCCAGTCTGTGAATACTGTAATACGAGAATTAAAAGCTTTCCATCTCATTTTCTCACACAACTCAGATGGTAGCTAATCATGTCCTTTAATATTAACAACAGAATTGGGAAATGTACCAAAAAAATGCAGCTTCTAATAAGAACAGAAGTGACAAATTCTGTCCCTGGGAGTGAATGACAAAGAAACAATTCACCTGCCCTTTCCTGTAAAACAGCCTTAGCTGTCTTAGTCTGTCCAAAAAGACATGTATTTAAGTGGAAGCCTAATCTGAAATCCATTTTGATCATTTCTTTGAGTGCCACCAGAAAAGTAAAAGCTACTCTGACTATTTAATCACCCATTAGAAACCTGTGAGCGTTTAAGAGGGCCATGTTATTAAGGGCCAGGGCATGTAGTAGGTTGTGTGTTGTAAGGCTATTTAAATTGTAGGGTACCCATCTATCTTTAAACTGGTAGCTAAATAGAAGATTTATATCTGAGAGTTCCTGGCTCCTGGTTCCCTTTCAGAAATAATTAAACTACATTTTAGGGAGACTGTTGTAAGTAGTTTGTTTCACAGGTGTTTTTCACACCTGAGAGCCTATATTACAGCTCTTGGGGCCTGGGTATCCAAACCAGCTTATATATCCATTATATATGAATTATACATTCTTTACCTGGAACCTACACGCTCTTGTGTGCATGGATGGTGGTTTGGCTGGGGTCTCGGCTGGGTGGGAGATGAAACCAAAAATGTTCCCAGCATCCCCATTCTGGGTTAGCCTAATATCTGTTTGTTTTACATCATGCAGTGCATATCCCTGGCCCATGTATGCAAGACTCTTCCTTGGCAGCCTATTGTCTGAGAAATATTTCAGTCAAAGATGTAAATGTCCCAGGTGTTCCATCCTTTTTCATAGGAATGACTACACAGAGACTGCTTTTCAGAACGTGATATTTTTTGCTCTTCACCATTTTTGAATGCACTCCATTATCCTCGTTTCACACCTTTAAATAACTCCAAGAAGGTTTCTGACTCTCACTCCAAATAGCTTCTTATTATCTCTGTTTTTATTTCCTCCACCACCAATCTGTAGACATCTGACATTTCTGTCTTACCTATAGGACACAAGACTGCATATTGGGACATCAAGGAGGTCCTGTGCCTGTCTCAGAGTTCACATGTATCTGTGGACCCATCACTTTTCTTCTTTATGCCTTGGTTACTTTATCTGCAAGGTGCTGTACCTGAGTCAGGGCAACCTTCGGTATCCATACAGGCTTGGGGATAAGGGATTGAGAGCAGCCCTGAGAAGGACTTGGAGGTGGATGAAAAACTGGACATGAGCCAGCAATTGTGCCCTGGGCTGCATCAAAAGCAGCATGAGCAGCAGGGCAAGGGAGGGGATTCTGTCCCTCTGCTCTTGTGACATCCCACCTGGAATGCTGTGTCCAGCTCTGGGGTTGCCAACGTAAGAAGGATTCCTGTTTGAGCGAGTCTAAAGGAGGCCACAGAGATAATTGAAGGACTGAACACCTCTGCTATGGGGACAGGCTGAGAGTGCTGGGGTTGTCCAGCCTGGGGGACAGAAGGCTGTGGGGAGACCTTACTGTGGCCTTTTTACTACTTAAAAGGGGCATATGAGAAAGATGGGGACAGACTTTTTAATAGAGCCTGTAGTGGTAAGACAAGGGATATTTGTTTTAAACTAAAAGAGGGTAGATTTAGACTAGATATAAGGAATTTTTTTACAAAGAGGGAGAACAGGATATAATGAAGGTGTGAAGTGACAAAGCTGGCATCCTCTGGATTGCTTGGTAAAGTGGGAGCAAGAAAAATTACATGTTATTTGATATTCTGAGATCAAAGTTTGACACTTATGAATAAAGAATATAAGCCAATAACCAGAGAAGGTATTGCAGTCCAACACTAGAGTAGTCCTACGGTAAAAGAGTGCTGGGAAGCACCAGAGGTCACAGCAATATTTTTTGGAGTTCAGGCTTAAATACCAGTACTCTCAGACTTTGTACTTTCTCAAGGTGTTTCTTCTCATCTTGCTGAAATTTTAGCAGTGTAAATCTAGCTTTTGATTTTTTATCTGCTGTTTCCTTTATCCTCCCCCAGACTTTGTTCATCAGGTCAGCCAAGGAGAGCCAAATTTATTTAATTTTTTTTTAGTGCAGCTTTATTGCTATATTAACCAACTTGCAGGTCTGTGTGTTCATGCACCACCCTGACCAGCCCACGCTCCGTTGCGGTGCTGTCTGGCAGTTGGGGAAAAAAGTAGAAAACACATGTCTGAGCTCCAGCCCTTTAGCAAGTCAGTAATTGCCCATCCCTTATGTTCCTAACGGGTACTGTAGTATGATATTACCTCCCTCGTATCTAGGAGCTGTGAAAATCTGTGTCTTGATGCCAGATGCAAAGCAAAAAGTTCTGACAGCAACTCGAGTCCTTCCTCAGCCATGCCTTTAGTGTTTGATAGTGTAATTTCTGCTTACTTCCAATAAATCTTTCATTACATTCTGTTACATCTCAGCAGCAAGTGGTATGTGCACATGCTCTGTTTAAGTACTCAGGATACTAAATACTATTGCAAGTTTGACTCTAAATGAGACAGACAAGTTCCTGAGTGTCTTAAGCCCATTTGAATTCCAAAATTCTTTCACTAGGAGACTTAAATGTATAGGACTAAATGTTTGAGAGGGTTTGGAGACATCCAAGATGCTGCAGTACAAGGGGTTTTACTGGAAACTGTTCCACCACCCTGAACTTTTTGGGAAGCAGGAGCTAGATATTGTTCTCATGTCACATTTGGAAAATGAGGTGTTTTCTAGACATGCAATGCATTACTATTGTTACTATCATAATTACCACTGTCCAAAGAACTCTCTGATCGTTGGAGGCCGGAGTCTATTTCATCATACGGGGCTGAAGACCTTGTAGCTCTCTACTGTGGTGCAAAACTTTCCTCCTGGAGTTGAAGTGGATGTTCCAGCCCTGAACCAGGAGCATATCAAAGTCCCTGAACAGCCCGAGTGTCCTGTAAATGGGGTATTATTTAATAAAAGACTAAAGGCAAGTTAAGTAGGGCTGAATTTCAGTCAGGTGTGATGTTAATGCAGGCTGAGTAGTTTTGAATATTTTATATGCAGCCAGTGACACAGAGAAAAAATGTGCTCTGCAGAGTACCCTGGTACCCCTCTCTGTGCTCCCAGCCCAGCCCTGCTCAGCATTTCTTCTGTTCACATCTTCTCTTCATGTCCCCAAAAGGAACTGTGTCCTTACCCTGTAAAATCTATAAAATGGCTCAGTCAAGCAGAAGGCTTGAGGCCAAAACATTTGGGAATTTAGAAGCACCAGGCAGAAGTCAGAGAGCAGACCTGATAGGCTGAAATACTGTGAATTACCTCTCCTTCGACTGAGAGAGGAGAGAGTGTAGTCAGGGTTTATGAGAAATGGAAAGTAGCAGCCAGGTAATGAGCCTGGAGAAGAAGAAATAGATTCATTTCATTTCATCTGCAGTACAACACTGCATCAGTATTTGGGGTTATTTTTTTTCCTTGAAATCCATCCTGCGTAGTAATGGTGGTAACGGGCACTTTAACGCCTGACTCGTGGGTACGTGTTCTCCACCAAGTCTCTGTTTTTCCAGACAAGTACAGTGTAGATGAAAACACAATGTCTCCCAAATTCATGTCAGGGCTATGCCAGATTTTTTACAACAATCTAGTGCTAGGCAAAAATATTATGCCTGTCTGTGTCCTCAGGCCTACTGGAGCTCGGGGAGGGTGGGAAGGTCAGCATCCCTGAAAAGGAAAGGTCCTTTAGCTCTTCTCTTTCTGGAGGTAAGTACCAAAATATCCAGCTGTGACTGTGCTTCCATTAACTCTGATAAGACTTGGGAACAAGCACCATCCTATCAACTCCAGTGCATGTGGCTCACAAAAAAGGCATAGTTGTACCTCTGAATGCCTGAGAGGGGATTTTTAATGGGGTGATAGGAGAACAGGGAAATAGCAGATGTGCAGACTTCGTAGAAATAGAAATATCCTTTCTTAATTTTAAAAGAGAGAAGGACTTTAATGAATCCAATCCCCAGAACCGTGGGTTAACCAGTCATAAACAGGCTTTGCCAGCACTTAACTTTAGCATCAGTGATTTATCAGCACATTGTTTCCACACTTTACCAGATTTTAATTAAATGTGACTTTTGTTCTGCTTATTGGAAGAGCCTTCACCTTTGGATTTGAGCATCACAAAAGCTTGAGGAGTGCAAGAGAGTTAAAAAGCAAATAGGAGGATCAATCACAGCAGACCCCTGCAATCCATGTCCATCTCTTTTTTGTAATATACTTATTAGGTTCTTATTGTCAGGAAGGATTAGTGTTATGAGCTCTAGGAATTCCTTTCATTGCCCCGTAAGGCGAGGTAGTGAAGTGTGTCTGCTTTTCTTAACAATAACACTCTGGATTTTCCCCCTCTCCCTTCTCTCCACCCGTATCCCCTCCTCTCTTCTCTCCTCTCCCACAGAGATTTGTGCAGCGGACTGCGGAGGACATGGCATTTGTGTCGGAGGCACCTGCCGCTGCGAGGAGGGATGGATGGGCACGGCCTGTGATCAGCGAGCGTGTCACCCACGCTGCAACGAGCATGGGACATGCCGGGATGGCAAGTGTGAATGCAGCCCGGGCTGGAACGGGGAGCACTGCACTATTGGTAGGGAGAAAGAAAAACCGACTCCTTTTAAAAGAATAATTCATAATCAGGGAGGAGAAAAGGCGCATGCTTAATTGAATATGTGTGACTTAGTGTAGCATGAGCACCTTTGTTCTTGGATTTCAAATTCTGACATCATACATTTTCATGTGGGAACAAGACAAAATGTCCTTTCATTTGTTGATGGCATGGCTATATATATTTTTTATTATCAGACATGAAGTACACCTATGTGATGTTTGACAAGCCTTCAAATGTCAGCTAGAGGCTTTTTTTAAAAACATCCCACTTTACCTCTCCTAAGAGGTCTTTCTGTGGCCTCCAAGACTCCATTGTACTATGGTGACAGCATTTCTAGAAACATGCATCTGATTTTAAGTTTTGTTTCCTTTTATTTGCTCTATTATTTGCACTGTCACTTTGCTTGCCAGTATAAAAGAGGAAACTGCAGTCAGATGATTTCTGGCTGGTGTTTAACTCTGTCTTGCTTATCCCTTGTCTGTTCTGCTGCTTTTCTAACCATTTCACTTCCCTCTTGCTTTGGTTCTGTGTTCCTCATGCACCTGGCACTACTCATGAGCTGTCAGTGTCACGTCTGTTATTATTTTTATTATTAATAAGAAGCCACCAATATGCCTAAATCATGCAAAGTGGTTCAGTTCTCACGTTAAGCAATTTGCAGCATCATTAATGAACTGCCTTGGCTTCACCTTTCTCCTTCATGTCACTTAACTACTGAATGCATTTTCCCTTCCTTTTTTCTGACTGTCATGCATTCAGCCTCTTCAGTTCCCATTCCACAGTCATGCTGTAAAATCAGTAACCTTAAACTCCCCAGATACCTTTTTTTATATATTAATAGAAAACTAAATTAGTGAAACCAATTCTCTTCTCAATAATGCCTATGTGGATATGAAAAAATTCAGTTGACATTAGAGCTGTTCCAGACTGAGAATTCTCCTCCAGTCATTTTATTTTAATCAACTTCTTTCAAAAACAAGAAAAATTACCTCTGTGTTGCTTTCATAATGTCATGATAACTGAAAATCACACCACATCAAGACTAACCACTAGCAATAACTGGGCAAATATCAGCATAGTTATTGTGTGGATTAGCAGCTTAGTTATATGAGACATCACTTACTTGCTTGAACACCAGGTGCCTTTGCACACGCAAAGACAGGAAATGAAGCCTGGTCTCAATATTTTAATTTCAGCATTAGGATAATGGTACAAACCATATCTGTGGCTCAATTCTACTTATCATTTATTTATGCTAATGTCACCCTATCACATTATGGTCTCCACATGCATCCCCCTAATGAAAAATATCTTCTAGCTTTTAAAACTTCCTCTGTCTCATTAGACATTACATTCTGCTTTCTTGTTGATGTCCCTAGCAGCTTTCATTTCTTTTCCTGAGAAAGGGATTGAAAAACACACCTTTCTTAAATGACTTTAAAATGAAAAGAGAGCAGTCCTGTGTTAATTGAAATCCTCTGTTTCTATAATATTATTTTACAGCCTTTTATTCAAGCAATTTGGTTTGGAAAGCAACACAGATTCATGAAAGGGTTTAAAAAAAAATAAGTTCAGCAAAAGGCACCAAATCCAGGGGACAGTTTTATATGGAACTTATTTATGCAGAAAAAAAAGCCTGATTCATAACCGTAGTGCCATTTTATTAGTTCTGCTGTAAAACCAAAATGCCATGAGTTCAGTGTGTGATAATTCTCCACACAGCTGATATGCCTGGACTGTTTTCGAACAACAAGCTTTTATCTTTCATGGTAATTAAGTTTATTTGTAGTATTCCTCACTCTAAGTATAAATATTATCATGGAGAAGGCCAGCACTGCAATGCAGTCGGCATTGAGATTTTACTGGTGCACACTCTCATTTCGTGTGCTACTACCTACCTGCTGCAGCACTGCCTTGGTTTTGGAATCATTCTTTGATACTTAGAGTGCTGGAGCAATTCTGTTTCTTTCCACTTTCCCCCTTCTCATCTTCTTGCATGGTGATTTAGCAACAAATTTGTACATAGTCTCCTGCCTCTGAAGCTGTAAACACTATTTCCTGCAGAATATTTCGTTGATGAATGTGTAGAATGTAAAGGAGATTTGGCAAAGTTGTAAATATCCGAGAAAATTGAATAGCTTTAGCAGGAGTAATAAGCTAGTTATATTGGCACAAATGAAAGGACATTGACTTCGAATTACATTAAGTATGTGGAAAGCATTCCCCTTGTCCTTGTGTAATTTCCCTGCATGGCAACTTGTTCTGTTGATAGTAATTCCGTATGCGTCTGTGTCATGGCCTGGTTTGCTTTAGCACTGACAAGCATAAAACCCCATTGCTGAAATGATACTTTACCAGTATTGCCATGTGTGCAGGTAACATGGTAGAAATGGATGATACAAGTAAGGGACACTTCTTCCATTTCCTGTTGAGCATRTGTGAAAGTAAGAAATCCTTTTGTTTTGTAGGTCATAGGAGGTTCTTTCTTATGGTGTTCAAGGAACTCTGACCCCAGTGGATTAATTTCATTTGCTCCTACAAAGAGTTGTGTCACCAAATGTAGTAGCTTGATTGTTCACATTCAGAGATTTCATTAGAGGAACACCAGCTGATTCCCAACTAGGAAATTGATGCAGAAGCTTGCATTCATCATCCCAATTCAGCTAACTTAGAGCAGGAGAGTAGAGCAGAAAGTTGATTATCTAAGTGCGGGAATCCTGAAACCTAGCAGAAGGGTTCACTTGATTTCTGAAAGGAACAAAACACACCATGACAACAGTGTCAATGCCAGACTCCTGTGGGGGGTTCTCCAGCATGTTCCAAATTCATCCCTAGTTAGAAACATTGCAAAAATTCAAGTTTCTTCTATTCTGGTTCAAAGCACATCCAGGGAGAATGGTGGGTTTTACGAGCATTGAGTTTAAAGGTGAAATAATCCCTCTTACTCTGGGCTCTAAAAGGCCAGATTACATCTAAACTCTGTGGTAGGCTGCTCTAAAGGTTTGACTCACAGGAAGCAGCACAGAAAATTTCTTGGGTTTAACAAAGAATCATAGAATCACAGAATGGTTAGGGCTGGAGGGGACCTTAAAGATCGTCTAGTTCCAACCTCGCAGACATGGATGGGGAACCTTCCACTAGAGCAGGTTTCTCCAAGCCCCATCCAATGTTGCCTTGAACACTTCAGGGATGAGGCATCAACAGTTTTTCTGGGCAACCTGTGGCAGTGCCTCACCACCCTTATAGTGAAAAATGGTTTCCTAATACACAATCTGAACCTGTCATCCTTCAGCTTAAGGCCCTTCTCCCTTGTCCTATGACTACATGCCCTTGTGTAAAGTCCCTCTCCAGCCTTCTTGTATCCCCCCTTTAGAACTCCAGAAATTTCCCAGGGCAGTAACAGCCTGGCCCCAAATTTCATAGAGCTGATCATACGGCCTGGCCAATGCCCCAGGTGCTGTGCATCCCACCTCAGAGATGCAAAGTGAGACTTCGCTCTGCCTACATGGGCAGTGCATCGATATGTGAATATCTCTATGCAACATTTTACTACCAACAGCCCTTAATTCTATGATTCATATAGGGTTATTTAGAAAAATAATGGCAGAAAAGGCTTCCCTGCCTGGTGAAGTTGGGATAGTCACCATACTTGAACACAAGGACACAAGCCCAAAGCCATCTCTGGAAGTTCAGTTGCTGCAGCTGAATATTGGAGCACTGATGGACCAGCAGTTAGCTCTCCTAATACTCAGCAGCCTACCTAGCAGGATTTCAGAGCACCTCAGCGCCTAATTCCCATTGATCTCCACAAAAGCTATGTGCTTAACTCCTTTAGGAAATCTGGTCCTGGCACGCACGGGGTGACATATGCAATAACAGTGCCCAGACAGACAGGCAGACAGCATGTCCCACATGGGCTGCTGCTTATGGCGCCATCAGCCTGCGCTTTATTTTACTTAGCGAAACTCTGATTTTTGAGAAATCTGCCACTTTAAGTTTGCCTTTCATCAGCCTTCTTGCATAAGTAATCACACGTGTTCTGAATAGCCAGGGTTGTAATCAGTGCCTCTCACTTTCTGCTGGAGCAGCTGGAATCCAGACAAGGCACATTACAGGTGGATCCTGGTCTCTTTTCACCAGCTTTCTGACACATCACTTGTGCCATTTGAATCCATAAAGCAGCTCAGTCAATGCATGGCCCAAGATAAAAATAAGCCTAGCAGTGTCYGGGGAAGGTTCTTGCTATCTTGTGGATGTGGTGCTTAGGGGCACTGTTTAGTGGTGGACCTATAGGTACTGGGTTAGTGGTTGCACTTGATGATCTTAGAGGTTTTTTCCAACCTTAATGATTCTGTGATTCTACCCTCTGCCCAACAGAGCAGATAGTCAGTGCTCAAGTGTACCCACAGCAGAAGCTGAGCTGTGTTTAACCTCTGGCATTCACCCTGCCTGGTTGAGATGGGTACCTCTGGGCAAGAGAAGACTATGCTTATAGCAGTCGSGGGGAAATAGGCACTTGCTGCTTTGTTCTGACATGATCTTGAATCAATTTGAAGGTAATCTGGCCTKAAGTAGTTTGGCAGCATATTTGACAGTAAATATTAAGCACAGATGAACTTCAAAGACAGTCTGTTTCCCTGACCTTGTGGCATAAACTTCTTATGCCATCCCTGGTTCAGCAATGGATGTTTATTTTCTCCTCTCCTTCACGTTTTTGTGATCTCAGTTTAACTCCAGTGATTACACTGAGGCTCTGTCCACTTCACCTCTTGGGAAAGATAAAGGGAAAAAGAATATTTGGAAGATGAAGGAGAGTGTGGTGAGGAGGAAGTCCTTCTCAAGGACCTGCCTGCAGCATCTCTCACTTCTCTCTTCCCTCCCTCTCTGTGAGCTAAGATGAATACTCATTTTATCATTTCCAATGTGTTTCAGACTAAGCAAACCAAGTTAGCTCAGGCTGGTGTAACAAGAGGGCTTTCACACTGAAAAATGGTCAGATGAGCTCCTCCTGTAGCAGATCTAAAGTGACTTCCAGGAGTAGGGTGGTGACATGGAGCTGACTGTGGTGGTGCCTTTAGGTGCAGCGGACACCTTAGAAAAGTAGCATTTCTTCTGAATTCCTGCATAATTTCTCAGCACGTCCCACATGCCCACATGGCTTCCAAAGGAGTGTCTCTAGGTAATAGGATGATATTTTAATGCCAGGAGTATATAGCCTGTGTGGGTTTAGAAAAGAAAGATTCCTGCTACCATGGAATACTCCCATAGGAAGCTCCATTGTTTTTCAAATTACAAGAAAACATCGATACGTAACTGACACATGGTTGGCATTGGCAGCTGCCTCCACTGTGATCAGCTGCACAATGACTGCCTGAATTAACAGGTTGGGCTGCTGTGGATGTCAAAATCCAAGAGAAACATTCCTAGGCTTCAGCCACCAACCAAGCAGATGGTGATGCTGTGCTTCCTGCATCGCTCCTGCCACACCGAGGTGATTAATTCACCTCCTTGCCAAGCCTTGTAACTACCCCACACGAGGCGAGCTCTCCCAGCCCTCTCTGCTTACTGACAATAGTTCTTAGACAGATCCATTACATTCACAGGATGGAAAAATAATTCCTGCAATTGTTGTGACCTCCCAGGTGGACAGTCTGCCTGAACAATCCTGAAACAAAAACTTCTTCAAAAAGTACCAGGACACAACTGAGAGACGGAGAGATCACAGGGAGCAGGCAAGAGAACAGGGGAAATAATGTTTAACTAGGTATTGAAAGTCAAAAATGCAAGACTCAGAGCCTCTTTTTACTAATAAAGACCTGCTGGTGTTAGGACAGAGAGTGCCGCCTGCTGGTGTGCACCAGGACTCTCCGAGGCAGGACATATCTTTGCCACCAACTTTCTGCCAGAAATCAATAAGAAGGTGGTTTTCCAAATTAGTGTTCCATGGGAATTGGGCACATGACTACTCCAACACATCTATGACTTTTTTTTTCACTTTTTCTTTAGACCTCCTTGAAATTAATATATTAATACTTGCCTATCTGGAAGAGCTGCCATGAGGTTAATTTAATATTTGTAAAGTAATTTGATCTGGGGCTAGAGGATGCTGTATAAATGCAGTGTATTACCATTAGAAAGATCCAGGGAAAAGCCTTTCCCCGTCTGGTGAGGTCACAGGACTGTGCCTTTTTGTGTGGAAAAATACAAGACAATCAGGTAAGGTGGAGCACTTTCAAATGACTCTGCCTTTCCTGATGAAATGCAAAGCAGTCAGTAAAACAAGGTAGACTTGCAAATGAGCAGAGCATTACAATATTCCGATATATATATACACATAAATACCTATATATATATTTTTATATATATACACATAAATACATATATATATATATAACTTTACTGTTTTTCTTCCTGGTCTTAATGAGCAAAGATGACTGGATGCCTTAACACAGCCTTCTCAAGCCATTTGACTGAGGAGCACTGTGCTCCACCCATCTTCCTTTTTTCTCTCCTCATAATCAAGATTTTTCTTTTCATATCACAGCAAACTCTCCTTTGCCTTTCTAGCACCTGCACAGTCTCGTAGTAAGCTGCAATGCACTTATTCAATCCTACCTTAAATGTCCTGTCTTTTATCTCCCAAGCTCACTATCTGGATAAGGTAGTGAAAGGTATGCTCTTCCTTCCTATTTTTCCTATTGTCTTTGTGTTTCTTTTTTAAAAAATGCACCGTGAACATGCTGTGTTGAGGTTGCATCTCTTCCTCATTGTCACCAAAGTGGTCCCTAATGTCTGGAAGGGTGAACTTTCCAGTCATTTAGGTAGGAAATACCTCCGTAAGTGCTGTGACCCTATGTTAACATCGTATCAGTGTTCCTACCCATTCCCTTGTCCCTGCCCTCCCCTCCAAATCATCTCTCATCCTCACCCTTCCCACTCAGGTAAGGCAAGTCAGGAGAAAACAAGTGTCTGTGAATACAGCAGGAGCCCTGTACAGTGATGTGTTTTAATTAAATGTCTGTGGTCCATTTTGTAACACAGGTGAGTGCACTTTCTGTGTGGAGTCTTCATGTTTTTGATCCACGGCTGTCAAGTCTTACATGGGAACTCTAAGTAATGATATATTGTCAATTTTTTTCCTAATGCAAGAATTTTATGACCCAAAAACCTCTGATTGCATAAATCTGCAAAATCTATAGAAATTAGTGACACTGTATTAATGTACACTACAATAAAATCCAACCCTATGCTCCTCTTTGTAAGTGTAAAGCAAGTCTAGGACCCAGGTCTTTCTTCAAAAAAGAAGAAAAGGAAGGAGAGAGAGAGAACAACAGAGAAGAAAAGGAACAGAGATTATCTGCTGTCTTTAAAAAATCACAGTCATTTATTTATCAGAACAATGAGCTAAATTACTTTAGGACTTTTTAATAGAAGCAGRCAGTTCCACAATGCACTTAGCTTTTCAAAAATATTGAAATAGTGTGCATATGGTTAAATATAACAATCTGACAATAAATATGATTGAGTTGGACTTAAATATCTTTCTACATGGCTGATTTGACACTAACAGCAACAGTGTTGACACCACGCAGCATCATACGTTTGCTGGTTAAACAAACCAAAAAATCAGGTTGAACAAATCAATTTTTTTCTGTAGTATTATCCTTGTTTTCAAGTTTTGAGCAATGAAAAATAACAGCTGTGAGAGGCTGATGATGAAGAGCAGATATGCTGAAATATTGACCCTGTGAATGCTTAAAATGAAGTCTTTGCTATATAGGGCTTGTGTGGTGTGACGAGAAGCATAGTTGCCCTACTGACTTCACTTCTCTGGGTGGATTTACAGTTTAATGTTTTTCTTTTTTTTCCATTGAGAATTAAAGGCAGATTCAGGTACAATTGCAAGTAGGGAAAATCTTTGAACAGATAAATATTAATGATGAGGAAAATGTCCACAGTTTAAAGACTTCCATCTTCAGTGTAATGCAGCAACTGGTAGCTGTCCTTGGACTCCTTTTTACAGATGAGTGGATTGTTCAGTGGTAGTTAGTTTTCTCTCATTGCTTAGCACCAAAAAACTCCATGTTTGACTTTATATAAATTAGGGGGAAAAAGCAAATTCTCTGCCTTAGATCAGGAAAAGAGGGTCATTTATTGTGCCCTTATGAAGTAATCATGGTGGCATCCTCAGAGGAAGATATGGGCCATCACTATGGAATGCAATCAGAACCTGCTGTTAATGTTCCACATCTCAGTGGTTTGCATTTCAAAACCCCAGGACTCCTCCTTTTCATCTCAACATGTATTGGAGAAGGTTGCATCAAAAGTTAGCAGATAAACATTGAGGGCATAGAAGAGATGAAAAATCAGCCTGCAGAGTCTGGCCAGGAACCTTCAGTACTGATTTGCCCATTCAGTGGCCCAATTTTTTTTAACTAAGTCTTCTGTAGCTGTCATTTTTTCTCTAGCTAGCTTTTTGACTCACCTTTATGTCCAAGAATAAGGACACATATTTAGTGAGTATTTCAGTGAGTAACACGTTAAGCAACATACTAAGAATAAAAGATTGTCTCTTGCTATGCATGGCCTCCTTTGGAAAGGTTAGCAATAGCTGAAACATTAAAACTACATGGTTTTTTACTTGGCTAACTGCATGGTGTGCATTTTTCAAAACTACATTACTCATGCCCTTTTGGCTTTCTTAATTATTAACATCTTTCTGGTTGAAATCCCTTCCCAGTAATCCTCTGTTGTCAAGGGTGAGCGTGATTTACTGCTGAATCTTTCCTACAGCTTTATAATAAACCAGTAAGTCAGAGAAGATGTAGAATTGTTTCTAAATTGGAGGGCAAGTTTCAATAGCAGACCGTGAGCATAATTAAACCAAGAAGCTCTAACTAGACTGAGTGGAGTCTAGTAACTAAGGCTTAATTAACACTGGTAATGCTTAAAATGAGAAGACGTGCCTATTACTTTAATAATAATTAAAAGAGGTGCTGATTTTAGAGAGAGATTCTCCATGCAGAATATCATTGGATCTGATGATACGTCAAAGTAATTAATCTCTATTGCTGCATATCTATTCTTACTCTTCAAAAATTACCATTAACCACATTAACACTGTAGTGAAGCATATATAAACAGCTAGTCTGAAATTTAAAGTTGCTGAACAACATTTGAATTCAGGGATGGCTGCAAGGTGACTTCTTGGGGCTGCTCCTAAAGCCTGAGAGCAAGTGAGAACCCAAGGTCTGACCAAAGCCGATTCCCTCATTTGTACAGTTACAAGCTGTAGGAGCTCTGGTAAGCAACTTCTTAACTTCCTATTACAGGATGCATCTGATTCAGGATTTCTGGATTCCCATCATCACAGAATATCATGGTGGGAGTTTCAGAGTTGGGTTGATTGTGGGACACTTTACCAAGCTTTCATAATTTGCAGGGATCAGCTGATGCTTTGTTTCTTGCCTTTAGTCCTAGAGAAGCTTTTGCAGGTCTCTGGTTGTTTTCTCAAGCTTCAGGCATTTGCATCTTCACGTGTTGCATTCAGCCACGTCCTACACATTCCAGAGCTCAGCCGCTGTCTATGGAACTTGCTAAGAACGTCTGTCAATGCTTTCCTACTGACAAGGAAGGAAAGATAATAAATAGCCTTTTCTTCTAAGTCCAATTTCAAGTGGCTGTGAGATTTGGCTTGAAGAAAAATCCCACTGAACATTGTTTATAATCGGACTAATTAGAGAAGGCTTTAACTGTACAGATCATTAAAAGCAGATTATTTTACCAACAATCTTAAAAATTGCGGGATAACTTCTGCTGACAGTCTCCTTTGACTCTTGATACTCTTTGCTTCTCTATTTCAAAATTAGCCCACTTTTTGTATTGCTGCCCTGGTCTGCTCTCTCTCTTGCCTAGCAGACCTGGCATCTTTGTGAATGCCCTCCAGAATCTTTCAGCAGTACTTTCATGTGCTTAAATTGGAAACTTACATAAAGGATTTCCTCCCTCTTTTCCCAAAAAACCCAATTCATATCTTTAATTCTCTTAGTCACCCAAGTACAGTTAACACCACAAACAGGAATAATGGATCATTAGTGACTTCTAGCTATGAGAAATCAGAGCTGCAAGATTATGGTGGTGTAAATCTGTGAGGATTAAGCCATCCTGCTGTGTTGATATTCAGAGGCACTTCGGAAACAAGATGATCTCTTTGCTTTATTCCCCAGCATGGGGGGAAGGAGAGGATAAAGTTTATTTTGTATCGTCTTTTCATCAAGTGCTTTGAAGTGCACTGTGGAATGAGGAGTGTTGTACTGTCCTGTCTCTGTAGTGTAAGTGGTGGTCAAGTCTCTATGCAGTGGAGCAGTTCAGCAGTGGTAGTACTTGCAGGTCCATTCTCCTGGATGCATTGGCTTACGTGTCTGTGTTGCCTTCTAACTTTCTGATAGTCTGAGTCCTCTGACAGCTGCTGCTTAATTTTTCTTTTCTATTAAAGGTTTACTTTCTCTTTACATCTTAAAAATGTCTGCTTTCCTACCAAACCATGACACTGTAGAGGTTCAGTTTAATCCACACAGCCCTGAAACTTTGTTGGACCTTGTAATGTAACGGTAAACATCTGAAAACTTTTATGTTCCTGTACCTGCGAAGAACCATTTATGTCATTAGGAAACAGTTCTTTTTGGCGCCTTGGAAGAGCTTTATCTCAATAGGAACCAGAGATTACTTTCTCCTTAGTTGGAAGAAACGAGCTTACTTTCTAAATTTAAAAGTTGCCAAAACAGTGGAGTATGAAATGACAGGTGGCAGTTGCCCTGTTTTAAGTATCTACAGCATAGATGCTTATCTCTCATCTGGTCACCCTGGCTTCCCTTAATAATCAAGAAGAGGAATAGGTGTTTTGGGAAGGCATAATCTCATGAGATACTCACTTTCTTCTACCTCTCCTCTCCTGACTGATGCTTTTCCTCTGCTTATCCACTTTCTGAAATGCTTGGCTTATTTTCTGTGGGTCCAGATCAAGAACCCTGAAAGTTCATTCAAATACTCTCAAACGCTTTTCATAGAGACAATGAATTGCACACAAAATTCAAAGACATAGGGTTGAAAGGGTCTCCTCAGTTAGAGTCCAATCTTCTGCTGGCAAAGGCAACCCCATTGTGTAAAACTTTATATAAATTTACCGYGCTCTATGGATAAATAACTGAGGATTCTTCTCCTTAATACTCCTACAGGGAGGCTGCTCCAGAGCTGCGTTTCTTTGATCCTGGCAAATGTKTTTTTTTTCTTTCTAATTTCCAGCCATAATTTATTCTTACTTGGTTTATGTACATTTGTTCTTGTGCTGGCATTATCCTCTTTACCTTACATAGCTGTTTTTCCTTCTCAATGTGTTTATCTGTTTCATGAACTTGTGGAAAAAAAATCATAGTCTTTTCAGCCACTCTTGTGCTAGGGGAGACAAATCAAGCTCTTCTCATTTCCTCAGATGCAGAAGGTGCCTCATCCAAACTATATCACTTGTTTTCTGCCACTCCAAATTCCCTTTTTCCTAAGCCTGGGAGAGTACAGCACATGCAGTTCCGTATGAGTTCCTAGTTTTTACAGTTACATTAGTTTTCCCTTATACTTGCTGGACACTCCTCACATGAGGCATTTGAAAATCATGGTGTCTTCAACTTCTTATCATTCAAGTCTTTTTGGTTCTCACTTCACTCCTTTCCAGGTCAACACTACAGCACCTTTGCAAGGAGTTTCCTGCCAGTCTCTGCAATTCTAGGATAGAAGAGAACTTTTTAGCATTGGTTATAAAAAGTTCAAGCAGTAAAAACAAGAGGTGTGCTCAGGGTGATGCACCAGCCAAGCTCTAATGGAGCCATACAGTATACACATAAAGCAACATTTCTACAGAGATTTTTCATGTAGACAAATTTAGGCAATGGAACGGGTTTCCCAGAGAACCTGTGGTTGTCCCATCATCCCTGGAAGTGTTCAAGACCAGGTTGGACAGGGCTTGAAGCAACCTGGTCTAGTGGAAGGTGTCCCTGCCCATGGCAGGGAGATTGGAACTGAATGACCATGGAAGTCCATTCCAACCCAAACCATTCTATGATTGCATGATTTATAGAGAGTGGAAAAAAATCCATCTCTACCATCAGGATGGTCCCATCCAAAGTGAATTTATCTACTCTGAAATGGGATTACCTACCTAGAAAAGTAATTTTAGGAGGTTATTTAATACACTTCTTCCTCTTTCATTCTCAAAGTAGCTGAATGCTTTCAGCTTGTACTGAAAGTAAGTGAAGGGAACAAACACATAAATTAGCTCTAGCATGGAAAAAATCAGATTAAATGGTTAAAAGTTTGGCACTGTTGTAAGTAACTGAAGTCAGGATATTAAAATGGAGAATTTCAAGTAGCCTTGCCTATAAATAGCTCTTCTGTAGTATATAAATACTAATATAGTGTATAAATACCAAAATACACTCACAACAGCATGCTCACATATACACACACACATTATTTGCCGCATCCCAGAACACACATTTCAAAGGACTGAAATGCAACAAATATGTTGGTAAATGAAAAATGTATTTAAGATCCTTTTAAAGGACTTTTGCTTACCACCTTTTTTCCTTTTTTCCATTTGGTCCATATAAATCAGTCACTTGTTCAAAAAACAGTCCTAGAAAATAACTTTTTTTTCTGTTCACTGGGAAAAATTCTGTGAACTGAGAAACTTTCCTGTGAAACCATTTTTCATTTTAAAGGCATTTCTAAGCCCCATTTCCCCAGTGCAGGACACACAATGACATGGGGTGCTCCACATGCTGTCCCAACACTTCCTCAGGCAGACCCTCACACATGATGTGGTCAAACAGATGTCCAGACAGTGCACACTTYTTCACTGTCCTGTTGTAGCCCTTTAGGACTGGATAGGTCTGTGTCGTTCACATAGGTTCACAAACGTGTCTTACAAAGCTGAGGGCCTGAAAAATCTCAAACTATGTGGCAGCATTGCACAACACACATATAAATAGAGATAGTGTTAAAACAGAGCTCAGGAAGACTGAGTTGTCCTTGGTATAATCAGTCCTGCTGAGTGACCTTCACAGTCACTTCAGTCCCTTGTCCTTCAGTTTCCTAAGATGTTAAATGTCTCCTACATTTCTGACAGTTTCTTGCTAAAGATTTTTGAGCTCTGCAGGCAAAAAGCTCCCAGAAGTGTATAAGCTAAGCAACCCCCCTCACAGCACTGCTTACTGTGGAAATTATTCTGCTATTGTCTTGAAGGGGGGGTGTGGGGGAAGGAAGTACAAAAATCTCAGCAGGAGGTCATCAGATGAGAAAATCAAACCCTAGTGAGCAGACTGGGAGGTTGGCGTTCATCCTCCCTACCTAAATGTTATCACCCATAAAATGCCTTCCTCTGTGCTGGGCTCTCTCTAGTCACTGGTGAGAAATGGGTGTTTCCAGAGCACACTTCAGCTCATCACCGTGAGCATCCAACCCACATGAGAAGACTTCTGCCCTGGGACAGTCTGTTTCTCTTCTGGCTACAGAGAGTTGAAGGTATCTCAGTTACAGATTAATTTGAACTGGATGAGATTAATCTCACCCAAAATTGCTGCAGTAAAGAAACTGTATATCTTCCAAATATTTTCTTCCTTTCCCTTTTCAGCTGGTTTTGAATGCTTACCAGTCTGAGATCTCAGTATTAGTGAAAGCCAGCTGCTTTATCCCACTGGGTTTTGGGAATTTTAACCTCAAATGCAGTTTAGGTAACCTCAAATGCAGTTTAGGTAACCCCAAATACTGGCCTTACATAGCAAATGTTTTGAGAGCATCAGAGGGCAGTGTGCTGCCTTGCTTTTACGACCAACGAAGCAGGAAAATCTCAGTGCCTCTCCAAAGCTCACCATTCCCTCAGTCTAGTGAGTGGGCCTATGCTGTGAGGACCTCCTGGGAGAGCCAGAGGCAGCAGCCTGTTGAGTGGTCACCACCATCCTGACACCAAAGCAGGTTCATTCCAGGTGGGAAGACACCAAGTGAGAGTGGAGAAATAAACTGAAGGCAAAGGGAAGAAGCTGTTTAATGAGCCCTTTTTCAGGCTGTGTTGCTTTGTCTTTCGAGTGCGTTTCAATGTGTGGCTGTTTGCCTTGCAGAGGGATGCCCTGGCTTGTGCAACGGCAATGGCAGATGCACTCTGGACATGAACGGCTGGCACTGCGTCTGCCAGCTGGGCTGGAGAGGAGCAGGCTGTGACACTTCCATGGAGACGGCATGCGGCGATGGGAAAGACAACGATGGAGGTAGGACATGAGCACGTGTGATATGTCAGGCTTCGCAGAGCCTATAAACCTCTCACAGTGAACAGTCATCTGGGCTTGATTCTGCAGGGCAGATTGTTTTTTGACAGCTGGTAGAGAACAGACAGCGAAATCTGCCAGGCTGACTCAGCCAGAGTGGATTGGAATTCAAATTAAATGGGTTTGGATTTGGGGTGCCAGGGCTGAAGGGGGACGTTTCTCTATCCTCAAATCAAGTCCATACACCAGAGAGCAGTCAGAGGCTGTGCACCTGTCCAGTCCCTCCACCCCAGCCGAGTGGCTCTGCAGTGACACCTCAGACAGCGAACATCTCTGACTGTTCGAACTTTGTCCTCACTGCCTGAGGCTTTCATCAAGGCTCTCCAGTAGGTCACTACTGACTTGGGATGGATATTTTGCAGAAACTTAGAAGCTTGGGTGACTGATCCCCATGCCCACAAGCCATCCAACCCCTCTCAAACCATGTTTTATTGATTACTGTTCCATATGTAATGATGTCAGGCATGTGAATAATAGCTCTGTGTAATGCAAACTTAATATTCAGAGTTATCTCATTACAAAGGAAACCGTGGTGCAGTGTGAAGGTTTGAATTAGAGAGCAGGAGATGAGATATTAAATTTAAGGCATAAGGGAGACTGCATAATTTGTTTTGTTGTCACTCAGCAAAAGGCTTTGTAAACCACAAGTCTGGGCCAGGACCCAGACTGTGAAGTGGAGACTGCATTTTGCAAGCCTCTGTTTTATCATATTCACAAGAACAGTACASTTAAAAAAAATAGTAGCCAAGCCAAGACTGTGATTATCTGCTTCACAGCAACTGGGATTCTGATTGAATATTTAAAATACTTCTGCACATCTGGCTTGGCAAATGGACCAAATTATCCCTTTAGAAAAGATGGAAAAATTGGAGAACCGTACAAAGAGTACACACTATAAAACAAAGATGGCTTTTTACCTCATACGGAACTGAATATCACTGTACTCATCTTTCCTATTTACAGCTGACACAGGGCAGCAATAAAGTTCATCACATCAGATGTGTAAAAATATGGTAAATAGACCCTAGCATAGTCMCAGTTTCCATGGAAAAAAATAACCAGCAAAAACCTGTGACGTTTTTAGAAAGGGAGAGAGGGAAAGAGTAATCCAGCCTAACATATAATGTAGACCGCAAGTGTATGATACCATAAAGAGCATGACCAGACTCTGAGAAACTCCTCATATCTCCTGGTTCAGGGGTTAACCTTGTTACCTGGATTACCCTCAGCTTGAAACAAGCTGCCTTGCAAGCCTGCAGCAGATGTAGACGGGAGAGACAAAAGGCATTGACATGTTTACAAGTTAGTGCACATCAGCTGCTAACTTGCATTTGGTGAACTTGTGTGGAGCAGTGGTGTGCACAGCAAGAACAGAGCAACTGATAGGTTGTAACTTATTGCCTTGTGACAGCTTATTCATGTGTCAGAGCCCACAAATGAGTGTTGACTTTGCTCTTGGTACACTCAAAAAGAAAAGGCATGTACATGGTATGCATTACAGATTATGGATAATCTGCCATACACTATGCCTTTGATTTTGCTATGTTACTGCTAAAGGCTCCCCTCAGCTGGGAAGTGAAATAGTGGAATACATTTACCTTATTGACTTCCTTTTTATACATTTTTATGGACCATTTGTATTTGTGAGCTCAGGTCTAGGATTTCAACCCCTGAGATGTAGAAGCTTCATTAGTGGTTGAGGCACTTCTGCTTTGAGCCTTGGTCGTTTTTTTGGCACAGGGATTCAAGTACTTGGCACAAGGACTTATGAAGAAAGGCTGATTCTCTTCCTGTTTGATAGATGTTATGCTGCTTTCTGTAGCAAGACAGGCTGGAGATGTTTGTAGAATATCACAGCATAATTTAGGTTGGAAGGGACCTCCACCAGTTTTCAGTTCAACCCCCTGCTTAAAGCAATACTGATTACATCAGGTTGCTCGAGACTGTGTCCAGTCAACTCTTGAACACCTCCAACGATGGAGATTCCACCTCTGGGCAACCTGCTCCAGTATATGACCATCCTTACAGTAAATTTTTTTCCTACTATCTAATAATTTTTTCCGTGTGCCAACTTCATGTCTATTGCCTTTTGTCCAGCACCATCTGAGACAGCCCAGCATACCCCACCTGACTTCCCCTTCACAATAACTTGGGTGTCTGGTGGAGCATATATATATTTCATGTGTGATGGTTCCCTTTGGATTTCTCAGATGTCCAAAGACAAATCAGACTGAGTACCTATGTTCACAAGCAGAACTGAGCCCATTCTCCACAAACTTTATATCTTGGGAAGCTGTGCTTTGAAGAGCACTGAAGAGATGCATGCCTGAAATGTCTTCGAAAAATATGTAGTATGTGGATAAGCACTATKGTTTCTCCCTCTTTTGGTATCCTGTCACATACACTGAAGCGACGCATGCTCAGGGCTGGAGAAAGGTGGTTTATTTTGGTTCACTGGAAAGGATCTCAGGACTAGTGTGGAATTTCTCTTCATATGCATGTGAATGTTGGCAATGGAGGTGGAAGTCCTTTCACGAAGCTTTAGAAGTCAAACAATGACCTAGTCACAAATGGGTACCATCAGGGGAGAGGAAGATTCAGGGCATCATCTCTGTGAGCTGTTTCAGATATCACCTCATAGGTGCCTACTTTTGGTTGGTGACCATTGCCCTTTGAGTCACTGCTCAGAGCAGCTTCTCTCAAATTCTAGACATCACAGTGGGGCTGTTCAGCCTACGGGGGAGTTCACTATGTCTGAGTTCATTGGGAAGCTGGTTCCTACACTGTGGTGTCAAGTGTCAGCTAATTAAAATCTCTGCAGCCGGAAATTCCTCAGGATAATGGGWGCTGAAGTCAGAAACTTTTTCATCAGCTCCCAGCCTAATCATACCCTGAGGGAGAGGGGTGCTAAATTACAGGGTGTGTTCACCTCTTAAATCTGGAGGCTGTTCAGATAAACAATAACAAGCTGAGCAGGAGTCACTCAGAGAGAGACTTGCTGAAATGTAATCTTTGTTCAGGCTAGTGAAAAGTTGTCTCTGAGAGCAGTCCCCTCTCCACACACAAGTGTTATTTGTCAAAGCTAGCACTTAGGTTTCACACCCAGGTGCACTTTGTTTACGCTTTTAAACACCAAGCCCATCAACTTGAAAGAAGCGGTAGCCAGTAACTGAGGGCAGGTGATCACCCAGTATCAGTTAAGGAAAAGCAGTGCAATGTCGGAGCTGTGACAATCTGGGTAAAAGGCCAGGATTTTGTACATTTGACTCTAGAGGCCACCTGTATTGCAACAAATGGGAGGTGTTTCCTTAAAACAAGTTGAGAAAAGTGGTTCTTGCCTCACTTCAGCAGAAAATAACCTCTCTAATCCATGACTGCGAACACTCACTACCTAAGAGTAGGTGTGACAGGTAGTACCTACATGTCTCACACTGAGTGCTCGGTCATGTGCTTGAAGAATAAGAAGTTTGAAAATTTAAAAAATCAAGGAAATTATCTTCTGTGACAAGTACTAAAAGTGGAGTTTATGGCATTTGACAATATCTTGAGAAGAGGCTGATATTCCATAGGCTAAATATGGGCTCTGTTGCACTGGTAGACTCCTCTGTTAGGAACAGAGTGTACAGGAAAAATGGAAGGGAAGAGAGGATATTCTTAACTAATCTCATGAATATGCTATTGAACAGCAAAGCTGTGTTATCCATCCTTGTTCTGGAGAAATCAGCTAACTGTTGAGAGCCAGAGTTTTCCAGTTCTCCATTTCTCTGTCTGGGTACATCACACKGTTGTGAAACCAAGAGAGAACTACAAATGTTAAACTAAATTACTCATTTAGTCTAACAGTTCAACTCAGTAACTTCGCTTGAGAGCCTTTGTTATTGTTTGGGGCTTTTCCAGAGTAGCCAAGTCTTCCACATAGGGTAAAGCTTGCTGGTTCTCCAGGAATTGGAACCAATCCATCCTTCATTTCCTGCTTTGAACAATTCCAGTTCCTGAACAGCTGCTGAACTCTGCCAAAAGTGAATCTACTTCACTTGTGAAAGGCAAGAGTCTTTCTCATATGAAAAATATGTCTGAAATGTTAATGTTCACAATGTTATCTAAACCTTCATATTCATTAGAGGTTTCTGTTCAGTTGTCTGCTATCACTGTCTCTTCCCAATTCAAACTCTTCCAAAGGTTTGTGTTAGTGATTACTGCAGGATAACTTTAGATAGATAGATAGATAGATAGATAGATAGATAGATAGATAGATACTCTTCCCAGTCAACTACTGCTGGCCTGTCCTAACGTATATTGCACACCATTACATAAAAGTATAGAAACTTCATTTTTCTTACATGTCTTCTGGTCAACAATCTTCCTTTGGGAGTGAGGAAAATAAACCATCCTGTTTTCTTTTTCTGCAAGAATTGTATTAGCAAAGCTTCTGCCCCTCAGTTTATGTTTCATTTAGCCTAGCACAAACAGAGGGTTCCAATGTACCCCCATTTTGCCTTTGCAGGTTCAGTCTGTGCTGCACCAGATGCTTCCCAAAAGCTGGCAGGTGGAGCAACTCATATGCTTTACTTTCCTCTATCCTTCTGGGCCAGAACAACTAAAGGTTGCCTTAGTCTCTCATCCCTGGAGCAGTGAGCAGGTCGGAGCCACCAAGCCCCTGCACAAAGGATTTTTGCCTTTTCTTGCAGCCCTGATTATTAGTTATTGCTGCCACTAGAAACCAACTCCCACTTCAGGGACAATGTAATTCAGGAATGGGCTCTCTGAAG
Source organism: Amblyornis subalaris (assembly GCA_018881555.1). Classification (NCBI taxonomy): domain Eukaryota; kingdom Metazoa; phylum Chordata; class Aves; order Passeriformes; family Ptilonorhynchidae; genus Amblyornis; species Amblyornis subalaris. The sequence continues at coordinate 6,837,127 of JACAXG010000022.1, forward strand.
CAAATCAGTGCTGTTTGTTTATCTGTACCACAGCCCATTGGCAGCTCCGCAGTGTCCTGCTTGCCCCATTCAAGGATCAGGTAGTGCTTGTAGTAAGGTGGAGACTTACATAATGCTTTGGAACAGCAGCATTTCAAATGTTTGGCAAGAGAAATTTTGGCACAGAACACTGGCCTTCTTAACACCCATGTGTTCACCGTCTGTCCACCACATGCCAGATAGTGCTAGAGAGCTGGCAGGAGTCTGTGCTGATCTTTGCAGTGCTTAGGGTTACACCTGAAGGTACTTTTAGGGTTGTAAAGGGGATGGTAAAGAATCCAGGAGAACCCCAGAACGCAAACCTGTGTCTTTGCAAATGCTTGATCTGCAGACAAGGTGGTGGGGTGCTTTCTGATATTTTATTTTTGCACACTGTTAGCCTTCATGCCACAAGGCTTTTATAGCATGAGAAGATTGTCTCCAGGGCATGGTATGAGAGCTGTCTGCTTCCTTGAAACCATAAAAAATTACCCATTAATGTGCTGGCTACATTTGTGGAGGGAAGTGTTGAGATCTGAACACACCTGGGAAAACAGCCGTCATAAATTAGCATTTACCATCACAGATAGATCCAGTCAGACAGTGGGGTCATCTTGGAGGAACCACAAAACACTGCTAAAAAGATGAAAAAGTCTGCTGTACCTGAAAGATTGTCTAGCTGGTGTAATTTGTTAGAAATCACCCAGCTTCTCGTCCTCTGTTTCGTGATGACTGTTAATTGACTTTTCCTCAAATAAAATGACCAGTTCACATTTTCAGGTTTCAGCTCTTTACTGATTTTGTGTTGGATGGTAACACTTGGGTGTCACCTGCTGCTGGTTGTTGGCAGCAGGGCTGGCAGGAGGGCAGTGTGAGCTCAGGCATTACAGCATCCAGGAGCAGGTGTAGATTGTCCCAGTGGAGAGGATGATGTGTTGTGAATTGAGGGTCTAGCAGTGCCTTGTCTTGACACCTTGGGAAAATTCCTAGTACTTTGGAGTATTCCTTAATGAGATGCCTTTGATTAATAGATTCAGAAAGAAACTGAAAGTGCTCTCTGTGTTGAAAGAAACCTACCATTGTTGCTGAAATGAGGGAACTTACTTAGGGGAAGGAGGCACTGCTGTGCATAAGATGTGACAGAAGGTGACATGAACCAGCTTCAGAAAAAAACAGATTTGGACACTCATTTCACAAGGTATTTCTGCACCTGAAAAGGTGCTTAAACAGAGTTTGGGCACCAGTGTGTAAAGCAGAAATTCAGGAAAGCTCTACCAGACCTGCTTTAGCATCTGAGGCAAACTGTTGCAACCCCTTTGGGGCAGAAAATCCCCTTAAAATCCTAAGGTTTTGCACCAACTGGGCTCAACATGAATAGAGTGCATGGCCACTTTCTTCTTGACCAGAATTTGAGAAACATGCCTATATCTGAGTTACCTGAGACTTCTTTCCAAGCTGTTCTTGGATGATTGCTTAAATTGGCTTGGATTCAGTCAGAATATGTTAGGGTGAACTTTTCAGCAGTAGCTTAACACTTGCAGCACTTGCCAGGAAAGTGAGAGACCTTGGTGACAAGGATATCTCAGCTGCTGAGAGTGTGAAAACACTGCTCCCACAAAAAAATTGCTAAGCTCTGAGTCCCTTTCGCTCAGAGGAATCACTTTTGAGAGGTGCTTTGGCTCCTCAAGGAGGCAGTTTCAGGTACACTATTGCATGAGCGTTGGTCAGGTTAAGCAACTTGTACTTACTGCCCTGTCCGAATGCTAGTCCTAGAATCATAAAATATCCTGAGTTGGAGGASACTCACAAGGATCATCAAAGTCCAACTCCTGGCCCTGGACAGGACACCCCAAGAATCACACCATGTGCCTGAGAGCATTGTCCAAACTCTTCTTGAACTCTGTCAGGCTGGTGCTGTGACCACTTCCCTGGGGCGCCTGTTCCAGTGCCCAACCACCCTCTGGATGAAAAATGTTTTTCTCATTTCCAACCTAAACCTCCCCTGATGCAGCTTCAAGCCATTCCCTCTGGTTCTGTCACTGGTCACCAGAGGAGACATCAGTGTCTGCCCCTCCACTTCCATTCAAGAGGAAGCTTCAGACCGCAATGAAGTCTCCCCTCAGTCTCCTCTTCTCCAGGTTGAACAGACCAAGTGACCTCAGCCCAATCTCATATGACTTGCCGTCTAGACCCTTCACATTCTTCATAGCCCTTATTTGGATGCTCTCTAATAGCTTAATGCCTTTTTTATATTATGGCTCCCAAAACTGCCCCCAGCACTCGAGGTGAGGCCGCCTGAGTGCAGAGCAGAGCAGGACAATCCCCTCCCTCACCCAGCTGGCGATGCTGCACCTGGTGCACCCCAGGATACAGTTAGCCTCTCCTAAGCTAGGAAGGGCCCTCACATACCTTCCTCAGCTTCATTAAATTCCATCAAATTCTAGGTTGCTTGATTTCTATACTGTCTCGTTTCTATGCTGCTTTGCTGGCTGTGTAATGCTTAAGTCCCTTTGTTAAAAATCTGCCTGAAGAAAGGAAGAAGCCCATGAAGCCAGCTGCATCAACTGTATCCTCCAGAGCAATGATGAGCTGGGGGATGCTGTGAACTTGTAGACTCTAAACACATTATTATAGCTCTGGTTTATGCCCAGATAGTGGTGATTATCATGTGTTTTCTGTCATTTCCTCCTTCCACTTCCCTTCTCTTTCTATTCAGATGGGTTTTTTAAACAAGAATGGAGCTCTAGATTAGGATGAACATTTTGCAGAGTATTTCTGTAGTGACTAGCCCCACTAGAGCTTCTGCACGAGAGCCCAAGGGGTTCTGTAATTCAAATACATGATTGCTATTACATCTGACTATGTTATTTCAAACTTGCAAACATGTGCTGAACACTTAGATAAAGATGTGAGGACAATTCCTTTCCCAGGCAGCCAGCAATCTGATTTGCCAAGATACAACCAGTGAGWAGCTTTTTCAGGTGAAATCAAAAGAGTGCAGGTGGGATAGAAGGAAAAAGAGAATATGAGTAGCTAACGTGGTCACAGGGGGTTGACAGTCACATTGCCATAGTTCCTTACAGTCGTGTTTTGTTTCTCTGACTCCTTACAGGGGAGCCAAAACCTACATCTATTGCTGAATAAGTAAAATTTCTCTCTGCAAAGCGCTGGAGTAAAACCTATTTATTCCCCAAATCCAATTCAAGTAAATTGAGTGTCGGTCCTCAACTCAGGGCAGAACATCATTATTCCTCTAAACCTTCATCAGCACAAACATTCACATGAACAATAACTTGTTTGTGCAGAAGTACTGAGCCATTCCTTTAGGTTATGTTTCACCAAAGTTTAGACTAGAACTGGAAGGGTAAAACCTGATTTGATCAAGGGTAAGACTAAGACTTTGTTATCTTTACCTTTGAGCATTTACGTTTCAAATCCTTCCCATTCAAACTCTCCCAGTAATTCATCCAAAAGCATCACAGGACAAGACAGTATCCCCACAAAAAGTGATAATGTTGCCTGATGAATGGCACAGAAAGGGAAGTGAAAGAACTGGATGAGGTGAGAGACACAATTATTTATATAATCAGTGCATTTTATGCTTTTGTTGCCATTGAAAATACTCCTGAGAGATAGTGGGGTTTTTTGTTATTTTTACTTCCTAGTTTTGCTTTGCCTAGTACAGTTCCTCACAGAGGCTCTTCCCACTGCAGTCAGTGACAAAAAGTGTCATGGTCTTTAGCAGGAGCAATCCTTGAGTTTGTCATGTATGCTCTTCCAGATTTACCCTAATCAGGCTCCTTAAGCGCACCTCCCTCTGACTGCCTGTCTGACTGGGGCTCCCAGTGTGTGTCACGGTCTGCAGAATGCTCTCTGTGTACAAACAGGTCCATCCCTACCCGTGGCCTGCCTGTTCCTGCCTGACACTTGATATGCATCACCTGTCAGAGGGTGCTTAAACACATAATAACACCTCTGGCTGCAGGTTATTTGCATTCTGTTGGTGATGTTAGCATGACGGATTTTTGTTGCAGCATCCATAACTCTGTAGAAATGCTCAATTATTCAGTCTCAGCCAGCTAAGACACTGCCCATTAAATCAGCCAACACAATTGTAGGGCCATGAAAAGTCACAGCTAATTTGAAATTTTATTAGCTCTCAGCTGATCTTGTTTACTGCAGAAGCAGTGTCTCAAAATCAGCCCTTTACTTCTGTGCAAAGCTCTAATCCTTGACACCTTATTGGTGCTGTGTGGCAGTGAGTGAGGAACTTGGAAGCTGACTGCACAGGACTCAGAGCAATGAGACTGCTGTGGGATTTGTGAGCACTTTGCAGCCAGCAAGTGCAGCAACAAACCAAGAAATGCAGGGACAGTAGCCCCATTGCTGCTGAAGAGTAATTATTTTACAGGATTTTTAAAATTTCGTGTTGGTTTGGGTGGATGTATTTTTTTGCATGCGTCATATAGACAAACATCATAAAGGACATGATTTTCAGAAAGTGATGGGTCACAAGCAGTGTTTGAAAGCCAAGTAATTTTAGCTCATCTTAAATTGGGCATCCAGGCAACTGTTTGTGGAAAGCAGTTATGATATGGAGTATCTCATGAAGTTCCTGAGTGAGGTCAGCATTTCCATCTATTGTCATTATCTAATGTAGCTGTCTCAGTAGTTACAGTGAGTGTTTAAAGTCAGTTAATATCAGGTGTTTTCCAGCTGGCATTATGCAAATGTCATGCTTGTTAGGCCAGGGTTCTGCTCCAAGAAGGCACAGATACTTTTAGAGTTCCATGAAACAAGGCTTCTATGGAGAACAAGCTGAACATACATTGCAGGTACAAACCTTTAATGAGAATTGTGGTTATTTCATTGGGTTGTGCTGACACTTCAGAGCCCTTTAGGACTGAAACAGATGTTTTGTGAACAGAAAATAAAAAGACAGTCTCTACTCCCAGGGAGTTTACAGTCTAAAAGCAGTGTTTTGAAGATCTCATTAATGGGATTGATGGATTTGCAATCTTTAAGGGAGTCAGAGCACCATTCTAAAAAAAATACTGCAACTTCACCCACAAGATACGAGCTAGATAAGCCATCCCAAAGTAAAACTCACTGTCTAGTGATATACAGAGTGCAGATTGTCTGATAAAAGCAGTTTTGGTCCCCTAAAATATAATGTTAACTGAATAAATTGAAGCTGCTTTGTCCTCAATGGCAGAAAAGGAAGGTTTTCTGCTGAACCCAGTTCGTTCTCCTTCATATTCCTCTCTGAAGAGAATGAGCCAGGGCTCACAAGATGACCTGCAGAGGTGCCATCCAGTCTGGTTTATTCTATGATTACATGAGTCTTAGTGAAAGGTGCAAACCACTGAACACATTATTTACCAGATGTGACAATGTCTCGCCAATGGCTCCCTTTTCACAATGACAGTGGTTTGATTCACCCTGTGGTAACTCTAAGATTGCAAAAGGTATTTATTTCATGGCTTCATGCAAAGGAAGTGGGATAAAAGAGTTTGGGTTTGGTTTTAGCAGGACTGCCAAAAGGACACATATGTGTATATAGGATGCATAAAAGATCTCAAAGATGTAAAAACTCCTATTGCATCAAAATAATAAGGAACACAAGAGATATCTTAAAATCTGGCTCAATGACAGATCTCCAAATTAATTTGTTAATTGGAAGGCATCCATGGTTGAAGCTGTTTCTGAAAGGATCCCTTGGAACTGGTTGTTGAATACAGCCCTACTCAACATTTTCATAATCGTCTTAGAATGTAGTTTAAGCCTCTCCTGGTAAAATCTTCAGGTCACCTAAGGCTCAATATGGTGGTAAATAATGTACCCAGATCATTTTGACACAGAGTGATCTGACTCACATCGCTACAAGGCCACAATCAAACAAAATGTATCTTAGTGTAGCAAAATGCAAAATAGCCCTGGGAATGAGGCAAGGATGGTTCACTGGAGAGTTGGGAGACTCTTGAGAAGCAATGACTCAGAATAGGATTTCAAGGTCGCTAGAGGTAATTGTTTTAACATGAGTTCTCAGTGCAACATGCTTGCACCTTCACCTCTGTGAACCTTAGGAGTATAGAAACCCAAAAGCTGAGAAGTGGTCTCTTTTTTGCACCCCATATTGGTAGCATAGTGCTGTGTCCAGTGTTGGTGTCCACACATAACAATGTGAAATTACTGGAAAGTGATCAGAGGATGTCATACACCAAAAAAAGTCCAGTGGCTGGGAAAGAAAGCTTACAATGGGAAGTTTGATCTTCCTCAGCTCTACAGAGAAAAGATTTGGAATGGATTGTTGTACTGTGTGGAGGTATTTGCACATGGAAAAGACATCAGAGCATGCAGGGCAAAAGGAAATATTGATAACTTTATGGACAAAGGCCGAACAAGATGCAGTTGTGGGATACTGGAGTTAGACAAATCCAACCTTGAAATAAGATGCAGTTTCCTAGCAGTAATTAAGCATTTCAAAAGCTTACTGCAGGAAGTGGTTGACTCACTATAATCAACTGTCTTTGATATATGACATATTTTTCTAAAACACAGGCTTTAATCCAGTTCTGGATGGGAAAAAAATAAACAGTCTGTGGACATAAGAGGTCAGACAAGCTGATCATAGTAGCCTCTTTGACCTTAAAGCATATGAGTTGCAGTAATTCCTCTATGCAGGACTTTAAACTTTTCAAGGAGATAATTCAGCAATACTTTTGTTCTCTGCTCCGAAGTGCCATGGTCATATTACAGTTATATGTAAATAAGGGAGCTATCCTTTTAAAAACCAAGAGCTGTATAAATGTGTCTGTAACTAAGAACTTACTGTACAGCCTACCTGTCTTCTGGGAGTTACTGGAGTTAGGAATCCACATGCAAATCATGGGACTCTGTGGCTTTGGTGCTGCAAAACTTGGAGTCCAAAGGACATTGATCCCATGTTCACTTCCTTCTGTTACCTGTCTTTGAAAAATTTGCAGTGATTTCTAACAAAAATTCACATTTATGCTGTATAAATTTCAAAGGTGTTTTGAATTATGACTTCACATTGTTCTGTGAGATCATATCTTGCTATATTTTCCTTTGCTGATGGTGCTGGCTTCCCACATGTGTTTTTGTTGAATTGGACAGTTAAAGCCTGACTTTTATTTTGCTCTGTTTTTATTTTTGATTAATCCATGCAGCTCCCTGAACACCTTGCTCTTCATGGATAGGAAGGTTCTTGCAAATGTCACTTTATCCTAGCTCTTCTGATGGATCCAGTGAGAGATGTCAGGGCATGAGAAGTCATAGCTGTGTACGCTGTCATTATATCTCCTTACAATTCATTGTAGGGCTCCACTTGGCTGACTTGTGGACCATACAATAAAAAAAAACAAACAGTAAAAAGTTATTCAAATGGAGACACCACTATTTACGATCTGGTTTGTAGCTTAACTAATTCTTGCTGTTCTACATGTCTCAGACAAAAATAGCCATTATATTTCCTAAGCTAAAGAAATGTCCTGAAACTAAGCTTTGTCTTGAAGCTGCTGCTGGTATTAAAGGGAGTTGAGTAGCTAAATGCCATTGCAGCTCTTGAGGACCTTAATGAATTTAGGATTGCAGTGACAAACCTCTCTGGTGTAGTTATCCTCAACTTATTCCATACGGGCCCTAAACACAGTAGTTGAAAGGCTTATCTGCAGATGAGTCCTCATCATTCCCACCTGTTCAAAACATTGTCCTCTGCATCTGTTCTTCAAACATTTATCTACGCTTTCCTGCAAAGACAACATTTCCTTGCTGTCTTGCAGCTTCAGGTCCCAAAACACATTTCTGATGCCTGGAAAAAAGACAGGTTAATGAAGAGGTATGGTACAGCTGGTTTGCCATCCTCTCAGCCAAGTGTCTGTAGTCTTAGAAAACATTATTAATGTGTGGGAGAAAAAGACAACATTTTATCTTGCTTGAAACTGTAGTCAATATAGTAACAAGGCTTGTTTGTTGTTTCTTTTCCTTTTTTTTTTTAGTAGGTAGCTGTGGATAAGCCTGTTACATCTAAGTAGGTCTGTATTCTGTGAACGGTCTCTCAAACTCCATCTGAGATTTGACCTTCCAGAATCCTGCTGATTTAATCATCTGCAGCAAGTAATTTTTTTAATGGGCAGATAAACCCTAATTAGTTCTTTTTCATTATCGGTAGTCATCAAGAGAATAGGCCAATGGGTAAGTTTAGTGCCCAAGATGAAAATTTTTTGTGGCAATTCTGCAAGGAATTATAAAGATGTAGAGATATCAGGACAGAAAGAGGTAAGGATAACAGATGGGATTTTCCAAAGCACTTTTGCAGGTCTAACACTGCTCCCATTATCATTAATGGCACGTGCAGAGAACTTGTGGAAATGACCCTGTGTGTGTATGTGTGTGTGTGTATGTGTGTGTGTACATGGAGCAGGTATTCACTGCTCTTTGACCTACTCAGAGACAGGAAGCTCTAGGAACCCTTACCAGGCATGTTCAGCTTTCTGTGTATGGGTTACCACATGAAATGATGTTGTCAGTGATGTTTTAAATACTAAAATATTCCAAGGTTTAACTCAACATAATCCAAGTCCATGGTGTATAAGCCACCTTAAGTACTAGAACAGTAACATCAGATTCCATCCAATTTATATTGCAGTAAATACAAAGTAATGCCAATAACATTAGTGAAATTCATACTGGTAAAACTGGGACAAAACTGAAGCTCACAAACAGTAATAATGACAAACTGTCTTGTTTTAATTTACTGTTTCTTTGAAATAAGAAACCCATTATCCTGCGAACTCCAGATCTCATCCCACTTCAGGAGGGAACTACCTCTCAGGACAGTGTTGCTCTCCAAGCACATTCATTTCTTGCCTCTCTGCTGAAGTTGTTCTTAGGATGCTTGCTGTAAAGGTGATTTCTCTGATATATGGAGCTCCCAGCAACTACACACAGACCAACCACTCATTTCACATAGGTCTGTGAACAGCCGTCGCATGGTAGTAATTTTCATTCACTGTCAAACTGTCTTGCTTGAACTGATGAGTTGGAAGTGAAGGGCTGCATATCCCATTACCCCAGAACAAAAACATCCAGTTCCCTTATGTGATTTAAAGATCCRTCTCTACTACATGCTAACAACTTTTATTGCTAAATGTGATGCTTCATCAAACCTCTTTTGAGCTTTTTTGTATTTCTTTTCCTGTCACCGCTTTTTACCTGAAAATGAATGGGGAGATGTTGCTATGGTGGTGGGAGGGGAGGTGGTATTGTGTCTGCATTTGATGGCTTGACAGATATGCAAACCCTCGTTTTACTGGAGTACACTCAGCAAGCTTTTTCATGTGTGTCCACTGCTATTATTGTTGTTACTATTAATTTGTGGTGCTGAAAGTGCAAGATTTATATCCTTTGAGGTCATCTGTTATTCTGTGTTGGTGTCGAATCAATGTGACAAAGGTCGAAAGAGATCAAACCTTCCCAGCAAAATCTCCTCTATGCTCTATTCTGTTCTGTTTTACTGGGTTACGTGTATAGATCTCTCTGCAGCCATGATAGATCCCATGGCTTTATTCACAATTTAGTCCTGCTGAAAGTGAACCAGATAGCTTTGGTGTGATGCAATGTGTTTGTGATTTGCACAAGGAACAGGAGCAGAGTACAGAAGTTGTGTATATTGGGAGAAAAAAATCACACTTTTGGGGCTCCGGAGTTATCCAAGTGACTGAGATGTGGAATGGCAATCCTAAAATTAATATAAAATATGCTTTTTGAGGGTGCAATCTAATGTRTTCATATATTACATACTACTACATATTTATGTTACATATTAATGCATATTTTAAGTCCTTTATTGTGACTTAAAGTGAACATACCTTACTCTGTGTAGGTGAAAATCCACATTTCTCTATTGTGTGCATTGGAAAGAGTTCTTGCACCCTGAATGAAGTCTACATCACTCCATGTTACCACTGCTCTAAAACGTTCCTTACCCTTCCGTAGATGGCCTTGTGGATTGCATGGACCCAGACTGCTGCTTGCAGCCGCTGTGCCACGTTAATGCGCTGTGCCTGGGCTCCCCGGACCCCCTGGATATCATCCAGGAGACACAAGCTCCCGTCTCCCAGCAGAGCTTACATTCCTTCTATGATCGAATCAAGTTCCTGATTGGCAAGGACAGCACTCATGTCATCCCAGGGGACAATCCTTTTGAAGGCGGGTAAGTGAATTTTGGGGTTGATTCAGTAAGGAGTAAAGCATAAGCCACTTGGCCGTTTTAAGACATGGAATGGCAGCAAGATGCAGAACATGGAAGTTGTTTAAGTGAAGTAGATATCTGAAGAGTTTTGTGGCTTATGTAGTTTTACTGACTGTCTTCTCAGCTACAATTTCCTGCCAACCAGTAAGGCAAGATGCTTCTGTCCTAACACATATAAGCAGTTTCATCTTTCCTCACTTTTCTGATTTCAAGGAGTGAAAGGTGTCCGTTCAGCAGGGCTCCTCTAGTTCAAGTAACTGACATTGTCCACGAGTATCTCCTAAAGAGCAGTGACAGATCTTCCATTGACAGAGCCAAAAGAGAAGGGAAGTAGAACGCTCTTTGCAGTCTATAGTGTGACTATTAGAGTCCTCAAAAGAACTGAGGAAAATCTTACCATCTAGAGAGGACTATTAGAGTGATTTGTACTATAAGCAATCAGCCTGAATATAGATTGGTTTTAAAACCAAGACATTCTTTATCACTGCAATCATTATCAAGAAACAGGAACTGGGAAAGAAAACTTGGGCAGTTTACTTCTGTGGTTGTGTCTCAGCAATTTGTTTTAAGTATATTCCTGGCTGTCAGGGCCAGTCATCCCTTGAAAATTATTGCTTGTAGCAGGGCATTTCGGGTGTCAAAAGTAGTGACCCTGATCCTGGCGGTGGTACTCAACACTTAGGTTTGAACTCTTTTGAATTTCACCCAGTCACGAACTGCTTACTTTTGGCTTTCCCATACACATCAGTTAATAGGTTGGCACTGAAAATATGCAACCTTCATGTTTGTGTGGGTATTTATTTCAGCACTTGCATCTCAACTGGCCTCTCAGGCCCCTCTAGATCTGACCTAATGCTTTTCATGAAGGGACACTACCAGCATTCCTTGGGTATCACCTTCCATATATTGCCTGTTTTGGTAGTTCTACCGGCTGACGTCAGACATAACGCACACCAGTGTCAGGGAATTGGCCTGATGTGATGGTTTTCCTGATGGTTCTTGCTTCCAAGGTCTTCAGGGTTCAAGACAGCTGACAACAGTGATTCAGATTATAACCAAACACTTACTATGTTGCGAACTGTTGTCCTTCATCAGCATTCTGAAGGTTGCAGGTATTGGATACTGAACAGTCCAGACTCTAGACTAAATGTTACCCCACTGAATTCTTTGCTGCTAGTTGTTGTGATTTGTTGCTGTACAATCAGGCTTCAGAATATAAAATAGATTATGCTCACAATTTCATTTTTCTGATATATTTAGGGTAGCAATTCCTCAGCATTTCCACAGAGGACTCTGGTATCAGGTCCATGTGTATCTGTTCTGATAGGCAGAGAGTTTTGGTAGACACATATCTGTGTTTAGTGAACTTTCCATGCAACTAATGAACTACAGGAATTTTCATACATGTGCAATAAAAAAATAAAATTGCAGCTTCTCTTTAAGGGCTGTTTGCATTCAACAGCACACAGAGCTGGGGGAAAATAGTAGGAATTTCTAATTTGTACAGTGAATTTTTTTCTGAGAGTGCCAATGGAAAGAATGTGTCATTTAGGGTCACATACATTCCTACAGGATTTGCATGTGTTTCATAGGTCTGATTATAGATCTCTATGTAGGAAGGAATTATTAACCATCTGTAGATGTCCTGCTGAGGACAGATTCAAAATTCAAACAGAGAACCTGCTAGCAAAAATGTTTGTCTGATATGTAGGTTACTGGAGTGAGGGAATGCAAAGATTCAAATCAATAGGAAGGGATTTAATGACTGCTTTTCATTAAATGCAGTGAAACTAATAAAACTTGTTCTATTTAAGTTAGCATAAAGAATTATACAGAGGTAGTGATGATTTATGAGGTTGCCATTTTCAAATTATCAGCATAGGGTGTGTGCCACTGAATATGGTCTACAGACATGTCACCTCAAGCTGCGATTGTGTTGTATCTCTCAGGTTAAGTATCTTGATTCACAAGAGTCATTGCAAGTAACGTTGAAGAACCTCAACAGAAGATATATTTTCCCCTGAGACAGCATATGGTCCAGGCTCATCAGAGTGTTGGGTTGTTAAAAATGCCACTACTCTTTAGGGATCTTTAAAGACATCATGTGTTCGTATTAGTTCTTAAAGATCCTATAGATCTGGGTAAACTCAACCGTTGCAAGGGTTTTCTGCTTACTCAGCTTCTCTTTGTAGTTTCAATTGCGTGTTTCACCACCTAGAAAGTGGGATCTTTGAACAGCTCTTCTTGTCACCCTGGAAATGACAGTGTTTCGGCAGTGGTCAGTGACTGATACGTGGGGAAGCGGGGCTGGGACCATCTGGGGCCCGGTTAGTCTGGGCAAACAGGACTGCCTGTATTGGCATGTGTGGATATGCCCTTTCTTCAGAAGCATTCTTGCTGAAACTCCACCAGTTGCTTTTACAACAGACAGGTGGTAATATCCCTGTTATCCATGGAATGTCTCAGTGTCTTTATGAAAATCACAGCAGCAGCTGGGGGCAAGACAAACTGTTTGCATCTCTCATTCTAGCTGCTGGCTTAAAAGATTGTTCAACAGGATGGAGTTGTTCTTATGGAGGGCTCCAGCATCCTGCCTTAGGACAACTCTCTCCCATTGCTGCTGGGGTGATTCATGAAGCCGTCTGCTTGGTGTAGATCAGGACTGTAGATTGCTGAGAATGGAACATGCGACATCTTTCTGTCCCACCACTGGCATTCTCATGGGGTAGGGTTGGAGCTGGATCCATGTCATTTGCTGTGAGCAGTCCCCCGTGAGCAGGCAGTACAGAGGTGACATGGATCTCTGTGTCCTGTGTGTCTGGTATCCTGCACGGGCACCTGTGGCACAGGCASACTCATCATTCAGGTCAGGAACTACAGTCTGCTCGTCTGGGTTTCACTAGGTCATGGCTGACTGATTATCACCCTGGGGAAACCTGGGCACATTTGCATCCCTGTGTGGCTTGTGCAGAAGTGGCAGCAGTGTGGAGGAGATGACTGAATATCTCTGCAATATATTTCCTGAGCTTCAAAACCACAGCTTAGCCACTCTTCAGAGAGAACAGCAGTGCAGATCACCTAATGGATACAAATAAATAAATGTCTCATGACAGCTAGCCTTTGAGTGAATTTATTATTGAATTACGCTCCAGCTTTTTAAGAACAAGCTAAGCTGACAAGCTCTCTCACTAGGGCAGAAGAAAAAGAAAGACAATGATAAATTACCCTCATGGATAAAGGCAAAGACCTTGTCTCTTCCCGAATACCAGCAATTATATATTATTCATGTTTGGGAAGGAAAAATAATCATTGCCCATATTGAAATGAGTGTTTATGATGATAAAGCAAGTAGCTAAATTAAATTCTGTATGCAGAGAATGTCTTTTCACATCGTTTTGATGAACAGATAACAAGTACTCCTCTACTACTTGATTGTTCTTGTATTGATTTTGAAACTACTTACTCTTGCCGTTTGCTTTGTTGTTTTTAAGCCATTCTTAGTTGTTCATCACCATAAGGAGTAGCACAAGATGCAGTGGAGTCAAGTTGTTGACTATAAAGTAGGACAGCTGATATATTTGTTCTCTATTGAGGGGCAGTGTCAGAAAATGGCAAGAACAGGCTAAAGTCCTGATCCACAGAGTCTTTTCTGGTAAGTGTTGGCATAGGATAAAGTACCATGTGCAGAATTGGCACTTTTGCAAAGAGAATTTGAAAATAAATCAGGTGATGTTTAAGTAAGTATGTTTTATGCCCCTTCTTTCTTGGGACAGATTGTGTATATCTACTTGCTGCCAGCAGTATCAACCTGTTCTGATTACTTAGACAGCTAGAAATAACCATCTGAGTTACATGAAATGTTTGTGAGCAGCATCAGCTGCAGGTGTAGTCCCTGACTGCCCTCAGGTCAGTAGTCTACATACAAAACTGGTTAGTTTTCATGGTTTAAAATTCTGATCAGAACTAACTCCTCACATTTTTTCCCACTTCTGAGTGACAAGGTATCTGTAAACATGTCACTCAACCTTGCTATGTCCCCTCTGTGTGCCAGGCTGTACAATGTACCTTCCTGATCCAGGTGGAGAGGGTTACAATTCACTGTTAGGAGCTCAGAGAGACGGATAAGCTGTAAATGCCTCTGTGCACTATTTTACTATGAATAAATAAATAAATAAATAAATGGGGTTTATTATCAGAGTTAAACTGCAATGATCCCAAGCCCCATTGAAACCAAAATTGCGACTATTGATCATGGCCAAAGAAGAGCTAAGAAAGTAGGGGAGGATCAAAATGCTTTTTCAAAATGTTTTGGTAGCCCATCTGGTCAGTCCTTGTGTCGATGGAGAGATACAGAGTTCCCAGGCAGGTGCGAAGGAGAGCGAGCTTTATTACAAAAACCAAGCCTTTTTAAGCAGTTGGTCCTTATCAGAATACATACCATTGAAACACAACAAACAATAATTCAACCAGTCACCATAAGCCACGAGGTGAGCATGCGAAAGTTATGTAACTTGTTTTCTCTACTTCTAAGTTAGCTGAACTGGTTTCCAGAGGCCTTTTTACTTAGCCAAAGTAACAGAAGTGAACCATGATTTTACAAGGGTAACAAGGCCTTCATTTTGCAAGGTTTTACCTATCCGCAACAAGTCCTAAGTGATTTTGAAGAATATTGCTGTGTTTTCATAGTATCCTTGAAGGAATTTACCCAGAGAAGCTGTGGCTGTCCCATCTCTGGAAGTGTTCAAGGTCAGGTTGGACAGGGTTCTGAGCAACCTGGTGTGGTGGAAATGTTGCTGCCCATAGCAGAGGGTTTGGAACTATATGATCTTTAATGTCCCTTCCAGCCCAAACCAATCAATGATTCTATGAATACATTCAAAGCATCCTCTCTTTTCCTTTCACACATTTCTTCTCACTCCTTAGGGGGCCTGTGGGTTCACCTCAACAGATCTTTCTGAGTTTTCTTCCCAGAGAAATCAAAGTGCTCTATCTTTTCTGTATTTTTCCCTTGAGAAAAATATGACTTTGATACAGCGACATAAGAAACACTTCTTTTCTGGTTGAAGACAAAGTTAGAAGTCAAAAAACCCAAACTTATCAGGCGTGGGTTTAACCTACTGATTTCTCCTGGGTTGGCTAGTCCAGCTCATAGTTCTGGCCCAACTCCAGGCAGATGCAGTTCCCTTGAGTGGCAGGAAATGCTCTGGGTCAGATGCACCCACTGAATGCAGACACTCAGAGGCGATACAGGAGCTTGTGAAGCACAGCAGCTCCATGGGTTAGGACAGCTTGGAATGCTGCATCTATTTAAGATTGTGCCGTAGATATTAGACAGCATCCAGCATTCCTGAGGGTGAACACTTGTGGCACAGCATGGTACCTACATTGGTGGAAGCAGGGCCAGATTTTTCCATATTTTAAACCAAGCTAACACAGTAAGTTTTTAAACCCGCTTCTTCCCAGCATTATTGTCTTCCAGAGGCATCATTCTGTTTTTGATGCTTTCTACTTAAATGAACTCCTTATTTCACACAAGTCATAGCTTTTTGAAATACAGAATAACAAGGAATTTTTAAAAACTCACTACTTTTTATTTTAGTAATTAATCCTTCTAAGCAGAGCAAAGCATAGTTTTAAAATTTACCTTTCCTATGTACAGGGCTTTTTTTTTTTTCCCCACTGTTTGCCTTATTCTTTTGATTTTGAGTTTAGCATTACATTATACCCCTATAGTAAATTAATGCAGTATATGCAGCTACTTATTTCAACTTTGTGGAATTTGTACCCGCAGGACTTCATGAAAGCAAAGCTCCTGTCCATATTTATGTTTTTTTCCATAACATTGATAGTGTAATCATGATGTAATTATACTCCTCTTTCATAACTGTCTGTAGAAGGAATTTGTTTGGACTCAATGATCTTAGAGGTCTTTTCCAGCCTTAATGATTTTGTATTTCTATAAGTCCTGTGTACAGTCGTTAGAGAAACTGGGRAGCAGTTTTTAAAAAATGTTTTTAAAAACATTAGACATTTATTACCAAGCACAAACTCCTGAGTAGAATCTTCTAGTGTGATTTGGACATGCTTCCAGGGTCCGGAAAGGCAGCTGATGGAAATGCTGCACATCCTGTACCTGGAGTTAAAAGGTCTCAGGTAATACTTGTGTCCCAAGGAGCTCTTGGAGTGTGCAGAAAACAGATATCAAGCCTTCAAAACTCGCAAGCATGAAAAAAAACCTCCTAATGAGCTAATTACCTCCCAGATTACAGAGGTGCTGACTTGCGCTTTTGGATGTAGGAGTCTCAACTGTGGTGTAGGAACTGATGCATTCTCTTGGATTTGCACGTAGGTATTTGATTAATATTTATTCAGTACTTAAGGTACTTTCCTCTGAAAAAAAAGCAGCCTTACCAGGGATAGTCTGTCCTTCGAGTGTGACATTTATTTGCTAAATTGGTTAAAACCTCCTACATAAAAAAGCAGTTTTAAAATCCCAAACATATAATCTTACGTATTTTATTGGACATTTTTTTCCTAATTCCTTTGGATCATTACAAATCTATCAGACAGCTTATATGTAGTTAAAGAACTTTCCCTATGATCATCAAAAGAGAGCTCATTTTATAATTAACCTGGAAATAATGTATTTTTCATTTTCTTCTGCTCAGTTTTGCTTTCGTGGTGCCTCAGATTCAATGGAAGGAAGTTCTTTTATTCCTGTTCTTCTGCAGAGCTGAATGTGTGGCTGTAGCTTACAAAATAAATACCAGATGTAAAATACTGTAATAATACAGAACTGGTAAGTTCTGCAGACATTTTTAGTGAAGACTTGACATGAATACATTATTCATCTCTGAAAGTTATTGCAGCATAAAGTCTTTACCTCTCATGGAAATAATGGTTATAGAATGACTTCCGAAAAATCATGAAATAAGCATAATTTAGTATTAGGTGGAAAAATTGTCTTGCACCTTATGTGCTACTGGATGATTGACTTGGATTTTACAGACCTAAAAAAATGAGAGTGTGATTCTGTTTCTTTGATATCTTATGCAAAGCAAGAGAGTGTTTCTTTGGTTGTACTGGTGAAAAGGAGAGAGTCATCAACTTCTAAAGTCAACCACATTGTGAGTAAAAGGATTCTTCACTGAAACTTTGCCGTAAAGAACAGCCCAACTTTATTATGTGTTGCATTTCCTATAAAACTCTATTCTAAAATACTTTCATTTAAACAGTTGGAGCCAGTTTTACAATTTCACAGACGTCATCAGGATCTTTTCCTCTGCTGGATAGCCTTCCCATATCCCTTACCCTCCCACCCTACCATTATAGCTCAACTGAGAAATCTTGGGATGTAAAAATAGGGAGTCAATGAGGCATAGAGACTCAAGATGCTTTGGATGGCAGGAGTGGCATCTCTTTCCAACAGAGGTGAAATTGCTTGGCAGATCAGAGAGGAAGATTGTGCTGTCATAAAGAGAAAGGACACACATTGAGAAGGTGAATAACATTCAATTCTTGGGAGAAGTTTTCAGAGCAATAAGGGCCTGAGTCTTTCAGGAATGGAGCCAACAGGGAATTCCTTTGAGAATAATGATCATTCCATCATGGGTTTCCTAGAAGTGGTAGGTGGTCCTCAAAAGATACTACATTATGTTACTAAACAGTAATGTAATAAAGATATCTCCTTTTCCTTTTGGAGGAGCTACAACCAGCAGTCACTAACACTGCTGAAAAAAGACGATGCCCAAGGAGGTGTTTAAAAGTTATCAGTTTATAAGTCTTCACAGAGCAGAATGGAGTCAGGTGCATGCAGTGGGGAGCCTGAAAAACTGGACAACAGCTGGTCACAAAACCAAGTCCTTGCATTTATACCAAAAATATCTGATGAAGAAGGCCCACTGGTTTGATGTTTTAAAGTTAGACCAGATCTAGAGAGACAGCAAGAATAAAATCTGCATCTAGATATGTTATTATGAATATTGATTAATAAGCAGTTTCTTTTTTTGACTTCAAATACCAACTTCATTAGCCACATTTGTAAAAGTATCCGAGCATTATGTGGCTTTTTCCCCTGTCCTTCTTCAGACAATTCAAGTAATGGCTTTTCATGTGAGCTTTTCATTCATTTGGCTTTACTGTGCCTTTTGTGGAATATCTCAGTACTGTAGAAGGCTTCTTGCAAAAGGTTAACAGCTAACAACCATGCCCACATAATCATCAGCATCTCCTAATCCTTCAGAGATGGGACCTCATAAATAGCTTCACTGAGTGGGTTAAATAAACGGAGCAGGTGCTGTTTCTTGCTGTAAACAACTTAGAATTGACTTTCTTTTTCTGATTTTGTTCAGAGCCCTTAAAAACTTTGCTCTTCATGACCCATTTTCCTTCACCAGGGTCCCTGTTCCATCAGCTGCTCACAAAGCAGAGTGGCAGGATTTGTTGCAAACCATGTCCATCAGTGCCGCTTTAGCAAGTCCCCGTTTGGGATATCGTCAAACATTAGTGCATTTAGTCACTTTGTCGCAGTGACACTGGCATTCGGGTGCTCCCCTTTGTGTGAACTCCTCACATGAGTCTAATTATTTAGAATCTTAGAATGGTTTAGGGTGAAAAGGGCCTTTAAAGGCCAGGTAGCCGCTGCCATGAGTAGGGACATCAACTCAATCGGGTTGCTCAAAGCCCTGTCCAACTTGGCCTTGAACATTTCCAGGGATGGGACAGCCATGACCTCTCCACGCAGCCTATGCCAGTGTTTTACCACCCTTATCATAAACCGCTTCTTCCTTAAATCCAGTCTGAATCTACCCTCTTTCAGTTTAGAACCATTATCCCATGTCCTATCACATCAGGCCCTGCTAAATCCAGCAGGATTGTATCCCAGCTGCCCAACACATGCCAAACCCTTTCAGAAACTTACTTGTGCTATCTGTAGTAGTATGGGGGTCTTTCTGGATGACTACTCTTCAATTTTCATTTCCTATGTAAATATGTCTCTTTTCTTTTTAAAAAGGAGGCCTTCAGAAGGATCATTTGCATTCATTTTCCAAACTTAATTCCTTAATTCAGATGGCAGCTAAGAACAGTACATAGGTTTTGACTTTAACATTTTCCTACAACTAAACTGAACAAAAAAAGTCAGATGGATTGGCTCAGTTCAAGCAAAGACTGTCAGGAGGTTTTTCTCCACAGTTAAGAGGCAAGTGGGCAGGGCTGTTTTTACAGACAGCTTTTGAGGGAAATACTGCCACAAGCAATGAACTTGAACATCTGTATGTTCTGATCTTCCTCTTCTTTTGTCCTTGATCTGCCAGCTCAGGCATTTTCTCTGTGTCCATGTGTTTGATCATGATGCCCTTAGCTTTTACCTGGCATTCTACCAAGCTTTCTATCTATCCTGGTACTAGACTGCCCTGAGGTTGTTTAACATTAGACAGGTGCATTCAACCCAAAATGGATGAGGTACATTTTGCTTCACCCTCTGTTATTCTCAAGCAAAATGGCCACAGCAGCTAAAGATGAGAGATTGTAGCAAATGACTGCATAGGCACTTATCAGCCTGAGTGTATCACAGATGAAGTGCCATGAGAATGTAAAAATCCCTATGCAAGGAATCAGATTACTACAGTTATTCTTCTTATGTCTCTGTAAGGAGGGGATTGTTATTTTGCAAGTGGAGTAAAGAGACATAAACAGACCAGCTGATATGACTGGTGTCACACAGAACGACTGTAGCAGAGGAAGAAATAGAACTGAGATCATCTAATTTCATTAATAACTTTCTTCCCAATGAACTATAACTTTCTAGATTTTTATTTTTCTGTTGAAGCTTCATCCAGAGCAGAAGGATAAATCCTATATATGTGTGTATATTTATATATACCAATAAAATATGGAAGTGTTAAGTTAAAAGAGATTTATAATGTCAAATTAAAGTATTTATTATTAATAACTTGGCTGAGGATGGCTAAGCAGTCATAATAACCATTTCCACACATAGAAAACCTTTAATGGAGAAGGTCCAATGAGTTATGTTGGGAGTATTTTGAGGAGCAACAGAAATTAATCAGAGTGAGATTTCCCATGGCACCTATCCTCAGTCAAGGACAGAATATACATTTCTTGCAGAAAAAGTGGGATTTAGGATGCATGGAATTTTCTTCTTCTAGTGAAAAATGCTTAGCTGAAGCAGTATTTTTCTCCTACTTCCAAATGCCAAGCACAATGTCACCAGAAAACATCTGTGAGTAAAGTATTGGAAGGACCAATGTCTAAGTTCTGAGACACTGGATCAGAGTTAGTATTAAAGACAAATCTTTAACGTGCTTCCATAATGCAAAATGGCTTTTGTAGAATTTACTTTTCTGGCTTCTGTTCTAAGGCTGGTTTTGTCTGCTTGAATTTTGTTGACAGTCTGTCAAACTTTATTTATATCTGAGCAATAGGAAATTCAAGGCATTAGTGCATCAATGCACCCCTGTCTGTTTTGCCACTGTGGCCCAGACCTTACCAGAAAGACTTAATTTAATTTTCTTGAGAATAAAGGATGACTTCACAAAGCAACAGTGTAAAATTGTCTGATACGCCATCTGGCATTGTAGATAGCATTTTGACAAYGATGTGGTCTTTCAGGCAAGCTTTTATGGACAAATGAAAAAAAAAAAAGGAAAAGTCTAATTAAAGAAGAGGAAAAACGGAAACTGCTTTTCCTTGTAAAGCAAGAATCCTTAGAGCCTCGTGTAACAGTAGTGAAGGAAACAAAACAAACTAAACAAACAGAAACAAATCAAAAAACAGAGGCAGTAGGTGGAATCTATTAATAATTTAATGGAAAGATGAGGCTCAGGCTACGAGAAATTGAATTTTGTTCAACTGCAGAAAACACTCTGAACTAGCAGGCCTGGACTGATGGAATAAATCTCTTCTATTAACATGAGAGATAATTTTATGTAAATGTATTTGAAGACCTTCTAGCAGAGCTGAGCATCTTAGGAGTACCACTTAACTTCTTTGTGGGGTAATTGCATTTAGACCAAGGTCAACTGAAGGAAATAGCTGACTAAATTAGCATTAACCAGGTTCCTGGGGGGCTTGGGGCATTGTGGGTACTCAATCTTGCCTCCAGAAAGGACATGTTGACACTAGAGAAGCCAGCTGCTTCCTATGTGCTGTGTGAATTGTTTTATCCAAATGGGGCAAATTTTGTCACCCAGGGAAGGAGAAGATTTGAGACTCTTCAGAGACAGTCTGGGCTTGAGTTTTCCTCCAGTTTCCATACCTCCCTCATTTAAATGGATTCAGATTCTGCATATTGCTCCAGCTTCTTTTTATCACTGTGGTTTGGGAATGATGTCCCCTTTGTGGTAACATCTTTCCTTATAGCATGGAAATAAAGCAATGGTTATAGTCCTCAGGAGGATGGTGGATGCAGCTGGGCTTGCTGACGAGCTGCTTCCCTGAGAAGAGACAGCATCTGAGTCAGTCAGCACGTAGGTGTGCTAGCAGAGTTGGATGAGTGCTGGGAGGCATCGGCTAGGATGGGAACTGAGTCTCTTTCCAAAGGTGGGGAGTCAAATGCATTTGTTAGAGCTGCCAAGGCAAGAGGAAGCTCTTTGTCCACGTTGTGCTGGTGCTTGTGGTAGAAATAGTTGCCAGTGATACGTAACAGAGCAGATGCTGCTCCTATAAAGCACATCCCTCATTTACTGAGCCGAGGGTCTAGGCCAATGTGCTTGCAGTTACTTAGAACTTTGCAACTGCTTGGACATGTGTTGTGTGCAGGGCAGCAGGAGAGACACCTGCAACATATATTTTTTCCTTTACTTGTTTATACTCTTGGAAGAAAAAAAAAACAACAGCTGGAGGCATTCTTGGGTTCACAGAAATGTATGATCGTGTCTCAATTATTTTAAAACATTTGTAGTCCCAGTGTTTACTTGAATATGTAATTCAGAATACCGAGTCCTTCGTACTCACGTCTTAGTATTCAAGAAACAGTCTGCAGTGATTCCTTGTGTTTCACAAAATGTGCAGCCCATTTCCTGAGAAACTGAGAGAAGGCAGTTTCAAACCCTTCCTCTGGTCTCTCTAAAGGATGGAAAAGAAGATGGGGCAGAATGGAGCAGATCATAGGAAAATCTGGGAAGAGAAAGCCTAGCTTCTGCTCTTGGCTCAGAGATGTGCTAAGACACATTCACTTTGTGCAAAAATTGCACTGCGGGTAGTTGACTTCATTGACCTGTTGACTTCATTGTGATTATTTCCAAGCATTGACATTTTTCCAAGCATATTCCATGGCACTATGATCCTTTCAAATTGTGCTCTACCTGTGTGTAAGAGAGTGATGTGTGTAATACTGTACTGGATTATTATTTTCCGTTTGTTGTATGTGGTAAGCTGAGTTAGAGCCCTCAGTGGGAGAAGCAGTAGCAGTATTAAGGATATTATTCCCCCTATTAGCCGCATCCCTGGAAGTGTTCATTGCCAGGTTGGATGGGGCTCTGAGCAACCTGGTGTAGTGGAAGGTGTCCCTGCCCATGGCAGGTGGATTGGAACTAGATGATCTTTAAGGTCCCTTCCAACCCAAACCATTCTAGGATTCCAGGATTATTAGCTCCAAACTTGGTCCGTCTTTTCCTACATAACTCCTAACAAGTCAGTGATAATACATGAGAGAAAACTCAGTGACATAAGAATCGTTTGCAAATCTCATTTTCCTGTGACCTATTCCAAAATTATATATGAATCTGGTCACATCTTAGATTGCAGACACATTTTGGCAATGCACTGGTAACTTTTGTTAATATTGGAGCTCTCCATTTAGATCAGCAGGAATTTTGTTTAAGACTCCCTGGCAAATGGTGTGTTTGCTGTACTGTGGAATGTAAAAATTGTGCAGCCTTTATTAAATAGAAATTATACCTTATCTCCTTGCATTATACAGTTTCAATTTTTTAGGTGGACTGCAAGAAAATAACTGGATCATTCCCTAATGATCCATGTTTATGAAATCATCTTTACAAAACATTGCAGATATCATCCTTTGCCTCAGTGAACCAGTAAAGCACCACTGCTCCACTGAAGTGCAGCTGGGATGATTTACTCTAGCTGAGATCTGGTTCTGCACCTGGAGAAACACTGGCTTTCAATCTCTGCTCTCCAGCAGGACAGCAGTTAGGAAAATTATTCACTGGGTCACGTTAGCACACTGACACCACAATTTGCTGTTGCTGCTCAGAAAAATAGTTACCTTCAGCCAAAAATTGGGTTCAGACACTCTCACAGACATGTGATGTTTTGTCTTTATGGGAAGCTCCTAAGGTAGCAATACAGTAATGACTTAGAAGTCTGGAAACAGGCTTTGGAATAAGAACCGAGAAAATTTGTCTTTGGCTTTACTGCAGGTTTTCTGACTGACCTTGGACAACTGAAAATCATTCTATGCTTTATTTCCTCTCTCTCTGTAATATACCAATCTGGCCGTATTAATCAGTGTTTGTAAAGATCCTTGGAATCTTTTGATAAAAGAGCATATTACAGAGCACAGAGTAGTTGGAATAGATGTAGCCTATAAAATAGTGCAATCTACCAAACTTGGGGAAAAAAAGAGGGGAAGAAAAAGCCCATCCTATTAGTGTGCTCAGCTCCCCAGGCAGCTTGTAAGGAAGCTTTCTGAACCTTGCAAGTTATCTGTCACAGTTTTCCTAAGTGGGGGAGAAATGAGCTGCCAAACCTTGGTCAGGGTCTTCTATGGCTTTTGTGCCTTAAATATGTCCATGGTAGGTTTCTGTTTTCCTTGATTTTAAAATGCACCTTGCGTTTAATTAGGGTAATATTGTTAAGACACTATTGGATATTAGGAAAAGGTTCTTCACCCAGAGTGTGGTTGGGTGCTGGAACAGTCTCTCCAGCAAAGTGGTCACAGCACCAAGCCTGACAGAATTCAGGAAGTGTTTGGACAACACTGTCTGGAATGTGGTGTGATTTGGGGGCTATTCTGTGCAGGGCCAGGACCTGGGCTCGATGATCCATGTTGCGTCCTTTCAAACTCAGGATAATCTCCAATTCCAATGTGGTGTTGTGAATCCTTGTTGTCAGTTTGCCTGGTGATATTCCAGACAACCATGAGAGATTGTTCTTAAGGGGATTAGCCTTTATTTTCATAAGGAGAAATATGGATATTTGAGGAAAACGAAAGAACTACACAGCAAAAACAGGCTCCAAAACTTAAAATACTAAAATAGATTTTATTACTAATAAAACTTAGAGTAATAATAATAATAATAATAGTAATAATAATAATAAAGATATTAAGGCAAACATACAGACACCTTTCCTTTCTGCCAAAAATCATCCCACCTTCTTACCAAAMGCGCAAAGAGAAAACAAAAACGTGCGATTTTTAAGAGTCCTTCTTGATACATAGAAACAAAATTTCTTCTGTTGTAACTCCCATCACGAAACAGCAACTCCTGCCCAAAAAGCTGCTACAGTGAAAAAATGAATCCTCTCCCACAACAACCCGCAGTCTTTTCCAATAACTGCCAGTGTGGGTCAGAACAGTTCATGGGGTTAGTTTTAAGGATGTGAAAACTCCCAGCCTGTAAAGATAGTAAGAAGTCCTCTTCTTGAAACCTCAGCACTCTAAAGATAAGTGTGCCTGACGTGGGCAGCTTTTCCTCAGACTATAGCGTGGATTTTCTACATCTCCCCAAATGCACTTCATAAATTATAGAGGAATAGGTTTGGGGTTACATTTATAGCTCACCAAAGCTTGCAGAAGAAAAAAATCTCAGTTCTATATTTAATGGATCATTCTCTTCCTCTGACTCCAGTGTGGCAGTATCAGGTCTTAACACGTGGCCGCCGCCATCTTGTCTCCCTCCGCGTGACCAGACCTTCTCGCTGTCTCCGACTTGGTAGAAGGAATTAGTATCTGGACGTTATGCCTGGAGGATTTGGTCTTAAGAAATCCTCGCCATATCTCTCACAGCGTGCAGTCTTGGGTGCAGTGCTTGCCACGGCGTGGTGGGTTTTTTGCCAGTTTGAAGTAAACCCACGCTGAGTTGGAGCATAGTCGCCATGATAATTTGTGTAAGCGGCTGCAGCAGTCCACCATGGTCTTACAGCTGTTGGTGTGGTGCGGCCACCTCCCGGTGACTGTGGCTGCCCCCGCTGTTAACCGGAGAAGCGGCAGGGGCCAGGGCAGCATGGCCCCAAAGGGCCGGAGCCCCCTGTGAGCTGCGACCCCTCCACTCGAGAACGGAGCCGAGACTAAGATGGTCGATTTCCGCTATCTCTTCCAAGAAAATATGCAAATTTCACTGAAGCGAAAATGACCATCTCTTGGTCTAGATGACCTATCCATCAATCCTAAACTTTCATCCAATCAGAGCCCTCTAAAACCATAACAATCCTACAGAAGTTTATAGTTAATGAAGTATATGCTGCAGCAGTTGCTTTTATAGAGTAGGATAATTGTAAACCTCACTTTGAGTATTGAAGGTTTTTACACAACTCCTGAGAAAGCCTTCAAGAGCATCATCCCAGCATCAAAATACATGGCATGGCCTCCAGCTTTATGGGATATGAAGGCCTTGGCTTTCTAATCCATAGGAATTTCCAGCCACAGGAACAGAGAAAAAACTGCATTTGTCAAAAAGACATACTGCTTCTTGTTGTTTTTCTCCTTCTTGCAGACACGCATGTGTGATTCGAGGCCAGGTGATGACGGCAGATGGGACCCCTCTAGTTGGAGTGAACATCAGCTTTGTCAACAATCCTCTGTTTGGATACACAATCAGCAGACAAGACGGCAGGTAGGAGTTCTGTATGGGATTTACGGTGCTCAAGCAGCAGTAACAGCCTTATTGCCATGAACACTAAAGAGAAACACCTTTCAGCAGCATGTTTGTGGTTGATGCATTTTGAAGACGTTGATGTGTTACTGTTGGTTTTTACAGGGCTACATCTGACTGGTGACCAGTCACCAGTGCTGTTCCTCAGTGTTCAATTCCAGGGCCAGTCCTGTTCAGTGTATATCTGAACAACCTGGATGCAGGAGTTGAATGCACCAATAGCAAGATTGCTGATGGTACCAAAATAGGAGGTGCTGTTGACTCTGCTGAGGGACAAGAGACCTTGCAGGGGGATCTAGATAGATTGGAGCATTGCGCTATGATGAATGGGATGAAATTTAAAAAGTCAAAATGGTAGATTTTCTGCAGTTGGAACAGAGTAACACCATGCACAAGTATAAACTGGGAGAGGAGGGGGTGTAGAGAGGGAAGTGCTGAGCTCATCTCCCTAGTATCCACTGACAGGACTCACGGGACTGGTCCAAAACTGCACCAGGGTAGGTTTAGACTGGACATGAAGAAATATTTCTTAACTGAGAGGGTACTTAAACTCTGGAATAGGCTTCCCGTTCAGGAAACTTCCCTGTCCAACCATCCAGGAGCCACTCTGGCAGTCACATTCGCACCACCTGAGCTGGGACCAAGGCCCCTTCGCAGCTACAGCCCCCACACTCACGCACTCACACCAGGTTTCCTTACTGGCTTGACCCCAGGTTTCCCATGGCAGAGTCCCAGACATCTGGATGCTTAAAATTATTTAATCTTGGTACAATAGCAAAATAACAGCCCAAGCTGGTGCCTCTGAGGAGGGACCCTGGACAAAGGCAACCCTGGGCTTTTATCCTCTCAGTCTAAGATCAGGAAAGTGTGGAGTCATCAGCTTCTGCCATGTCACTTGAGTGTCCAGTCACTTGGCAGTTCATGGCCTTTTGCCTTGGGATCTGGTTTGGGCTCCTTCCTCCCCCAGAGCTCAACCTGCAGCTCACATTGCACTTGCACACTGAGCTACCTGCACCAAATGTAACCTCAACATTCCTAGAGAGATGATTGATGCCTCCAGCCTGTCAGTGTTTAAGAGGCATTTGAACAATGTTCTTAAGAACATGGTTTCATTTGATCAGCCCTGAATTGGTCAGGCTTGATGATCCTTGTACTTCCCTAACAAATGAATAGTCTAGTCTAGTCTAGTCTAGTCTGTTCTATTCTTAGTCTTTATTATTTATTATTGTTAACTTCTTGATATCACCTAGAATAGTGAACAATTGGACAATTCAGTGCCCATGCATATAAAGAAAATATGTCTCCTGCTCCCAACAGCTCTATTCTTGCTAATTCATGTTGAAATTATTAGGAAGAAGTCATTAAGATTACGGTTGTGTTAGAGGCAGAATCTGAGCCATCATGCTCAACCAAAACAAGCATTGCAAATTGGGAATGTCTTTCATCTTATCTTTTGTTTGTCGGTGCTAATTGGCTCCCTTTCTTACAACAACAAAAACATAACATAAGGGGTTCCAGCTGCAGATGCTCTATGTATTGACTACTAACCACTAGCACTTGGGAGAGGATTTACGTATTTTAGCTCCTCTCCAGTCCACAACTTTCATTTGATTTGACCAGAGAAACAGATAGAATTATAATGAAAGAGAGGAACATGTGCCATCAACGTGTGCTTGATGCTGTCCTGGTCACACTCAGGGGCGTTTGCACCTGCTTATAACACTGATGGTGACTGGGAGGCTTTCCAAGTGATGCTCCAACTCTTCGATGACATGACAATAAAATGCGGGTAATAAAGAGGCATTCCAAGAAAACAAGTGGTCTCAATCATAAAAGGACTCCTCTGAAGCTGCTGTCTTCTTATTGCCAGTAGCTTAGGCATTACTGCAAAAAGGAGAAAATTTGAACATCTATGCTTAAGAGTATCTCTTGTCAACCTTACTGAGCCTACTTTGTGTGAAAGTGGGATCCAAACCACACCCTGACAATCAGCTTGCTGTGTATGGACCAGCACAAAATCTGGGTGCAGTAGAACAGATGAATATGCCTAAAAAATTCCTGGGCAATAATGCCTGTCATAACCCTTTTTTCTGTCTGTTTCTTTGTATATGTACAACACCCAACTACTGTGTGTAAGCTTTCATTTATATTAGGAGTACTTTGAGGAAAGAAACCATCTCTTTGCTTTGCATTTTCTCTGTACCTAGCACAGAGGGGCTTTATTGTAAACTGCACCTCTAGTCAGCAAACATACCAGTAAGCTAAACAGGGACAGAGCACGGAGGTGAGTGCTGCTATCCAGGCTCCAGACCTTTGTGATATTCAAGTTACTATTTCTTTCTAGTTCTTGGGTGGTGAAAAGCAACCCTCTCCCTCCTATAAATATACTTCTACTCGTAGTTCAAGCTAGGGATGCTCTTTCTATGCTATGTCCTTCCCAAGGTCCAGTTGAGCAAGGGATCCAGGGCAGAAAGCAATGCATCTGGAACATCAGTATGCTCCACCAGGCTTCAGTGGACTCCTGGTTCCATGGAGCTAGCTGCCAGCCTCCAGAAGTTAAATTAGTTTCAAGGAGCTCAGGGCTGCAGTTTGCTGACTCAGCCCCCAACAGATACTCAGCTCCAAGTGATAAAAATGACAGAGATCAGCTGTCTCGGAGCAGGGAATCTGTGACCAAGTGGGATTCATCCTAAAGCTGTGATTTCTGTCAGCAGCTGGTGGGGGTCAGTGTAACCCCAGACTGCATGGTGTCAGCTCTTCTGATTTCACTTTCTTCACCTTCCTCTCCAATCAATCTGCTGCGGAAACCTTGTGCACATCTGGTACACAACCAACATCAAACAAATTGTTCAGTTGTAGTACTGGGCTTCCAGAATGATAAAAATGCCTTCCAACTTGGCTGAGGGATACACGCAGGTATTTTCCCAAATGAGCAGGCACAGCAGTGCATCTGTGTACTGAAATCCATAGAACCATGGAATGGTTTGGGTTGGAGACAACCTTAAAGATCATCTAGTTATAACCCCACTGCCGTAAGCAGGGACACCTTCCACCAGAGCAGATTGATCAAAACCCCATCAAATCTGTCCTTGAATACAGTTTCTTCCTCAGTGGTCTATAAATCATCTTGARCTATTTAAGACCATTCAACCTAAAATTTGTCAGAGCAGAAAATGTTGTCAGAAAATGTTTCTAATCCCAGGCTCTCTGCTGATTTAGTGGGTACCCTTAGATGCATCTCTTGACCTTCCAGGCCAGCGAACCAGCCTGTGAAAGGGAGTTAACATTTACTTGCCTTCCTTACTGATTGTTAGAGTACTTATTTAATACTATTTGTAAAGCCCTTTCAAAATCATGTAAAGAATTAATGCTATTTCAGTTTCTATTATCTTCTTTATGGTTTTGAGTAGTTTTTTTAATAGACCATGACGTCTCATCAGCTCTTGTACAGTACAGTTTTCATGTGATTGAGTCACTTTGTTTTAAGAAGTTGATGCTCTTAGATAAGAAGCAGGTTCTCCTGACCTATAGTAGCAGGCTACATGTGTTCCCATTCCAGAGCAGTGCACAGTCATACAGAGTCACCTCTCCAATCTTCATTGTCATTCTGGTTTGGAGAATAAATGGGAGCATGCATGCAAGCAGTTACCTCCTTCCAGGGGTCATGAGATAACTGCATAAAACTCAATGGGTTTATTATTTGGTATATTCACCATAGAAATATCTGTTCTTGAAAATGTGCACTGAGTTGCCTTAAATTGTTTTAGTAAATCAGTTTACTGATAGCAGGGAAATAACTGGGGTTTTAAAATAAGGAAATTTAAAGATACAATTGCAGCAGTTTAGTTAGATTGGTTCCTAAACTGATTTTGTTGCTCCAGGTTTGGGGTTTTTTGGGTTTCTTTTTGGCATGATAAAGTTTCAAAATAAGTAAGTAAAATTTCAATTTTAGAATTACAGTGAACTAGATTTTTCACCCCATAAGGGGGTTCACTTTGTTCCAGATTTCTCCTATTACATTGCTCAGCCTTAAATAGTGAAACCCCGGTCCTGTTTAAGTCACATTACTTAGACTGAGCAAAACTTTTATAACTTCAAGGCTTGCATGTGTTTTTAGCCCAATTATTGTGACAGAGACTTTGTTTATATAACAAGGCATGAATATAAAATGACAACTCAAACTACTCTGTTGTATGCATTTCTCTGTAAAGCAAAGTTAACAGACAGTTCAAAGTATCAGTACTGGATTATAAACCACATTTTTAAATAAAGCTTTAAATTTGATTAAACTGGTAGTTTAGAGAGGCTGCAAGTCCTCAGTAATTCTGGGTTGTAAGAACAGTGTTAATAAAACAGCAAGAAAATCTCCAGACTTTTTCCATATCACATTTAGCAGCTTTGGYGTGGCTTTCTCAGAAATACCAAATACATGAACTTACAGAGAAAAGAGATGAGGAAGGGTTACACTTTTCCGTGGGGTTTTTATTTTTTGAGTCTGCTTTGGATAAATAGATAATTTCATCCTTCGGCTTGTCTCTCCAGAGTCTTTAAAGAAAACAACAATACAACTGTACAAGTATGATTTTTTCAGAGTGATAAAAAATACATCAGAGATCAGCAGCAAAAACAGAAATAAAATTATCTCATTCCTTCAATCCCAAGACAGTTTTCCTCTCGTTAAATTTAATTTCACTAAGGGAAACTGGTAGGAAGGTATTTTCAGTTTGGGTTTTTCTGTTTTGTTTTCGGTTTACCTTTTGTTCAGTTCATCAGGGTAACTTGAAAGCTGCACCCTGGGACTCTGGGAAAATCAGTTCATGAGCAACACTGCTTGCTAAAAGATACTGCATGGCTCTGTTTTCACAGCTGCTGGAGCCTGACATGGAGGTGGTGCTTTCCATTCTCTATCCTGTTTTGGGGATGCAGGAGAGGCCAGGATGTTTCCCTCCAGCATATTCCCATCCCTGATCCAGCCTCAGTGAAGCCAGAGGGATGAGATGGAGGTGTTTGCAAATAAAACCTCTTCCAACTTGTCTAAAAACTTGTTGAGCATCATTTGTAATGTTTATTTCTTTCCTCCTGTTGGCCTGTTCAGTGCCCAGATCCATGCAGAGCAGGCGTCTCCCTCCCAGCTGAAGGACTTGCCAAATGCTAATTGACTGTTAAAAACATTCACATCGGAGTGCAAATGTTGTGCAGCTTTGCTGGCAGGGACAAGCAAGTTACTCCTCAGGCTGCTGCAAGCCAAGCTCCATAGGTCTGAGAACAGGATGCCCCAACTCAAGTGGTAGAATAAACATGGCTTTGGTTTTTGAAATGCTTTCCCCTTCCTCCCATGGGCTGAATTCAACATTCTTTAATGAATAACCTTCTTTTCATAATAATATTTACTAAATGGCATCTTAATCCATCAGCCATGAAATAAAAAAGGATCTCCCAAAAAACT
Organism: Amblyornis subalaris; assembly: GCA_018881555.1. Taxonomy (NCBI): domain Eukaryota; kingdom Metazoa; phylum Chordata; class Aves; order Passeriformes; family Ptilonorhynchidae; genus Amblyornis; species Amblyornis subalaris. The sequence continues at coordinate 6,868,721 of JACAXG010000022.1, forward strand.
GCTTGACAAAGACTTTTTTTTTAGAAATAGTTCATACCCATTGTTGCTCCTGTGGGATTTTTGTAGCCAATCTTAAAACCTCACAATTAATTTTAAAAAATAATTTTAAATACTTTTTTCAGCTTCTTTCTTACTATGTATTTACAAGGTACATTGTCTGGTGTTGGGCAATCAGAGTGTTTCAGATCCCAGTTCTCATGCAGAGAAGCACTTAAGCTCACAGCTCTTTAAGCACATGAGCAGCTCTGCTGAAGCCAGCAAGCCTGTTCATGTGCATAAACTCTGAGTGAGAGTGTCATACAGCAACACCAAGCATGAAAGTGAGAAGCAGGAATGAGAAAACTTTCTTTGCCTGAAGCACATGTTTGGCATTGCAACCAAGGAGATAGTGAGAAGAAACACAAAGGAGCAAAAACAAGAGATCTTCGATTTGTGTTGAAATCGCTTCCTTTCTTATTTAACACCTCTTTTTTGGATCTATATATAGTAGATGTATCCTGTGGTACTTGATAAAATCTCCCTCTCTGACAAGATGTGAAGTTTAAATACAAAACTAAGAAAAAAACCAGAATCTTATCCCAACATCTTCACATCCAGAGGACAAATATTTTTATTATCAAGGTAACATTTTTTCACACAGCTCTGGAAGGCTGTTTGTTATCCAACACTAACACAGGCAGAAAAGCCACTTGGCTGGAGGTAGCTTAGGGTGAAGTCACAGGCCAGAGGCAGTGATTCACCTGCCGTGCTCTAAATGCTTAAGAGTCAAAAAAGATGATGTGCTGAGTGCTGTGACATGCAGACAGCCTGCATGGTATGCATTTCTAGTAGACTAGGCTCAGTCCATGACTGGCCTCTCYGTGTTCCCTGGGTTGCATTAGGCTCTAGTCAGGTTAGCAGTGGTGCCAAGACATTTTATATGGGGATGTGTCAGAGAAACTGCTTTCCAAATAGTTTATTTCATCATGTGAATTAATCCAATCTGTGACACTGTTTGGATAATAAATACTTTAAAAAAAAAATTAAAATTAGTATTTATGGTCAAAATATGTTGGTGCTAGAAAAGCACCAGCAAAGATAAACATGTTTCAAAAAAGGGATGGGTGTGTTTTTAATACACATGAGGACAACATGCAAAGAAGCTGAGCTTGTACTCCTGCCTCTGCCACTTGCTATTACTCAGGTAAAGCCTATTTGAGCTGTAGGTTTTAGGTCCATAAAATATGAATGATGATGTTTCTTGCAGTTGTTTTTCTGGGAGTCCTTGCTAGGGATTTGTTACAAACAGATGGGGTGATGCTTGCACTTACTTTGTATTCCATCTCTTAAAACAGCTTTGATCTTGTTACCATTGGTGGAATCTCCATTATCCTGCACTTTGAGCGGGCTCCCTTCATCACCCAGGAGCACACACTGTGGTTGCCTTGGGATCGCTTCTTTGTGATGGAAACCATAGTCATGAGGCATGAAGAGAATGAGATCCCGAGCTGTGACCTCAGCAACTTCGCCCGGCCTAACCCTGTGGTCTCCCCATCTCCACTGACAGCTTTTGCAACTTCCTGCTCGGAGAAAGGTCCTATTGTTCCTGAAATCCAGGTATGAACCATCTGAGCCAAGAGACAATAACACATAGAATTATAGAGTCATAGAATGGTTTGGGTTGGAAGGGACCTTAAAGATCCTCTAGTTAGAACCCACCTGCTRCGAGCAGGGACACCTTCCACTAAACCAGGTTGCTTAAAGCCACATCCAACGTGGCGTTGAACACTTCCAGGGATTGGGGCATCCACCATTTCTCTGGGCAACCTGTGCCAGTGCTTTATCATCCCCATCTCCCTTCTGTACTTCTTCTGACAGCTTTGAGCAACACAAATGCAACTATTCCCCTCCTTTCCTAAAGTGAAGCATTCCCTGCTTGTTACACCATTTTTCAGACATTTGCCAGGAATACGCGCTCGCTCCCAAGCACTCACTTTACCAGAAGGTTTCTTTTACCTTATCCCTGAGAGATAGAGGCAAACCACTTGTGATGACAGCACATGAGCTGGGATCTTGTGTGACCCAAAACAAGCCCTTGGTCAGCCCTTTGGCATTCAATATGCTCAGCACCAGGCTGATGCACCTCTTCTGCTCTAATGCCTGTCTTCTGTTCAGAAGCAAATTCCACACACTGAGCACTATGAACCTCAGTGGTGGAGTGTTGGAGTGAACTTCCTCATGATTGGAAGTCATAACCCTCACTCTAGACAGCTGCTGAGACATAGTCAGCCAGCAGAAGACTGGCAAAGGGCCAGCCTACAGAGCACCTCAGTTTTACTGCATTTCATGACATTTGGGACAGCTGAGCAAAGGAAGAGGGTTACCTTTAACTTCTCATGCCCATTATCCTTATTTTTTGCAGAAGTGTGAGTCAGATAAAGGAACTTAACAATCTGCTGTGGCTTCAAAGTATTTTGTCAAATGGAAAGTTGGCGTTTAAACTGAGCAGTCCAAAGAACCAAATTATCCATTTTCCTTAAAAATACTCATTCTGTTGAAATATATGGATGTAGCAGCATTCAAGCTTTACTTTCTTGGGCATGCTGTTCCCTGGGTTTTAGATGCCAGCATTCAGCATGTCCTGAGTATTGCTTCTAGTGGCAAATAATACTCTGCCAAGGTGGAAATAATAACAAGTGTAGAGACAAGTTGTGTGCTTCCAGTGTGACTCCACTGGGGTTGTGGTACCATTAATGAGGAAAGAAGTAACTTTATATCTTCTAATTTTAATAAACCAGGTGCTAAATCCAACAACAAATAAAGCTAGTGATCTCTTTACCTTTCCCTCTGGACTAAATCTTATGATCCTTTCTTACACTAATTTCCAATTACAGTCACCATGTTTGTCCCAGCCTGATTACTAATTAAGTCCCATATCTTGTAAAGTCCATCATGTTGCAAATTCGTGTTCCAGTTTTCACATCTCTTTTTTTCTAAACCAACAAACACCATGAAAGGTAATGGTCAGTGGTGCCTGGGAAAGAAGTAACTATCTGATACAGTGCGACTATGATCATAGCCTCCCTCATTATTTGGTAGGATACTTGTTAGATTGTGTTAGTTATATCTATTGAACTAAAATGTTCTAAAATTCCTCTTCAGTAAAAGCAGGTCTCTGTCTCTCAGATGTGAGAGAAGACAGGGGTGTAGTTCATAAGCAATGGTTTGATACAGTTTTTTGACTACAGATCACAGAATCATAGAATGGTTTGGGTTGGAAGGGATCTTTAAAGGGTCATCTAAGTCCAGCCCCTTGCCATGGCCACGAACAACTTCCACTAGACCAGATTGCTCAGAGCCCGATCCAACCTGATCTTGAATGTTTCCAGGGATGGGGCATCTACCATCTCTCACAGGGCAGCCTGTGTCAGTGTTTCACCACCCTCATCACAGATGTTTAGTGCCATTTGAAATGTCCTGATGATACCCTTGTTGGCCTCCAACTGCCAATCCAGAATGATCCCCCTATCAGTGTCCTGCATTTTATCTGCCAAATCCTTGTGAATGGCAGATCACTTGGACATCCCAAATCACACCTGTGGTTATGGAATCTAGTACCTAAGAGGGATTCAAGATTATGACACCTGAGTCAGGGATTCACGTGCAGTTGTCTGGGTTTGTGCCAGATGTCCTAGCTCCCATTAAAGCTGACAGAAATCTAATCAGTACCATCAGTGGAGCCTACAGATCAATTAAGCTGACCACCCTGAAGCTTTCTGGTTCTCACTGATGGTATCATTAGATTCCACTGACTAAAATTGATACTTACATGCCTACCTCACATAAGCATATTTGTAAGTTGACATCTGGATTTAGATGCCTTAAACTGAAATTGAATTCCACTCTTAAGTTTACATGGAAACACCAACCTTCTAAAGAGTCTGTCTATATTTGCTCTTTGCTGTAGGACGACCTAAAAGAGCAGTTCAGAGGAGCCACCTAGTTTAGGTTCCTGAGTTAAGATGAAGCCCATACATGATGAACAGTACTTTTCCCATGTACCAAATGATTGAGCTAAAACCTGTAAATCAATATTCCACCTCAAATATTGATAGCTGAAGGTTAGTGGAGTTTGTGATGCAGGAGTTTACAAGAGAATCTGGCAGAGACCTGACTCTACTTCAGTTCATAAGTGGACTATTTTTCATTTCTATACTGGATGTACATACAATAAAAAATAACCTAGCTGTCAGTTTCTGCAGCTGCATTTTCTAATACACAGTTCTCAGTAGGGAAATGTTATATAAAAGGTGTGAGCACATAGCTGGGAGGAGGTGACAAGCAGATAGCAGGTCTGGGAAAGAGATTTTGACAAGTGGGTACCTCATGATAAGAACCTCAAGATAAGAACCTCAAGATAAGAACCTCATGAGCTCCAACAAACAAATGCGGAAATAAAGGCAGTGCTGTTTACCTGGATGCATTCGAAAAACCAAGTAGCGCATTTTTAATGTTTGATTCAGGTGCCTATAGACAGATTTGGGGCCATTCAGGATGCCCTGAAGTGTCCCTTCAGGCCTCCAGCTGTAGCTTCAGAAAGGTGGAGGTGTCAAGAAGGTCCTTGTCAGAGTTGTCATGCCCTTGCAGAAGTTTTGGATACCATAGAACATCTCAAAAGCACTAGATGTCTGTGTTAAGGCCCCTGAATCAGACTCTAAATGTTTTTCCTTCTCAAAATTTCCTCTGAACATCTTACTAAAACAAAAAAGACTTTGACTGTTCCTTGCTTGTCTCCTGGCAGAGTGAGGAGTAGCTGTAAGACGTGTAACCCAGCACACAGAAACAAGATTTCCCGTGTTGTCTCATGTAAAGAGTAGAAAAATTGCTATTAACACAAGAATACATCAACACCACAGAGCCAAGGGAACATGGCAGTGAAAATTGCTACATTGTGTAAATCCCTAGTAAGCCTGAAAAAGCAGCTCTTCTGCCTGCCCAGCCTCATGGCTGGACCTCTTTAAAAGAGCGGATTATATTGGTTAGTCTGGGATAGACTTCAAGAGTCTTTCACAAGGCTTGCAGACACAGCGTATGAATGTGTCTGGGCCAAACAGCAATTGTCAAATAGAAATAAGGGCACAATTCAGCTCCCATTATTTTTAGTTCATTGAGAGTGTTTTAAAGCTTGTTTTTCCCCTCTTCTCCCACTGATATCCTACTGGATTATACTCGCCCCTACCAATGCCCTGCTTTGTTGCTGGTTTGTCTCTACTTGCAAACTACAAATGTATTTTGGATCATCTGAACTACTATTTGAACTCTCTCTTCGAGCAGACACCTTTAAACACAGCCCCTTGTGCTGCTCAGTGCCTTGGTAGCATTGGGCTGACCTTTTCTTTGGAATGGTAGACAGCAGAGATAGATCATGACACAGAGAAATAATTACTTCTGACAGGGATCTGAAACAGACTTTCCAAATAGTATCTCCAGAACTATTATTTCTGCCTGGTTTTATCCTAATGGGGTTACATATGAGGACAGATTTGATGCAGGGGACCACCTTTAATGCAGTTGGGCTCAGCTTGTCTCTGTTTGAGCCTGGTCCCTGTCCAGCTTGTTGCTGATCTCATAGAATATGTTTTAAAAATCCTGGGTTTTCCCACTTCTGTCATATTTCAGCCTCTTAAGCACTGAGATATGTAAATTAAAAAGACTGCATTAGAGAAAGTAAATATTTATGAGCACAGTGGAATGGGGCTTTAACTGCTGGATGTGTCCATTTTTCAAGTSCTGCAACACTCAGAGCCTTTTAGTTATCACTTGAAAAAGTGTTGGGCCTTAGATAACATCTCAGAAGWGGTGTTTTCAGGGGCCAGATTACAAGATTTGTTATTGATAACACTAACCAGAAAACCTGTAAGAGTTGAGCAACTTACTACGTCAGGGAAGTTTGCTGCTCCCACATAGGAGCTGGGTATAGGAGTGACGTAACTTGAAAAGCACAAGGAYCATAGAATCCTAGAATCTCCTGAGTGGGAAGGGGCCCACAAGGATCATTGAGTCCAACTCCGGGCACCGCACAGAACACCTCAAGAATCACACCATGATGGATGTGATCCCTTCCTGATAGGTGGATCTCTTGACCCACCTGCCATCAAGCTTCCACACCCGTAATATTCAGAAAGCTGATTATTGCTAGGGAAGTATTTTCCAAGCTCATTTAGGGTCCAGCACACTGAAGAACTTTAGAAGTGGCACAGGAGAGAACAATGCCAGCTGTGACCTTCTAATACATCCCATTAGCAGACCAAGCTTTCCAGCTCACTGATAAACTTCTACCTTCATCTTTTAATCTTCACCAAAGATTGCTGACTTGTGCTGAAAATGTCCAAGTTGGGTGCTTACCTAAGAGTGGAGTTTTCTTGAAAGTGACAATTTTTTTCTCAGAAGATTTTTTGTCAGTACTTTGCATGGAAAGATCAAAATGATGTCAGGGATATACTTCGTATCGATTTCCAGAAACTTTCCAAGCATTTCTCCAGCTAAACAAAGAAAAGAAAAAAGAAAAAAAAAATAATTTTAAGATCTGTTGATACTTTAGCAGGTAAATTAGCTGAAAATACGATCTTTACTGAGACGTCTCTGTTCTCAAAGCAGAACAGGGGAAGAAAAGTCTTTCCCTGGTGTTTCTTCAGTCTTTCCTTAAATTTTGTACTGTAGTGGATACCTGTGAGATAACTGTCCCAGTCAGTCAGAAATACCCACAGTCATGGCTGGAGGAGAAAATGAAGCAACTCGCTTAGAATACAAAGAAATATGAAAAAGAAAGAGAAGGAAGAATGCAAGGGAAGGGAAAGGAGTTGTAGGTGGTAGGTCAAGCCAACAGCTTTATCACTCAAGTAAGAGGGAAAGGATTTTTAAGCAAGTACCAAAGTTGGAACAAATGTGAGGTCAGAAAATAAGGGCGAGGACACAGATTAAAAAAAGGCTAGAGGTAGATGGTAGATCAGGCAGAGAGGGTCAGAGAAGAGGTAGGAGAGGAGCAGTTTCAAAGAAGGAGGGATGGATAAGTCAGAGAAGGGAGGGTGGAAGCAGGATTCGCTAATGTCATGGAAAGAATTGCATGTTATGATCAGGGCCAGGAAACATCATTAAGGATACAGGCCAAGTAGGGAATGATATTTTACGGGGAAAAGGAAGCCAGGAGACAAAAATTAGCAGCCTCTAAAACCTATAATAAGAAGAAAATGGGAGCCAAACTGATGGGCYGTAATAATCTCAGTCCCCAAGCTCTCTTCTCCATGGGCCCTGGAACTCCTTTTAAGTGTGAGTCCCTTTGTAAACACTGATTTAATGTGATACTTTGTTCTCCTGTTTTGCCATGTAACAGAGATGGAGAAAGAGGGAAGCATTCCTTGGCTTCCACAAATAACCCTGTAAGTTACGTACATGATTTCATACTTGATGCCTACTAGGTGCCTTTTTAGACATGTCTGCCAGAGCTTTTATACAGGTGTGTTTGATAAATTACAGCTTCACTGCCTTTTCCTGTCTGCTCGCTGCTGATTTAACACCTCGTGGATTACTTTTCCACAGGCTCTACAAGAGGAGATTAACGTTTCTGGCAGTAAAATAAAAGTGAGTTACCTGAGCAGTCGCACAGCTGGCTACAAATCCGTGCTGCGGATCAGCATGACCCACCCCACCATCCCCTTCAACCTCATGAAAGTCCACCTCATGGTGGCCGTCGAGGGACGCCTCTTCAGAAAGTGGTTTGCAGCAGCTCCAGACCTGTCCTACTATTTCATCTGGGATAAGACAGATGTCTACAGCCAGAAGGTGTATGGCCTCTCAGAAGCCTTTGGTAAGTGACCCCAGGGGTTGTGTCTCTCTTTAGAAGCAGCAAAGTGGCAATGCACAGACCTTGTGCTAGATCAGTACAGTCCAACTGCAGACGCATGAAATGGTCCCTGCAGATTCTCTGCAGCACACGTTCCCCAGCAGATGAATTGCAGAATCACAGAATGGTTTGTGTTGAAAGGGACCTTAAAGATCATCTAGTTGCAACCCCTCTGACATGGGCAGGGATGCCACCCATTAGATCAGATTGCCCAGGGCCCCATCCAACCTGGCCTTGAACACTTTCAAGGACAGGGTATGAATACTGATCTGTTCTCTGGCTCATGGCCCAGCATGTACATCCTGAGCTGCTCCCATCATATTCATACAGAAGGAATGAACTGGGACTGGAGGTGTTTGGCTGCCTCTCACCTATAGCCGAAACCTGTCAGCAGTGCTTTGAAAGGAATCCCTAGAACTGAGCCCTGATTGCCACTCCTCCTTGAGCCTGACCTTCAGGATTGCTCTATTCTTAGTTCCCCCTTCATTACCCATTCAAGAATGCCATCCCAAACTGGGTGTTTAGTGAGCAGAGGTAATACAGTTCTGCAGTGATTGCTTCCAATCTGTCAACACCCAGTGGACATTCAGTCACAGGTCTTCAACAGAGACCAAACTAGACCTTACAGACTGCCAGGAAATTATATCAGCAAAATGGGAGAGATCCCAAATTAGCAGATACAGCTCTTGTTGACAGAAGGATGCGTCACTGATGCCCCATAGCTCAACTGAAGATAAGGTTCTTTAGAGGAGCTGAAGGATGCCTGGTTTTCCAGAAGGAAGAATGGATGCTTTCCTCCTCTTACTCAGGCTTAGCTGCCTTGAGCAGGCTGGATGATACAACCTGCTGAGCTTTTCCGAACTTAGAGTTCACACTGAGAAATGTGTCCTGGTAGCATATCCTGAAGGACTCTGCTTGCATGCTCTCTAACATGCTAGATCAGCAGTGGGTCCTGGAGTGCTTCATGAAACAGCTTTACAGCCCCAGAGTACCCAGGCAGGTCATCAGAGCACCCAGGCAGAGTACCCAGGACATCAGCACTCATGCTTTCAGTGATTCCCACCTCTAGAACAGTGGAAAATATCGAGCCTTCATATCCTAACTTACATCTTCCTGTGATACAATCTGATTCTGCAAAAGCCTATTTTTGATGGGGAATCCTGAGTGCTCTCTGTGCTCAGCACTTTCCAAAGAGGCTGGGAAACTTGTAAGATCAGACCTTTTTTTCTATCTAGTAAAAAAAATAAAAATATCTGTGTAATTGCTTTTCATTTGTGTGGAACTTGCAGTTCTGCTCTGCTTCACCTGTAAAGATTAGAAGAAGAAAAGCAGACCAATGAAACTGGTCCTGCTTCTTCTGAGAAAATTGTAAAGGATTCATTATTCTGTCAAAAACATGATTTTCCTTCTACTGACATAATTTTACTCTTAAGCAACTCCAGCATGCTCAGTGGAATTACTTCTGAATTAGACACCATGGCAGGCAAACTTTTGACGTTAACAATGACCACATGTCAACCTGGTCTRAGACTGCTGCCTCTGAGGGACTCACTGCCCCATGCATCAATTGTGCAAGTCTTTACTTCCCAAGAAACACCATGATCAAGATCAAGTTCCTGGCATGCAGTCTTTGGTCAAAGAAAGTAGACAGAAGTAAAATTCTCCCATTTGAGAGTCCAGCAGTGGTTTACACTCACAAATCATAGAATATCCAAAGTTGGATATTCTATGAGAGATCTGTCTACCCAGAGATCAAGTCCCAGTCCTAATATCCACTGTTTTAAAATATATCTTTAAAACAGTGTCTTTTAAGTTTTTAGCACATTTGCCCAACACCTACAATTGCATTGACCTTTTTAAATGCAGAATAGACTTTCAAGAGAAAAGATACTAGGACTGTGTGTTATGATGATGACGTTTTCAATTAAATTAGAAGTTTTCTGTAGAAATTATCTTACCCCTGCTCAATTGAGACTCTGTGTGTGCTGGCACAGCATTTCTGGGTTACTAATCTGGGGAGTCTTTTGTTTCTCTCTTGTTCACAGTTTCAGTAGGCTATGAGTATGAATCCTGTCCAGACTTAATCCTGTGGGAGAAGAGGACAGCTATGCTTCAAGGTTATGAAATTGATGCTTCCAAACTTGGAGGATGGTCCCTGGACAAACACCATGCCCTCAACATACAAAGTGGTAGGTTGTCTGTGACACATAACAGGAGTAACGCAGCATTGCAAGAAGCAATTGCTTCTTATCACTAAGAATTCAAGAAAAGGAAAGGAAAGAAACCTGACCAACACATGTGCTCTCTCATGTATTTTACAAACAAATTATTTCTAGTAACCTACATTTAGAAGCAATTTGGTGTGCAAAATGTAAAAGAAGCTGGCCATCATGCAGTAGTTGAATGCTGGCCTGTTTGCAGTGTTGTAAAAGAAGGGTATTAGCAAGGAAAATGTTCCTAAAATAACAAAGGGGAACCTATTCAGATTGGACCTGTCACTAAGCATAAATCCACCCAGACACTTCCTCCAGTGTGCGAAGTGTACTTGCAAAACAAGAGGCTCCACGGGTCCTAAGGGAGCATGGAAAGTTCCAGAGTCCTTGAAGACTGCTGAGGACTGCAGCAGGGAGGCTTAAAAGCTGATCAGAACATGTTCAAAGGTGGAAGCATTGTGTCCCTCTGGATAATAGCAGTGGCATGGGAGCAAACATCGAATTCAGCGCACATCGCTGCCAAGAGCACTACACTTAGAGGGAAAATAAGCACAGATCCTCTAAAACTTAGCAGATGAAACATTTCTGTAGAGAATGTCCCGTGGTCTTCCTGTCCCTTATTTCTCCATGAGCTATGTAATTTCCTTATTTTACCTGGTAGACTGCAATTTACTGGGCAAGGAGGAACAGAAAGGGCAGATAAAAATTCATAAAATGCTGAAAAGTGTATTTCATTCAAAGGTAAAGACAGTCTTGTTATCCCTACATATTTTCCTTCTGCAGGAAATGTAATGGGTCTAAAAAAAATACTTAATTCAGATAAGAGGCTCCTCATTTGAAAGTGTCACAAAACAATACTAAGAATACTTGCTACTTGACAAATTCCCCAGCTGGCATTCAGCATTGCCAGTTTGTGCTCCCTCCCAGTTTCCCTGTCTCACTTTAATTTCCTTAATACTGTTTTCTCTCTCTAGGCATCTTGCATAAAGGAAACGGGGAAAACCAGTTCATTTCCCAGCAGCCGCCTGTAATTGGAAGTATTATGGGCAACGGCCGCAGACGAAGCATTTCTTGTCCAAGCTGCAATGGTCTGGCAGATGGGAACAAACTCCTGGCTCCTGTTGCCCTAACGTGTGGGTCTGATGGAAGTCTTTATGTTGGAGATTTCAACTACATCCGAAGGATCTTTCCCTCTGGCAATGTCACCAACATACTGGAACTGAGGTACTCTGTGCTGAATGTGTCCATTAGAATGATGCTTTTTAGTTCTGCAAAAATCCTGTATACCCAAAAGAAAAACGAGCAAAACCCTTAAAAAAAAGCTAGCAACACAGCAAAACAGAAAAAAAGCTGTCTGGATCTGCTTCTTCTGCAGCTCTGCTGACTTCGATTTACACCAGAGAAACACAGGCCTAGCAAGTTCTTCCAGAACTGAATCACACGCCAAAAATATTGACACATTTCTGTGCTGCTAAATCAAACTGTGCTGATGTCTGCCTTTTTCTGTAGTGAGAAACCAGTGGGAATTCTGAAAATTAACAAGCAGCCTCTGAGATAACCTAAACTTGGAAGGACACGGATCTGATGATGATATGTAGAGGTTAATCAGAACTGTTAATCATTCATAATTATGACAGGATAATCATTCTAGGCAGTCACAGACTGGGGTTTTCTAGTTGTTTTTTGGGGGACAACTGTGTCAGACCCCTTCAGTTTCCAACTGAACAGCAGTGTCAGGCTGAACATACAGAAGGAGCATTGAAAGTAACTGGGGAGTTTCCTTTTAACCCAAAATAACAAAGGACAAAAATATACTAGGAGAAATAATCAGGAAGGGGCAGGAACATCCATTAAAAACAATGAAGTAGAGGGAAGTATGATTTGTCACAAGTTCTGAAAAAATGGAATAGATTGTGACTGAACCAAATTTCAAATTGACCTCACTGGATATATTTTTCCTATCTGAAATTTCCACAACAAGTACAATTATCCACTTCAAAGCAATGCAGCCTGTTTCTAGGCTCTGTGTGGCCAGACAAGCCTCACTCCAGGGAAGTCAGGTAGAGTTAAGGAAGTGTTCCTGAATGAGTCTTCTCTGCTTGACAGGCCTGAATTCAGGTTCTGAGAAGTCAATATGAGATTAGCCTGGTAGGAAGGTTCAGCATCCCCATTTACCTCTCAAGATCTGGCCTGACAGTGAGAATCTTCCAGAAAGTAAGACCCTCCCTCCTCTACTCAGATTTAATATCCCATCTGCTGAGGACAAACATAATACTGCACTTCTGCAAGGACTGCAGCAAAATTTGTGCAAAATCCCTTTACTCCATTATGTACCAACATGCCATAATCATTAGACCTTGCCAAAGGTGTTATTTGGCACACAGAACCATCATTGTAGATCATGGTGTATGGAAAAAAAAAAAAAAATCCAGAGCACCACTAGAACGCTGGCACTTACAGAATAGCTGCCTTGGTATGTGCACCTCAGAGGGCTGGAGCAGCTTTTAAGTAAAGCAAGAACCTCCTTTTTGCTATTTTGTTTCCTGATACACGAGAACATAATATCTCTCACATTTGTAAGGTGGGAAGCTGGGATAAACCTTCAAACCTGGTCCTCGTTAAAGAATGTAATATCCTTCTAGTGCCAGAAAGTTATTTTAATGACCAAAGGTGAGATTTCCAGAAGAGCCTAGGTGAGCCCAAATCCCATTGCAACTGAGTAGGATTAATATCTTATTCCCAAAAGTACAATTTTGAAAACCCAATCCCTGTTTCATTGTCAGTGGAAATACCAGACCCATCAGAGGTTTTGCAAAGTATTTCCTCATTGGAAAAGAGAAAATTGGAAGCCTTGACAGAGTGGCCTTGCTGGCTGTTGTGTAGAGCCACAGAGTTAAATTTACTCCAGAGTTAAATCTGCTGCAACAATTGCTGCTTCATCTGTGCAAACACTCAGGTTACTGGATCTAATAAACATTTCTTCACTCTGGTGTGCTATAAAGTAAGTGGGTTCAGATGTCAGCTGGCTAAAAGCTGTGGAGGAAAGCCGTTGCTTTTGGTAAATGCAGTTTGCTTGTGTCTTCTCAAATCAGCACCTCCTTTGAGATTAAGACCCTCAGTATTTGGCTCTGAGGTTTGTTTGTGGGGCTGGCTTTGGAGTGCAGTGTTCTGGAAAGCAAATGCATAGTGGATCGCAGAGAGCTGCAGCTGGGTGTGTAACTTAGACCTATGAAAAATGTCCAGCTCGGCATAATTTCAGTCCTCTGGCTGGGGTTACGAGGTTACGGCAATGAACTGCCGCCCATACCTGTGCAACTCTTAAGTTACCTTTGTAGATCACAGTGTGTTGCTTTGACTGAGAGTGAAAAAAACTGTGAAGATATCTGCATCTACATCTGTTTAGCTCAGTGCTGCACTGAATGATAAAGTCTGCCTGGTCCTATCTCTTTCGTAAGTGAATAACTCCAAGCAGGTGAGATCACACTTCCTTTGTGATATGCAGCAGTACATAAGTGAGCTCACTGCCAAGTAATATCCAGTATAAAATACATCAGTGTCATTCCAGCTAAGTCTTTATTTATTATTGCATTGTATGATACAGTTACTGTCAAGTTTCAATCTGCTAATAATGCATCGAACTGAGCTGCTAACACCTCATTCTTTCTTCTATTCCCTGCTTTCCTGTCTTCTGTCAGAAATAAAGATTTCAGACATAGGTAAGCCAACCAGTGGAGAATTCTTATGCTGCTCCCTGTCTTGTTGCATGTTGTTACACAGTGAGCCACAAGTGCCATTTCCAGATGATTCAATAGCAAATGAAGCTGGCGTGATTAAAACTGGCATAGGCAATCAGTCATCAGAACTGGAAGCCATTAATCACGATGCTGAGCCATGCAAGCTTCTGCATGAGCTGTTATAGCTGGAAACAAGGGAAGTACGGGCAGGAGAAGCAGGGTGACAAGAGGAGGAGGGGGGAAGGAAAAATGGGTGGGAATTAATCAAGAAAGTAGAATGGGAACAGCGTCAGGATACAGATCGCTGGAATAGCTAGGGTGGAAAAATAATTTGCATACAGTGAAAAGGTTTCCTTTTGAGTTTGTGGGGGTTTAACAGGCATAGTGAAGATCCCTATGTCCCCCAGCATCACCCACCCAGGAAAGTAAGTTTTTGTGACTTTTTTCGGTCTTCATGGAGAGCTTTGACATGTGAAAGTCTGTCAGGCTCAGATAGGAGGTAGTGCAACTCAGAACCTTAGCCAGGAAATGCAATAAAAAGCAGTAATGACACAAAAACAAGATGAAAGAGAGACTCCTAAATTGGAGCTTTGTCACTAAGAATATTTGTCACTTGGGTTCACTGGAGTTTCAGTGGGTTTGATCCAATCAGTTGCATTCTGGAAGATGTCAACTTCCTGTCACTGCCTGTGTTTGCAAGGACTTCTCTGACTCTGACAAGTTTCCCATCCTTCTCCCTGGTTGCTTTTCTAAATCAGCAGCTTAGACTGTGTGGAGCTGGGATTTTTGTGTGTGTATGTTTAGTTTTCTTTTGCATTTGGGATTGGAGATTTTTCTTGCTACATGCTTTTCATTTACTATTTCTTTCATAGAGGCTATGCAAAACCAGAAATGTACCTTTCATCTGCATGCCTGGAAATGAAATGGAGTAGAAACTGATTTTTTGTCTTATTGCCGGAACAGTAATGAAGGGCTGAGCTTCACAGCATAATGGACTGGCCCAAAGCATCTATTAGCAGGGCTGGGAGGTTGGTACCCAAGACCTTTTCAATGACTGTTCTCATCAGGCTGAGTTCCAGCCCCCCAGCCCCTCTTTCACATCATTTGAAGGCAATAGAAAAACTCATTTCTCTTTGGAGCAGCCAGGTTGTACCCTTAATGCCCAAGAAATACACAGCCACTAAAGTGCATCTGCTTTGACAGCGAAGGGCAGCGGCTGAATACCTGTTACGAGAAGAGGTTTCATGTATGAAAGCAGTAACTGAAGATAGATATATGGACTGGCCACAAATGCTGCAGATGCCACCAGAGCCTTACAGAGTTGGCAGGGCTTCAGCCTTTAGGCAGTTCCTAAAAACTAAGAAATTAAGTGAAAGAAATCAAGACATGCCTGCTCCAGTGCAGCCCAAAGAGGATCAGGAAGCAGGTGAGGAGCTCCAGATCAAATACTTCCATCTGTGACTATATTGAGGGAGTCACCCATCTGAGTTAGTGCCTGTTCTGTGACATTTGCTGTAACACTTCTTGTTAGGAAGCCTCTTTGTTCCTGAGCCACAGGGAAATGAGTGGGTGTAGTCTCAGCTAAAGGTCCAGTGCTTTGAACTCCAAAAGGTCCTAAGCTTGACACCAGTGACCGGGAACAGAGCAAAGGGTGACATCCACAGGACTGAGTCTTAGTGGTTTGGAAAAGCTGAAATCCGTATAATAAAGCTTCCTCTGTTCAGGGGAAAGGATTCCTCCCCATTATGTAGCCTTTGGTGAGTTTGATCTCCAGAGTTTTCCAGAGGTACCCATTAAGAGGCTGGGCTGTACAGCTCTGTATGGGTAGCCAAGATCTGACTCTGGAACAGCCTATATGGGGGGTGGTAGCTAAGCCAAAAAGCATCACCAAATCATGATGCCTTCTCTGCAGGGACATGGAGGGCAATGAGGCATTTCTGTCTTGCAAATTTGCAAAAAGTGGCCACACTTAAATTTATTCTTTCTTGTTTCCATTCATACTTTAGAGAGACAAGTCTACAATTAGTGGCAAAGAGAAGTATCTCAGAAAACAGCCCTAGGATCAGATTAAAAGTCCTTTGCAGTCTCTGGCTTGGCTTATGGCATTGTTATACAGTTTTATTATCCAGCGTGTCACACTAGAAGAGCTTTGGGCATCACACACAAACTGCAAACACTAAAGGGCCAAATGTTATTCAGCTCACTGCACTGTGTGGCCTCCTTATGTATTAATCTGTTGAGTGTCACCCAGGGAAAAAAGACCAATACCTCACACAAGCTCCAATGAAATCCTCTGATTTTGATCTGCAGGGTACTTAGCATGGAGCCATGGAAACACAGCCCCACTGAACAAAAAACACTGGGATGCAGGAACTTGGTAATTCTTTAGTCACCAGCAAATGTATGTGGCCAGCTAGGCTCAGAGGGGAAGTGGGTAGCTGGCACAGAAAATGTTAGAGGGGGTTTTGTGTCCTTAAACATAGACATCGGATCCAAAGAAGCCCCAGGGGTTTATCCAGGTCAGTGGTTATGGGTAACTAATTTTGGTGGTGTCACTGCTCCTCTCTGTTGACCACAGTGGGAGCCAGAGCTGTACAGTTACCAATAATAGAAGTTGTCCTTTGAGGAAGTGGTAGATGCCCTTGCATTCGAGAAACTAAGATATAGTTCATCTTCTAAGATAAATGTTGAAAATAGTCAGACAAGTTATACCCCAAAAGATGATATTTCTCTCCACTGCCCTTGAAGGGAGGTAAGACAGCCAGCTCCAATGTGAGCATCCTCCTTGTAACCATCTAAAGCTTGATGATACAAATCCCCTGGCATTTTTCAGAAGCCAATAAAAAGGTGCAGTCTGCTGTGCTGATATATTGTAGGGAACTTGCTGAAAACAGGAACCGTCTCCTTTTTCTCATCTCTGTTCTTTAGAGACTGGCTTCCCACTCTGGAGCAGGAGGTTCCTTCCTAGGACTCCTCCAAAATATGGACTCTGGGCCCAAAGGGATAAGACAAGCCTTTGCTCAAAGCTTGTGCATATATCATAGTACAACTGAAGCAATCCACAAGCATCATGCCTCTGCCTGTTCACCCAACTTTTTATCCCATTTCTTCCCTGTGCCTGTGTGTAAGGAATCGCGGAAAGCACAAACACTTTAAAATGGAGTTTGAATCTCTTCACAAACGTGCAGAGCTCCCTAAATGATACTGGCACTGTCCTGTCCAAACAATGAGAATGAAAAAAGGAAGGGGAGAAGGCAGATGTATGGGAGAGTCTATATGCAACCCCAAAAAAGCGGGATCACTGTGGACTTGAAAGATTTCCTTGTGCTTTCCCAGCACATCACTGTGTCACAAGCATACAAGGAAGCAGTATCACCTCCATTTCACTTTGGCTTGCAGAACTATGAAACTGTCCTCATTCCCAGTGACTACACCATCATGCCCACTAATAACCATCAAAGTGTCAGCTCTTGGCTAGGGACCAGCCCATCCCATCACTGCAACTTCAGGCTATTGCTTCAGGAGCTTTAGAATATCAATACAATGTTCAAGGTTTCTTCTAAAAAGCTGTAATAGCTAAAGGAACACTCTGAATGGGAAATCAGCTCTTCCTCCACAGTTATTTTCTAGTGGCAGTGTCATATGGGGCATAAATATTCTAAGACTACAGATAGTGTAACTGATTAAGTCTTTTGAATAGTAAAAAGTCCTGTCTTTTTTTTTTGGACCCTTATCTAACTGAGAAATGAGAGAGGATGAAAGGGAGAAAAAAGTCTTCTCTGCTTCACCCCAGGCAGATTTATTTCAGTTGCTCTTCAGCCCAGTCCTGTTTACCCCTTGAATTTGCCTGTTGATTGTGGCTTTAAATATAAAGCAAAGCCACAGTATTCCTGGCTCCAGTGCTCATGCACTGTCACAGACAAAGGAAAGCAGTTTGGGAGTTTTTACATGACCAATGTGTGTTTATTTAGCATCTTTCATCCTGAAGGATCTCAAAGTGATAAAGAAAATCTCCTGTGTATAACTGTGCAATTCATGCAAGGGCAGAGTGTAACACTATCCCCATACAGAGTTGAAAACTGTTGGCAGAGGCCAGAGGGGTAAATTCCAGCTTGATCATTTTTAACAGTTTGTTTGGTGTCTATTCTACACAGGAGCTGGGAATAAAATATAGTTTTAAGAACTCTCTTTTTTTTTACAAGATTGTAATCAATAATAAAATCCACCAGAGTGAGGCTGTGAAATCCAAAAATAAATCACAACGATAGTGCTGGGAGAGGAGAGCAGGAACTTCCAGTTCTGTCCCCATTTTTCTCCATCTCTGGGGAAGTCATTTACCTTTGCCCATCTGCAGATAGCCCGCTGTAAGACTCTGGGAAAGTTATCTGTGCTTGCCGGTCAGAGATGGTAAACGATTCCAAAGTGCCATTAAAACCGTCCTCCTCTTCCCCACCTCCCATGCAAAATAGAGATTATGAACAGCTTGAAAGCTGACTGACATTCAGCTGGGCTTTGTTAGGACAGTCAGCAGAAAATGCAAGGCCTTGATCAAAATGGATGACGGATTCCCACGGGGAACTTCTTCCACCAGGATTGAAGCCACTTGCTTAGTGTGAGTGACATGCAGGTAAATGAAATAATACCCTCCCAGCCTGCTGTCATTGGGAAGGAATACAGATGGAGACTGAGCTGTCAGGCTGGAGCTGTCTTGAAGGTCAGAGCATTTTATTTAGCAAGAATCAGTGTCATTTTTGGAGATGAAATCTGTTCAGACTTTAATAGGATAAATCACAAGGGATATTCCAGAATAAATCAGAAAGGTGCTTTTTCACCAGCCCCAAAGTATTAAGTAATTTGAACGAAGAAGCAATTTACTGCTTTATAAAGAAGAGAATAATTCAATAATTTTTATGTGTCTGAAGAGGGGCTAATTTTCCTAACATAAAGGTTGAGAGGAATTTTCTTGTTATGAGGAAGAGAGTCAACTGTGATCAACACTCAAGTTTCTAGCCAGTTTCTCCTGGAACAATTCCACTGAGAGCAAAATTGTGAACTGTGGCCTAGATTTTTATTATGAATTCTTGGGAGCTGGTGAGTTTGGACAGCTTGAAGGTGTTCTGGAGAAAAGTAGATACTTTTCATACTTGTTCTATTTACTACTTAGCCTTTCATAGAAGGAAAAAAACCCTGTGTTCAGGCAGCAGGTGTTGCAAGTCTAATCTGTTGGTTTCAGGCTCAGAAGAGATGCAGCTCAATACACACTAGTAGTAAACACTTAATTTTAATAAAAGCTGTTAATAACTCTAGTATCTATATTAAAATAAAAATCCTTGCAAGACAATTGTTTAAATTGTGTCTAAACCCATCTGGTTGTTTTTTCTGGCCAGTTCCATTGGATGCTTTCCATAAAGTGGATTCTAGCTTCAGTCTTGGACTCATTTAGTGTTCCAGTCATGGAGCTAAAAATGTTATCATTCTATCTGCTCATGCCATTATCTCAGCCACCCTTTCTTGTGTCCAAGGAAGCAGTGAGCAAAGGGTGTTCAACAGGACCAATGTTCAGGTTCCTCCACCTGATACCATCTTATGCTTTACTTGGGGCAAAATGTGCCACTCGGGGAATTATTTTGTTTCTCTCATCATTGAGGTCCAGCTGAATTCAGTGGCAGGATTCCCTTAATCTCCCTGAGGGCAGGACAGGACTTCAGAGTCTTTGCTGGAGTCAGCAAGAGCACCAGATGAGCCTTGATGCAGTGATATTGCAGGGTGTATCTTCAAGTGCTTTATACAGGGAGTGTCCTTTTGGAGTTTGTATTAGAGTCTTTGTTGGGAGGGCAGATTTTTTTTCATTACTGTTTGTTTTATTTCCCTACTGTATTATGTTTTCCCTTCACTTCCTGGCACTGCACGAACACCAGTTTCAGGACTATGTCTATAACAAGTAAATTAAGCAAACACAGGTACTGGGACTCAACCTGTAGTAGTTCCTGGCATGATTTTGGCTCAGACCAGAGAGCCCTTTCCTTTGTCTGTTTCCCTCTGTGCCAGGTAGCACCCCAGGCATGGCAATTGCTAATGGATACAGCTCAGGATCCTGTGCTGTAACACACCGTGTACTAACATTGTCCAATACAGCACTCCTTCACTCTCCCAGTCTTCCTGCCCTGTGCGTTTTTATTCTCTAAAGTGCTTGCATTGCCTGTTGACTTAGGGAAACAAATCATCCAAAAAATTAATAATGTCATACCCTTGTTTTTCAGCCACAGCCCAGCTCATAAGTATTACTTGACCACAGATCCGATCACCGGCTCCATCTACCTCTCTGACACCAATAGCCGACGTATCTATAAAATCAAGTCAACCACATCAGTGAAAGACATTGTGAAGAACTCAGAGGTCTTGGCTGGAACTGGGGACCAGTGCCTCCCGTTCGATGATACCCGCTGCGGAGATGGAGGCAAAGGCACTGATGCCACCCTTACAAATCCCAGGGGTGAGACTGCTTCTTCTCCACCGGCTTTTTTAAAGGGGGCTTTCTGAAAGCAGCTTGTTTAGTCATGCTGGAGACTGCTCTCCTCTCCAGCTCAGAAAATTTTCAGATTTTGCAGGTCTTCCCCACAAACACATCCTAAGGGCTTGCGTCTGGAAATAAGTGAGTGTGTCTCACCTTCAGCCAGTCCTGTCCTGGTTCTTCACATTGAGGTGGCTGGGGGGAGTGCTGAAGCAGAGGGGTGCAGTGATGGGCACATGTCCAGAGGGCAATAGAATAAATCCGCCCATCACTTTTATATCCATTTAGCCACTACCCCTCCTTACGAGCAGTGCTTGGTCTCTCCCAGCCTGGGCTGGATTCACTAATGTTCAGTTCACTGAGGCTTTCTTGGCATTAAAAAAAAAAGCTCTATAAGCATTGCTATGTATGTATGTAAAAGGGCAGCAAAACCAGCATACAGCTGAGAGATACACAAATTGTGGTTTAGACATTGACATTATATATCACAGCATCCAGCTTAAATTTTATAGGGGGTGGATACTAACTTTGATATGGGAATGGTCTAATTCAGCGTAATTTCACCTGGTTCCAACATACTGAAATGTGATAAAAGCACAGTCGAATCAGAATAAAAGCACCACACAGCCTTCATGGCTGTGAATTAAATTGTTCAAAACAAGTTTAGCCAAACATATGCAGTCCTGTGTGTAGCCAAGACTTCAGTCTGGCAGTCTCAAGGTAACAAGCTCTGCAGATGGAGGATGTCGCTCCTCCCAGCTGTCCACAGCTCCTCAGAAAAAAAAACAGACAGGGAGTATAGAGATGAGGTGGAAGGTACTGTTTGTATACGTTTTCGACAGTGTTTTTGAAGAGGGCTGAGAAGGACACCCATGCAGGTGGCTTTTTTGAGATGTGGCATTTTTGCCTGTTACATGTCTTCTTTTCCCAGCTGTTCAGAGTGAGAGGAGTTATTTATGGGTTCTTGCGTTCAACATCAATGTGCTACAGGTTTTCTTTTTCATTGCATCAGTAGCTCCCTCCTTCCTCACCAAAACAATGGCCAAGCCCATCCCAACCTCTTTGTAAAGCAACCCCTCAGCAAAACCTGGGGATTCTTTAGCGAGTGTCCCTGCCCATGGCAAGAGGGTTGGACTAGAAGACTGTCAAAGGCCTCTTCCAACCCAAACCATTCTATGATTTTATGATAAGTTATTCACTAAGAGCAGACAAGATTCTCAGAGAAATTGTGGCTGTCCCAGCCCTGGAAGCATTCAAGGCCAGGTTGGATGGGGCTTGGAGCAACCTGGTCTAGTGGAAGGTGTCCTGGCCCATTGCAAGAGTTTGGAACTAAATGATCTTTAAGGTCCCCTCCAACCCAAACTCTTCAATGATTCTGTGATTCTCTGGAAGTTATTTTTCATGATATAGAGATGACATTGTTGTTACTGAATCCAAGAAACCCAAACTGATTTAGTGATCTTTTGTGTAAGGTCTAGTTGTGATTTTTTTTTTGTTTTGGTTTTTTTTTGGGTTTTTTTTTGTTTTTTTGTTACATGTCAGCTAGTTCTTTCCTGGCAGGATGCAGAAAAATAAACTTTGGGAGACCTATGTTTTTGCCAAAAAGCATCCAAAGCCAAACTTCTACCATTGTAATATTCAAAGAGTCTGGCATGGTTTCCAACAATCCCATGAGCTGACCATTATATTGGGCTAAAGTATAGCCAGAAGCACAGGTATAGAAAGGGAACAACTACCTGTAGTCAGGTTGCAGTGTAGAAATTGTCTCACTGAAATGAGAAGGCTGAGTGAAAAAAAAAATTAAATGACTTGGGCAGAGTCATTCAGGCAGTCCAGCAGATGAATCATGAGATCAGGGAATCCAGAAAACTGTAATCCAATTTTCTGCACTTCTTTGAAGTTCAATCAGTGCAAAAAAAAATACCCCACAGCTTTTGTTGACCTGTGTTCTCTCTTGTACGAGATAAGAGGAATATTATTCATTTGCCTCCGCGGGTGAATGTTACAAGGTTTAGATGACTTATGTTTCTGCTTTGGTATAGCGAACAGCTCTGGAGTTCAAAGTTTTCAGCACTGAAATTCTTCTTGTTGGCAACTGAAGCTCTCAGGAGGCCATTCTTCCACCTCAGTCGTATAATAGCAAAATTCATGCATTCATTCCTCGTAGCTCCAAAATTTCACAAAACAGAAGTAAATTGAGGGTGAAAGAAGAAATGACATGAAGCAAAATGACAAGAAAATAATAATCCAGAAAGCCCACACTGCCAGTGGAAAGTTCCTAAGCAGTGTTCTTTGATCTTTTTCTAACCTGAGTTTGCAAATTCTGCTGAGGCAATGGCTGTGGCAGGTGTGACTCACTCCCCATTCCTCTCAAAAATGATGAACAGTGAAAACTCATGCTGACAATGTAATGTCACCGTTGTTTATAACTTCACAGTGGTTCATCCTCGCAGAAAAATCCAGCAAATGCTCTTCCCTCATGTATTTCATAATAGTTCAAAATAAAAATGATTTATTGTATAAGTAACCAGTAGATCTCAGGTGACCTGCTGCTTCTGAGGCTTGGCAGGCGAATAAACACTCTTAAGTGAATGGTCAGAGGAAATTAGAAAATTACTCTGTAGCTGCAGAGATACCAGCTGGCTGGGGAAGGACTCAGGAAGTTCAGTTTTTCAAGAATCGTTGCTCTTCACAGGGCTCTATTTTTTAAGGCTAAAGCTGTTTTTTTTTCTGAACATAATTGCTTCATGCAAAGTTGGATTTCTGTATTTTAAGGACATTTTTGTACTTTTTCAAAAATTATGAGGAATAAAAATCTTGCCTTTCATGATGTTTCAATTAGCTGATATTTGCAGATTGCTGGAAAATACTGGGGGAATACCCTCCCGCCAGATGAAAACCAGCAATTCATTAAGAGTGGGGAATCAGTTATGAGCTGTCAACATATGCCTTTGCATATACCTTTAGCCTCTTGGACCAGTCAAGCATCTGGTCTAAGCAGATTTTTAGGCTCTCTTCTCAGTGGAAACTAATACCTTGAAGGTGRTTCATTCTGTGACAATGCATGTGTTCAAGGTAGGATGAACCACATCCTGGGAGGTGCCGGTCTCCTCCTGGATCTGATAGCATGAAGAATGAGATTGCCCACTGCAGCAAACACTGTTCAAAATGGTTCTCCACTTTCTGAGCAGCAGCCTTTTCCCCATTGTTTTGATCACTTCTTGCAGTCTTCACCTCAACTCCAATGAGTTCAGAGTGGATTTCATAGAATCATGGAATTAATAGAATGGTTTAGGTTGGAAGGGACCTTCAAAGACCATCTAGTTCCAACTCCACTGCTATGGGCAGGGGCACCTTCCACTAGAAGAAGGTTGCTCAAAGCCCCATCCAACCTGGCCTTGAACACTTCCAAGGGTGGAGCGTCCACAACTTCTCCGCGCAACCTGTGCCAGTGTCTCACCACCCTCACACGGAAGAATTTCTTCTAATATCTAATCTAAATCCAGTCTGATTTAATTCAGAGCTATTATCCCTTGTCCTGTCAATACATTTCTCTGAAGTACCTTCTGAGCAGAGGTTCTTGTCTCACTCCACTGAAGGAGAGAGAACTTGCTTTAGAGGATCAGCTTAGAAAAGACATTAGGAGGGGTAAAACCCTCCAGGAATTTCACACTTTAGCTATGTTTGGCTTCTCATATAAAGGTAGGCTACACAAACACAGGACAGATAGATCCATGGATGAAATAGGGATGGCAGTGGTTTGGTATGGGTATTTATCATAGCTGTTAGCAACCAGTCTGATCCATCCAATTCATTTGCCACAGAGCACAGCAGAGCTTTCGGATGCTAATGAATTTCAATATATCCTTGCAAATTAAAGTGTTACCACTTCCTAATTATCATCTGCTAATAATGATCCTCTTCTACAAGCAATCTAAAGAAAAATTAAAACTCCAGCTTGTCAGAGCATTTCTTTTCATCTGAGTACTCACCATTGGTTCTTTTCGGGAAAATGTTGTGGCAGAGAAATTACCAAGGAGCCTGCAATTAAGAGAGATTGCAGTGACAAGTCTGACACAATAGGAAGAGGGTTTCAGAAGGCACGTGGGGAGGGAGGGGGCACTTCATTCATTTAGCATCATAACACCAATGCAAAATAAAGTAATTAATTTGAGGACAGATTGCTTCTTTCACTGTGTCCTGCTGAATGTGTAAACAAAATCTCAGTTGTTCGCTAAGTGTTGAGGAGTTGGACAGAATTAAAAGAAGAAACTCTACCCTCCACAATCTGTTAACATTTTTATTGTCAGATAATAATAGGGCCATTTCAGGGAAGACCAGAGGCTAACTGGACAAAATATCTTGTCTCTTACTGTGGCCAGAAAAGACACATAGGGAAAGAAGCAATGATAGAGTGGTCTTTCTCTGCTAACACTCCAGATGCTAGTCATCAACATTTAGGGGACTTTCTGAAGAGGTTGCCCCAGACCTATGCTCATATGCCACCATCAATTGACATAGAAACGTTCCTGAACACCTAGTTTTGTTCTTCCAGGCACCCTGGGCTAATAATTTCGACAATTTCTTTATCCAGGTTATGAAAAAGGGTGGTCCTTTTGAGGCCAAACCACTGCTTTCTGTTCTCTCTTGTGTCTTTCCTAATTCTTTGCTGTCTTGTAGTTCCCTCCTTGACCACTGCAGAGCACAAAGCTGATCTTTGCAGAAAACTTTTCACAGGAATTCCAGCATCTTTTTCCTGTGAGCTCTTTTTCAGATTGTCATTGTATATGGGTAGTTAGGCTTTCTCCTTCACCTGTGAATTCCTCTGTACTTATTGACGTTGATTTTCATCTGCCATTTTATCACTCAGTCATTCAGCATCCAATCAGACAAGAAAGCTCCAAATTTGGATTTCTTTAAGCACCTTTTTTTCAGTTAAAAGAGTTTTTTCCCTTTTTTTTTTCCTAAGTAGAGCTATGTGTACCACACAATCGCTTCTACTGGTTTGTCTTCTAGAACAAACTCACCATGTCCCTGTAGCTATTTGCAGTGTAATGTTGTGCTGTCACCTCTTCACACTACCAGGTCCTGACATTTCAAGCAAATGTCATCACGTCACAACTTTCTATCAGCACAGCTCACTGGTGTGATGCACATGGTGCTACAAGCGTTTCTTTCATAGGAGATCTCTGCTTATGCAATGGGAGCCAGCATGATTTCATAACATATGTATTTCATATCTCAGAACTTGAGGTTTGGATCTGCAGTGCTACCTGGGTAGTGGCAGCAGATGTTTCCTCTCAGTAACTGTGAGGCTGAACTTSGAGCTATATGCTGAAAGGCTTTAATTCCCTTATGTTCCTATGGAAACATGAGAGGAGCCTTCTGCCAAAGCAAGCCAAGGCCTTGGGCTTAACACGCATAACATGTGAATTACCCGTTTCTGTGCCTGTTTGTAGGAGCCAGCTCCTAGCACTGGAACTGTGCCTATATCAGAAGGGAAACAGAAAGGTCCAATCTAACCTCTGCAATCTGCAGCGAAGAATCCAGGAGATGCTTCTTTCCCTTTTCACAGAAGTCATCCATCCAAAGACACTTGTCTGTGGGACAGCAGGGCTCTTCTCCATAATTACTTTTGATTCCAAGACAATCAAATAAAGTCAGGAAGGAATTGAAGCAGTTGCCATGTAAGGAACATGTATAAATGGGAATTTGGGACTTTGACAGACTGCAAACTCTGCTGCCCTGCAGAGCATCTCAGGAAATGTGAGGCAATTGAGATTGCTTAGCCTCCATGAAAGAGGGATAAGCAGAGAAGTGCTTGGTGATAACAACACATGCATATAGCATTGCCCTGGAGCACGATGATAAGTGGTAACTTTGCTATCCCACTTCAGCTTGCTCGGGTGTGCAAGGTCTTTGTCTAAGCTGGAATGCAGAATAAAGTTGTGCTCTATCAGGTGATCAGAGCTGGCTCAAGAGCCAAAGTGTGTCCAGGTTATTATTACTGTAACTGGGTAATCAGACCAGCCATCAAACCCCAGCATTGCACACAACAAGCCACTGTCAGCATACGCTGCTGATAAATCCAGTCCAATACATATGGAACTAGCTAACGGAGAAAATTCTGCCTCATTTAAAATCACATTATCCAGCCTGCCACCCTTCACTGGCTTTTGGCTTGTCACACAGACTAATGGACAGGCACCTGGAAAAATACTTGTTGTGAACCAAGGAATGGGTAAGAGATTCTTGTGTTTGACAAAAGTCAATCAAGATCAACTAAACCTTCTATCATGCCTCTTCCAAAAAAAAGCATATCTTCCATAGTACTTAAAGAGCTCAATTGTATTTCTGATTCAAGCAAATAGCAGCAAACATAAAAGAACTTCCACTTGGCAGGCAAAATAATTAAGAGGAGCAGTGACCTTCAACAGCAGATGCCAGCGACAGGTGACATGTGCCAGAATCCTGGATGACTCACTGAAGTCATAGTGCTGACAAATGTCATGGCAGGTGAAGACAGCTTCCAGAAAGCCATGGATGCCAGTGAGATACTGATGCTTGTCCCATGAGATCCTTCTGCAAGCATTTGACAAAGTGCTAAAATACAAATGATGTGTTTATATGGTATAGTGTGAATAACTGGCCACCACTACTGTGGCTTCTCACATAGCATTCATCAAGTCATAGAATGGTTTAGGTTGGAATGGACCATGAAGATCATCTAGTTCCAACTCCCCTGCCATGGGCAGGGACACTTTCCCCTAGACCAAGTTGCTCAAAGCCCATCCAACCTGTCCTTGAACACTTCCACAGATGGGGCATCCACAGTTTGGGAAACCTTTGCCACTGCCTCACCACCCTCAGTAAATTCAGATGTGCAACAGTTACTGTGTGCTCCTCTTTGAGGCTCTTGTTTCACGGTCCTGCAAAGATGAGTCCTGTCTTGGCATGAATTGAACACAGGTATTAAAGTGTAGGACTAGAAGCAGTCTTTTAGGTCATTCAGTCCTGTCATCCATTATCTCAGCAATCCTGCTATATAATCCGCTCCAAAATTAATGAACTTCATCTTGAAAGCAGCAAGTAATTTTTTTCCTCACTGCCCTAGAGGCTGTTCTGAAACCACACTGCTCTGATGGTCAAATATCTGATCCAGGTCAAAGTGATGCCCTTCAGACAGGGAGATGCTGTGAAGAAGTAACAAAAATGCTGGTTTTACCTCCTGGCAACAGCACACAGTTCCTATTCAGCGCAGTGATCTGAAACACCAGTTCCCTGACTCCTAATTGACTTTGAATCAACAGGTTGCAACCATGTCTGAATCCCTTCCTTTATCTCAGCTCAATGGAGAAGTTTGTTCTTTCTCTCAAACAATGACTTAGTCCTGAGGTTTTTCTGCCAGGCCAGATTATCTTCTGTGGATTTCCTTATAATCAAATATGGTATGTTTTTCCACGTATCACCCACCTCTGTGGCTTGCAGCCCATGCAATAGTTACAGTGCTGGCTGAAGGCCATGATTTTAGTTGCCAAAGCAATCAGAGGATTAGTCCCTGCTCTATGAAAATCACTAGAATTTTTGATCTGTGAACTGCTGCATCTGCACTTCACAGCAGAGCTCACAGTGGATGGAGACTGAGGGTAAGTGTTTCAAACAGGGGATCTGGCTGCAAAACAGCATTTTGGGAAAATACAAGATCTGATCACTCCTCAAACATTCTCGAAGCTTTCTATCTCAAACAGATTTTCTATCATTTCTGTCACCAAGATGACAGCCAAAGAAACATTCTAGTGAGGATTCAGCTCACTAATTTAATCTGCCTACAATATAAATGTTTTCTTTAGAGACATTTGCTGTAGTCTCTGTTTATAGTGAAATAGGAGGAAAAGGTATTTCTAGCAGGATTCATATAATCTCTTGGGGATATGTGCTTTAGGGTGATACAAATTCCACTCTCAAAGTAGATTTCTCTCTCCACTGGTTGGAATAGCTTCAGATACTTGCTAGGTGCACAGTGCAGATGTCTGGGTTTTGCCAAGTGACTGTTACCCTGCAAGCAAAAGAAACGAAACAGGAAGATCCTAATATTTGTATATTTCAAGCAGAATTTTCACTTGCATAGAAAAAGATGTTACAGGCTTTTCCATTCTTTTTCTGTTTCTTTACAGTTTTTTAGTGTCTTTAAGACTGTCAAATATTATGCTGAGTGACGTTCTGCCACTGTGGGGTAGATGAGATGGATGACTTTATTAGTATCCATGGAGTTATTTTAATTTATACTAGCATAAAGGAGAGGTGAATAGAGCCCTTAACTTCTTATTCTTGCCTTAGTCATGAACTTTCTCTGTGACCTTGTGAGAATTGCTTTATCTGTTAATTTCCTGATATATAAAATTAGAATGATCACACTCACAGACTGTTATGAGGTCTAATTAGAAAGTGTAAAGCACTATGAAATCCTCTGATGGAAGATGCAGAGGGTAGCTAGCCTAGGATAAAGAGGATTAAAGGAGGTTGTGCTAACGTAACAAATACTTGAGAAATGATGCTTAGGGGGAGGTGGAATGGCACAAACCTGCAGGTGAAGAAACGAGAATCAGCAGCCTGTAACTGCCGTCAGCAGACCTCAAATCCACTGACAGGAGTATTTCTACAAAGGAGGTTTGGACAATGAAATTAATCACTAGCAGAGTTCAGAAACAGGTGAAATACTCTATATTAGTAGGATTATCCTAGGGAAAACCCTTCCTTATTTATCCATCTGGAATTTGATTGACCTGGTGGATCTTTCACAGCCTGTTTCATCACCATTTTTGAAAGATTCATCAGTGTAACATTTTCATGTGCATTCTCACCACTCATACCGTGAACAATAAAACCAGGTTTCTGAACATGCGAGACATGCAGTTATTAGAAAACCTTTTCATTTCAGCGGTTCACCGAATGCCATGCCCTTTTCCAGGAGCAAGCAGGGATTTCTGAATTGCATTGTGTGCCATTTGAAAATGTCTTCCATGGAATGGTGCCAGTTCAAACCTCTTGATAACTGGGACTCCCACATTCCCAACTCTTGTCTCATCCCTTTTGAATGCCATAAAATATATTGCTCCTCATGTCAGGCTGCTGTCACTTTCTGACTGTCTTTCTTTGTTCCTCCCCAGGCATCACTGTGGACAAGTTTGGACTGATTTACTTTGTGGATGGCACCATGATCAGGCGGATTGATCAGAATGGGATCATCTCAACTGTGTTGGGTTCCAATGACTTGACATCTGCTCGGCCTCTCAGCTGTGACTCTGTTATGGACATTTCTCAGGTAAGACAGTGGTTTGGTTTTGTTTCTGCAGAATGCAAGCCTATGCCTTCACACTATCTGCATGTCTGAGCACCTCCCCATGGGTCTGATGAAGAGGTAAGGGCTCAAGGAGAATTGCATTTCTACATATTTTATGGTATAAAAATGACTGAATCAGAAAGAGGTACTCTATAAAGATAGAAGGAAACACCTGACTGCCCTAACTCATAGATTTCTGGGGAGTGAGAGTTTTAAAGATGTCCCAGCCACAGAAGTGACTTCTTTCAGAGCTCAGATCAGTGTGAAGACACAGATTCCTGGGAAGGCAGGTTTTGTTAGGCTCATTTCTCACTACGTGCCATAGACTATATGCCATGCTCCATTATAACATCTTAGCTAACCACAGGTTTTTTTCTTTTCTTCCCCTCATCCTAATTTGGCCCAGCTCAATTTTAGACCTGAATCAAATTAACATAGGAAATACTGATTGGAGGATGCAGTGCCAAAATTAGCAACAGCAGGAAAACAAGAATCTTGAATTGCATCAGATTGCAAATTGGTTGCAGCTACCATCATGCTGGGCTTTTAAGTCCTGCTGCTTCAAGGTAGAGAGAAAAAAGTAGGAAAGAGAGAAAGAAATCTCATTTTGATGATTGCTTTACTGCTGGATGTTGCAGAAGGGAAATCTGTTACAGCCCAGCACTCAATTTTGTGTGGCACTCGCCAACTTGTCAAATTGTGCCAGTTTAGGACAGTGTCCTTTGAAACCTTTGTGCCACTTGTTTGCCTGACTGCAGGAATGTTGTCCTCTCCTAGGAAAATATAGATCATAGCTGGAGGGCTAAGTACTGTTATTCAGCCACAATAGATGTCAATGGGGTTTCCTTTTTGTAACTACCTAGATAATTTCCATGCTTCCATATGGAATCTGTTCTTCTTGTTTTTCCCTCTAATTTGAAAAGATTATTCTTGCTTCCTTGCAACTGGCTCCCACTGTCTGTAATTCATGAACAAGCTGAAATTATGAGTTTAAAAGCTGTTGTGCCTTCTACAGAAGCAAATTTTGATGATTAAAGGCCACCTTATGAT
Organism: Amblyornis subalaris; assembly: GCA_018881555.1. NCBI lineage: Eukaryota > Metazoa > Chordata > Aves > Passeriformes > Ptilonorhynchidae > Amblyornis > Amblyornis subalaris. The sequence continues at coordinate 6,899,448 of JACAXG010000022.1, forward strand.
ATGTTTCTCATCCTAAAGGCATAGTTTCTTCTTTATGTGAATTTCAGGGGCAGTTAGCACAAGGCCATTGTGTAATCAGGCTTTAAAGATTAATTCCATGTTATGTAGTGTGGATACTGAAAAGCTTTCAGCAGAGAAATTTTCCAGCTTTCTGCAGCATTCTGTGAGAGCCCTGTTTTTCCCACGCAAGCTATGAAAAACAGTGGGACGGTTTTGTAAACGAATTCTTTTATCTTGCACCTGTGAAGTTGTTATGTAGTATTGTTATGATACTGACTAGAGAAATATTTCGAAATAGGTGTTGTAGGGTTCAGCCAATCACCCTGAGAGGTGAGTGGCCAAAGGACCAGTGACCTTATGGCACTGAAGTATACTAAGATATAAAACTAGTCTGTATATTAATAAATAATTCCATTTTCTTCCTGGATCGTACTTTGTGTCATGACTTCTCTCCATCCCCGGTACAACAGCGACAATGTAGCTCCTGTGTAAGCCAATGTCATGTTCAAACACTTCTGAGATGAACATGTATCAGGTGAAGACTCTTTTTCCTTTCATAAAATGACAGGAAACCATTTTTAGAGTAACGTGTACTGGGATTGGCAGATTAACCACTCCTGTTCTGGAGAAGCACACTGAAGACAAGCTTAATTAAAAAATAAAAACCAGCTTGGGAAGCAGCTTTTCATCATTTACAGCGGATAGAAGGGCCTTTTCTGCCAGGTCCCTGAGGCTCCCTGGGACATGAGGACATGAAATATTTAGCTGCCACTGTTGACAAGGAATGGTTTTTAAGAAATTGAAAATTCCCTTGTCAGCTCAGAATAAACTCAGCTCTTGATGCTAACTGAAGACTGCGGAGCTTAAAGACCACTGGAAGGGATGGAGGCATGAATTATTAAAGAGAAAACCACAGGCTATAATGTTTTACTACAAGAAGGGTTAAAATAGGCTAGGAGCTGAGAAAAGGAAGGAGATTTTGCAAACAGAGAACCAGAGTAGACAGAGCTCAGCACGCTGCTTAGCCATGAAAATAAACTTCACACACCCAGCCATTAGAAGACACAATGAACTAAATACCTTGCATCTGATCTCTTAAAAAAATGCTGAAAAGGCATATAGAAGCATCAAAAGTAAGGTTGGGCTCTAGCAGAGATGTTCAACTACAGGCCTTAAAAATAGGCATTTCCTGTATTCCAGTAGATCTTACCTGGTCTCTTCTTACTCATAGTTTTAAATAAAAACACAGGAAAGGTGGTTTGCTGGACCTGGGCCTGCTGACTTCTACTCCTTCTCCTTCCAATAAGATTACAAAATACTCCTCTACACTTAGTCACATCAGACAAATGACAAGAAGCAGCAACTGAGATGGATGATGGGAAAAGAAGGTTCAAAACAAAGCCATGATCCTGGGACTGATTGGTTCCCTTCAGCAGAAGACTGATTTTTTTTTTTCTATATAAACCTGAAATAAAATAAAATAATAAAAAAAAATGCACAACTTTGAGTTCTTTACCAAAAAATTATGCTGAATTCTGTTGGCAAACGTTTCTTAGGTTTGGCAACTAAAAGAGTAGACTCACTTGAAAAGAGTGTATTGCAGAAGCAGAGCTAGAAATAGTCCTTCTAGTGCTCACTCACTTGTGGTGTTGCCAGTCACTGTTTCAGTTCACACACATTTGTGTGTGTAGATTATCAGTGTAGAACTGGGATGTGTCACTCTTGAACCCATATTTCCATTATGCTTAAACAAAATGTGAAAATCACTGTGATGACACAAGTATTTTACTCCATGAATTGAAATTCCCCGAATTTCTTGTGAATTGTTATTTTGCATTTTTGCAGCATAAAGCAGAAAATCATAGGTTATAACTTAAACATTCACACATGCTGGCACAGCTGCAAGTTTTGTGTCTATACCTCCTTGTCATTTACCCAAAGGAGTTCAGCCCCTTGTGTGAAAAATCGTTCAGTAAAAGAATCATTGTTTTTTGTGTCTGATTTCATAGCACTTCACACAGCAAAATTCGCAGTTCCAGGTCTCTACTATGAGGTCCAGGTTTCATCAATTCAAAAAAGCACAGGAGAGGGAAAACCACAGAATGGTTTGCCTCTGTCCATCGCCCTGCTCCCACCACTGTTCCAGTGCAGAGTGTGGGTGTCCCCATGTGTCTACTTCACATGACCAGGAGCTAAGCCCGTTGCTCAAACCAGATTGTGTCTTCTATGGCCACCCTATCAAGCAGTAATAGTTAGTTGTGTTTCTCTTTACCCATTTCTCCTTTAATCCATGTTGATTCCATCCTCATTGTGATTGATTTATAGCAATCATGCAGTGGAAAATGTCTCGTTATAAAAATTCCCTTGTGTTCTTTTGCCATGAAGGTTCGTCTAGAATGGCCCACTGACCTGGCAGTGAATCCCATGGATAATTCGCTCTATGTCCTCGACAATAACGTTGTGCTGCAGATCTCTGAGAACCACCAGGTGCGCATCGTGGCAGGGAGGCCCATGCACTGCCAGGTGCCAGGCATGGATCACTTTCTCCTCAGCAAGGTGGCAATCCACGCCACGCTGGAGTCTGCCACCGCCCTGGCTGTGTCCCATAACGGGGTCTTGTACATCGCTGAGACCGACGAGAAGAAGATCAACCGCATCAGGCAGGTCACCACCAACGGGGAGATCTCGCTCGTCGCCGGCGCCCCAAGCAGCTGCGACTGCAAGAACGATGCCAACTGCGACTGCTTCTCGGGGGACGATGGCTACGCCAAGGACGCCAAGCTCAACGCGCCATCCTCCCTTGCTGTGTGTGCAGATGGGGAGCTGTATGTCGCTGATCTGGGAAATATCCGAATCCGCTTCATTCGGAAAAACAAACCATTCCTCAACACGCAAAATCTGTATGAGTTATCCTCACCCATAGACCAGGAACTCTACTTGTTTGACACCAGTGGGAAGCACCTTTATACTCAGAGCCTTACCACTGGAGATTATCTTTACAATTTCACTTATTCTGGAGATGGAGATATAACCCTGATCACTGACAATAATGGCAACTTAGTCAACATCCGAAGAGATTCCTCGGGGATGCCCCTCTGGCTGGTGGTGCCTGATGGCCAAGTCTACTGGGTGACAATTGGTACCAACAGTGCACTCAAGAGTGTAACAACACAGGGACATGAAGTAGCCATGATGACTTACCATGGCAACTCTGGTCTCCTTGCCACTAAAAGCAATGAAAATGGTTGGACAACATTTTATGAGTAAGTATATTATGAGTATTGGGCTGCTGACTTCATTCTGTGTTCTCTGAACCATGCAAGGTTGATAGAATTTAGTTCCCTGATCAGAATTATTATCCAAATAAAATGGCCAGAACAGAGAATATTAGATTTCACACAAACACTAGATACTGGCAGTAAGTGCATTAGAGCTTGAATAAGCTCCTTCTACCAAGTCAAGATTCAGACAGAATTTCTGCTGAGTTTTTATAATTTGGACACCTGGTTCTCCTTAACTGTAGTCAGGACTGGGGATTTAGGTTGTGTGTCAGAGAATTTTTCTTGGCTTTGAAAGCCTTGGAAGTGTGAAAGTTCCATCAGAGCCTCTCTTTTCACAGCTTTTCACCTGCTTCCTATGCTGCAGTGTCTCCTTTGTGCTTGTTTGAAATGCCTGATGTAGAATGACAATTGGCAATGACTAAGGAGAGTTTGCTCTGGAAACAATTCTGTAATTAATGGACTGCTCAATTCCTATTGTTGCAATTTGCCTCACTAAGCTTTAAAAGTCGTCTTGGACCTGTTCAAGTCTAACCCTGCCCCAAAGAGTTTTTTGAGCAGAGAGAAGACAGGATGTGTTCAAAAACCCAGAGATGGCAGTATCTTGAAGATTTGTACTTCTGTACTACTGTTAGCAATTCCCTGCTTGTAAATATCATGAAGACAGCACATTTCTGATACAAAAAAGGAAAAAGATAACTGAATGAAGAGCGTCTAGAAGGATTCATACTGCTGTTGAGAACCCTTTCCCCTCCCTCTTCCTTAGTTTCATTTTTATTTACAAGTGTAACCTCTTTGAAATGCTCTTTTAAGTGCATAATTTCCCATATGGTTTGAATGGTYACATGGAAATGTTCAGCTGCCATAATAATAGACCCATTGTAAGAGTCCATATTGGCTAGAATAGACAGTTCCCAAGACGACAAAGAAAAAAGTAGTTAAAAAGATTCAGGAAAGGAAAGCTGGCTAAACCCACATATCTGTGTTTTGATATGTGGTTGCTTTGGTTCTCTCTTTAAAATGTTCCAGGCCTGGTTTCAAATTTCTTTGCTTAATACCCACTGCTCCTGCTCCTGCCTTGAAAAGAACTGATGGAAACTCTGCGATGAATCTTTTGAAATGTTATTAGCATTCCATCAATGTTCTGCTTGCAATTACTGTAGCAATATTCCTCAGTGAATCCAAGTTAATACTCTTCCATCTCTTACATTGAATTTGCTGAAGAAAGGCCTTACGGAGGAAAAAGAGGGTGTTTTTCTCCATAGGACTGGAAGCCAGCTATATTGTCTGGACCATTGTGCTAAATCGAGGTATTTTCTTTTTGCGAAGAACCCAATAGTTCCTGTGCTTGAAAACAGATGCAGCCGCAGACAGGGAAGCAAACTAAACATTACAGCTAATAATGGTCAGATTTATACCTCAAACATAATCTTTTATTTTAAAGTGCAACTGAAAATATAAAGGAGGTAAAACAAGACTGAAGCTCACAACCAACTTGCTCAGTGGATATATTTATAACAGTGATCTGTTATTTCTTGCTGTCCAACAAAATAGAGCATTTGTGGAAGTCATCATTCTGATCCTTTTATGCACTTCAGAAGAGTCATAAGAAAGCTTTTTAAAGCTAAATGGAAGACATATTCTCCAGTGGTTGGACTATGGAAATCTTGACTAGAGCAAGTCAGCACTATATGATAGCACAGCATCCCTGAAAATAGAATTGGGAATGGGCCTTCAGAGATACCTCATCCAAACCTGTGATCAGTTATCTTTATTCAACTGTTCCTGACAGTTTCTGATGCAGCTTTATAAAACTACAGGGTAAAAGTCTATATCTGAATTAGTTACCTCAGCCTCCCTTTACAGGCAGGTGGAGAGAAACAGGCACTTTCAAGGTGAGTTTCTTGTGAGTTATGGCAGGTGTCTGCTTTTAGATGAGATGAGTTGTATTCTGAAGGTTTATCTCTGCAAGGGTAGTACAGAATGCTGAGTTCAGATACAGATGTTTACATTGCAGATATCTACAATTTGGTCAAATGGATCCTATCAGTCATCTGAGTTATTTATAAATATTGTTAGTGATAACAATGTATTTACCTATATTATTGTTACTGTTAGAAAGCTTTTTTTATATGCTCAGCCTGAATCTTCTGTGCTTGAATGGGAGACTGTCCCGCTTCATGCCATCCTACCCTTTCCTATCCTATCCTGTTCTTTATATCCTATCCTATCCTATCCTTGGATATCCACTGGGGACTTGGAAAGCAGATCAGTGAATTAGCAGGGATTGGTTCTGTCCAGGTTTTGCATGTGTAACCAGGGAAAGAATGTAAAATCAGACTGATAAAATTAGAATATTAGTAAATAAAGATCAGATATTTAGATTGCTCAGTAAAGTAGGTTTCATTTAAACAAAGTATGTTCTTGTACAGTCTAATGCCAGGGTACACATATAAGTGGGCTGAGCATTGACTCTTGAAGCTGTAGCAAGGCATCAAGTCATTCAGTGTGATCCTCACATAATTTCATGGTAAATCTGTCTAACTTGTTGTTTGGATTGACAAACCAAATGAATACATTTACTCATCGCACTCAGCTTGCAGTGGGTAGTAGAAAGCTGATTTTTTCCCTGTACAGCATTGATGTGACTGTCAGTTCCAATGTTTGCAGTTTATGAAGGACAGTGGAAATTGAAGGCCGGGCAGAAAAACTCTGCAAAAATGCATTCATGGGGAGAACTAAAAAGACTTGATCTATTTACCTCAACRTGAAGGAGACTGGGAAGTGTCTAGATCACAACCTGTCAGCCAAAACTATCCCCTACAGAGGGACTCTCAGTCACAGAGAAAGTCTTGAGAAGGGTAAGGGACTGGAAAGCAAAGCTAGAGACATCCAAGCTGATAAGAAGGTGTGATTTTGTAAGGTTGAGATGACCTAACTGGTAGAGTGACCAACCATGAAAGCAGTATATTCTCCATTTCTTGGTATCTTAGATCAGGACTCTGATGCCTTTCTGCAAATATAATCTCACCAGACAGAGGATTTGCATGACTCAAGCATAAGCTGCAGGGATGAGTGCAGGCATGGCAGGATGAGGTTGATATCAAAGCAGCTGAAGAATATGGTGTAAACCAAATCAAATCAACATTCACTACCTTCATGTTATTGGTTTCTCTGTCAGAACATCAAGAAATGTACATTCAGGAAGTTTAACTGATTTAGAGAATTCCTGTGAACATGAGTGGCTGGAAGGTGCTTTGAGTAGTTTTCTGTCCTGGCTGAGGGGAAAGGTTGAGTTCATATTTGTTTTGCTCATGGCCAAAGAAATAAAGGCACCAAATCTGACTCTGAGGAAAAGCTTCATGTTTCTCACAGCATATAATAGTTGTTTATGAGCCAGAGCAAGCTGGACACCACTGCTTAAAAAGTTAAGAGTAAAGTAAATCCAGCTGGCAAGTTTACACTGCACCAGTGGCCCCACGGAGAACATCCTTAAAAGATTTACCTTCACCTGACTGCCTACAAAGGACCATAAATCAGAAACCCAACATGACAGAGCAGTGGTGGGGTGAGAGTGGCATCACTACGTATGTTCATCATGGAATCACAGTATCGTAGAATGGCTTGGGCTGGAAGGGACCTTAAAGAAAATGTAGTTCCAGCCAACATAGCCAGCATCTCTGGTTCCCTCCAGTTGCTGCCCTTACCAGGGCATTTCTCAGCTTTTATCATAAGGCTGCAAAGAGTTGTGACATATGGGCACACTGGTGTGACTCTGGAGGGGAGGGAAGGAGGCAGGATACAGTGATGCAGTACTGGAGGTCTGTCTCCAGGGCACACCAGGGAATCCACGTCCTCCAAGGCTTCATGGTGGGCTGGCACATTGTCTATTTCTGTGGGGAAAGGAAGGAGACTGGTGCTGGCTTCAGGCAGTGGCAGACCCGCTCACAGCACTTCGAGCTCTCCCTTTCATACATGCTACACCCAAGCCTGCTGTAACAATTCTGTTTTATCAGGTTTAGCTCTGAATAAGGTTCAGTGTATAATGGTGTGCAGTTTCCCTTTTTGTTTGAGAGTGAAACTTAGCTCCCTACAGTAATTAGCCTGTCCCCAAAGGCTGATCTATGACTACTTCGAGGGTTTTAGCATTATATAGACCTTCCCTGCCTCTGCAGTGGACTTGACATTAGCTGTCAGTTAATGCAATGCAGCTCAGTTTGTCCAGTAACTGGATTAAAGACTTTTCTTCCCATTGAACTGGTGACAGTGATAATCAGCAGCAAAAAAAGTTGATCTGGAAACTCAGCCAGGGAAACGACTTCTTGTTGTTCAACTCCTCCAGTCAAAGACAAAGTATGCTGTGTGACTACTTGCTGCTTTGTTGTTGCTGCTTTTCAACTTGACCTGAAAAAAATTGCTACCAGCCTTTACAAAGTTTCTTAGCGGTTGCTCTTTGTCTGCTTCAGAGTCCGGAAATTCTTATTAATGGATTTGTTTAAATCAAGAATATGGCAATTATCTTGATTAGTTCACTGAGATGTTATCACTGTACATTAATTCAATTTCCCTCTGAGCCAAAGTCAAACCTTCTATGCGTTATTTAGCCCAGATGAGGCTCTTTTGCTTAGGTCCTTTGTGTGTCCAATTAGTTTTGAAGGTCACCTCCTCCCAGACAGACTAAAATGCTTACACATTGCTCCAGCCAAGCCCAGAAATTCAAAACCTTTTCACAGACTCCCCAAGAAGTGGCTCACAGATGCCTGGAGGGCAAAGGGTCTCATGGGGCCAGATCTTCAGATGAGTGGTAAGGGGAGCTTTGACCCATAGCACTGGGTGCTGTTTTACAGAGAACCAAACTCTGCCAAACCTCACACACTGTAATGGGTGGAAGGTAGGAGCCAGCTGGACTGAACATGCAGAAGGACCTTGAATGGCTTCCCAGTGACTCCCAGGGCGCAGCAGAGCTCCCACCCCAAAGCAGCATTTGGTGCCAAAGCCAATGCCCTGGTCTGTGTGACTGTGATTTATCGGGTCATACACAGAGTTTTACAGGATTTGGTTTAGAGTAGTTCAAATGAGGGTCTTTGCCTGCAGCAGACTGGAGTATTGAGAAACACCTTTGGCTTTTGCTCTCCCTCTGCTTTTAGCAAGATTTCCTGGTTCCACTTTTTCCACAGTTTCTGCATGATAAAATGATGAGATTCTCATCATTGTTCCTCTGACAAAGTTACAGTGAAACTCCGGTAAGTGCATGATAAAATAGCACTTCTCCAGTACCCTCACTAAGTTGTGAGGTCATGTTTTGAGCCATTGCCCTGCCCTGAAATGAATGCCTGATAGCAAAGTTTAGTTGAGAACCAAGGGAATTATGAGTATCATAAAAGCTAGAAAGAGATCTTCCTCTTCTTGCTTGGGCACTCAGAAAATTCAGCAGACTGTGACCACAACCTGGCATTTGGTCATTAAGAAGAGGACTTGCCTTCATACATTTTTGAGTATTATTGGTTTGTCTGTTACAGATTTATTTTTAATGTTGTGTTTAATGTTGTTTGAAAAATTGGGATGAGGCGAGCTTGTTAAGAGGCGCTGGGTGCACATTTGTATAATCACGTGCAAAATATAGTTTGCAAGGTCCATTTAGACACTTTGGCACTAAATGCAATATTATTATAGTGAATTTTTTCTGATCTATTTGACTTGTAGTTTAAAAAGGCTGATGAAATGTGAAGAAGCTAAAATGAGGAAATGCAGAGACTCAGGCAAGAAATTGATTTCTGAATAGATGGTACTTAGGATGCTCTTTAATTCCCAAGGTCCAGGTCTCTACACAATGGTAATGTGATAAATGAAAGCTCTGAATGTTTACAAGCCAACAATTAGACCTCATAAGCACCAAATACCATTTTAATTCTGTGCATTGAACCTTAGCTAAATACGTTTCCAATTGGGAATGGATGGCAACGGCTTCCTTTGCTGGCCTAATAATTGCCACTGTAATTGTAAGTGCCGAGGCTTTGCAGCAGGTTTGAATGGGAGGCAGCAGCTGTGTTAGCAGGTGATGGATTCATTGCTCCGAGTGGCTGCTGTGTGCACTCCCATGCTTCAGTRTTTCCTTAATGCTGGGGCTTTCAGAGCATTTGGAGAACACAGAAGTCTTAGGCTGTGATGAAAACTGGCCCACCCTTAAATCCCGATGCGGTGGAAACAGGCTAGGCAGCTTAGCTGCAAAATGAGGTGACTAGGAGAGATTTATGTTACTGCAAATACCAGGGCACACCTGCAGCTACATAAGAGCCAGTCGCTTGGCCTTCCTCTCCAAGCTGAGATGTGCCCTGTAAGTGCCTTTATAGGGCTGAAAGCAGAGGTGGAAGGAACCAACTCATTTAACTCGTTAAGCATATTATCTGTTTGGGATGTGCAAGTCTTCACGTCCCTGGGAGACCCTGGGTATGTGGTAGATGACATCAGGTATGTGTTGCATGAGCTAAATCAGGGAAAAAGGGGAAAATGCTCCAGTTCTGAGTGAAAACAGAAAAGAGAAAAGGAGCTACTTGCCAAGAGGAAAACGCTGTGTGTGTCCATGCTAACTGGCTTCCCACACCTCCGTTTGCATTGCCACCACGGTGCTAAAAGGAGCTTTTGTCTGGACATGAGCATTTTACATTCCATCTGCCACCAATTAAAAATAATAATAAAAATGGGAACAGTCTAATTGTCCCACCTTCTTGCTTTTCTCCCTTTGTACGGCAGGGCCTCCTTGCAGCTGCCCCCCCCCAGTGCCAGTGCTTGGCAGGTCCCTGCCTGGCTGCTGGGCAGAGAAAGGTGCAGCAGCTCCTGCACATGCAGAAAACACAGATGGTCCTAGTTCCTTCTGACGGAGGTTAATGGGGTGACTAAGGAGGTGCCAAAAGTCTAATGTACTTGTGCAGACATCTTAAACCAGTTCCAGCAGACCATTCCAAACTGTTCTGGCCCAAAAGGAGCCTTGCTTCTCAGGATCCAGAGTCTCAAATGGAAATCTTGATGAAGTACTGTGAGTTTTGTACAGCTGTAAAAATGTAACCGTGTAACTTATGTGTATTGTACTTAGTCATTTTGACTTTACAAGAACAATGTGTGCGCAGAGGTCTGGGCACCCTCACACTCTTTCATGCTCTTTTTTCATGCCGTTTTAACCTAATTTGCACAAGCAGATGTTACTGGCAAATTTCTCCAGTTGCATATTTGCAAATGTGTATTTGCCCAGCCAAGGTGGAGAACCATTTGTGGGGGTGCTGGGAGCTTGAAGTGTCCAGGAATATTATAAAAAAGGCACTATATAAATAGTATATAAAATAATATTTATTTTACACTACATAATGTTATATAAAAAGGCACTACATGCCTTTTAATAAGGTCATGCAGTGTTAAGACAAGGGGAAATGGCTTTAAACTGAACAAGGGTAGTTTTAGATTAGATGACAGGAAGAAGTTCTTCACTGTGAGGGTGGTGAGGCACTGGCACTGGTTGCCCAGAGAAGCTGTAGATGCCCGATCCCTGGAAATGTTCAAGGCCAGGTTGGATGGAGCTTTGAGCAGCCTGCTCGAGTGGAAGGTGTCCCTGCCCATGGTGAGGTGGGTGAAACAAGATGATCTTTAAGGTCCCTTTCAACCCAAACCATTCTGTATTCTGTGATTTGATGAATAGAATTTAAGGAGCTGGCTGTCTGCTGCTGCTTGGGGCTGTTAAACTGAGTATCCACAGGGTGTTGAGGCTTTCTTTGGAGCACATAAGTAGGACTTGCATGGAGTATAGGTTTTGTGCTGACTCTCAGCATTTTTCTCAGTGTCATTTAATTAGGATAAAACCTATGACTCACAGGACATTGACTCAGCACTTATCACATGAACAAGCTCTCTGCCCACAGCCTGGCTTTTGCTCTCCTTATTTCGCTAACGCGCAGACCTGCTGCCTTTCATACTTCTGTTACACCAAACTCACCCCTTAGACTTCAGTGCAACACATCTAGATTTGTGACATTAGTTTTACGAGGTGAATCAGGCTTACTTTTAGGAGCAGCATTTTTAAAATATAAATGAAGCAATAGAAGTAAATCCCTCACAGCTGCTAATAGCACCAAGTCAGAGATGCCAAATTCGGATTCATCTTACTGAAATTTCAGAACATATGCAAACTTGAGTCTTACAGTTCAGACTGGTTTATATATAGGACTATTGATGCTGTCGTAGAAGGAATTTGGGGTGTTACACAACACACCTTCAGTGATAACAATGTTTTCTCAAGGGAGAGACTAAATCATGTCCCTTGTGTCCTGTCTCAGCAGATGGGGTAAAAATACTGCCTGTGATGTTTTCTGTTTAATATTCGCATGCTGGTTTAGGAGGAGATCTGCAGGTGACTGGAGACAGTACAAGCAAAATACATTTGTCTCAGTGCAAACAGGGCAGCCACAAATCTGGAGCAAATTGTTTGGTACTGGGAGCACTTTAGTTCTGGCTCTTGCACGGAGATGCACTTCAGATCCAGACTGTGTGCTGCTAGCTGCTTGGAAAAGCTTTAGCTGATCTCTGCCAAACTCCTGCAAAGCAGTCCTGATTTCATCCTTTTCTTGTTTTGTTTTGTTGGGGTCTTTTTCTTATTTCTTTTCCATTTTACCAGTGGCTGATTGATTGCGACGATCTTGGAGGGAAAGGGCAAGGCTTGGATAATCCCATGACTGATAGGCTGACACTGTGAAGGGCCAAGTGCTTTCTTCTGCATTACTACCTCCCCTTCTACCCAGTGGGCAAGAAAAGCCTCATGTGATGGCGTCTCCGAACCTGAGGGCTGGAGAGGTTTGCGATGAAGTCACCCACTTAGTCACTATGTGCTGAATATTACATTTGGGCAAAAATCATCTTTTCAGCCATCCCTTCCTCACACTAAATCACTGCCACCATATTGTCAAAAGTGAAGTACCAGCACTGTGTTCAAACCTGGAAAAATGAGAATTGTTTCTGTATAGTGCAGAGCCAGTCCAGTGACTGCTCATGGGCCTTTCGTGGGTTGCAGTTCAAGAGTACTTTGTGTTTCCCTTCCCTTCCCTTCCCTTCCCTTCCCTTCCCTTCCCTTCCCTTCCCTTCTCTTCTCTCGTCTTTTTCTTTGGTTTGTGGGTTTTGTTACTAGATGGGGTGTATTGTCTTATTCCCCAGCTCAGAGTAATCCCAAAGAGAAGCATCAAGAGCTCCTGAACCATCTACTCGCCCCACAGTCTGATCATCTGTATCCAGATCCCCTCTAACACATTTCTCTCACCTGTTCTTAAAAGCGTTGGGCAGTGCGGTTTCCAGTACTCCATCTGTTCCTCAGCTTGGAGCAACCACGGGCCTTGAAAATGTTCTACAGCTTCTAACCTGAATTTTCATTGTTTCCATTTACTTTCTGTCACATCCCCAGTAGACGTGACAAGCAATTTATTATAATCCTCTTCAGAACACCCATTGTCAGGATGGCATCTTCCCACTTCCTTGTTTCCCCTTTTCTAAATCAACTCTTTTATTTTGGCTTTGCCTCTTACATGATGTTTTCTAATCTTGTTATCCTTAATATATCATTTACGTTACTTTGTCGTTCTGAGGAATGGTGCCCTTCACTGGACACTCCACTCTGTCAAAAGCTCACCACTGGATAGCGCAGAAGAACAAGACCTCTCTGCTCGCCCACCACTCACTTTGCATCCCCAAGTGATATGTTTTCATAATATGATCTACTTAGCTTTCATATAAATCATTCTTAAAAGATATGTGGGCAGGACTTGAAAAAAGTCAAGTAATTATCACTGATGGATTTACTGGAATTTTTCTACTGTTTCTCCCTAACTATTTAAACATCCCTTCCCTGAAGATCCATCTCACCAGAAAGTCCAACAGTCCTCCAGAGATAAGCCAGTAGAGTTTCCTAGTGCTCTCCATTTCAACTACAGTAGCCTTACTGCAAAGGTCCCTTGCCAACCCTCTGGTCTTAGCTCAGTTTGTGACCCTTTTTCTAATGCCCCAAATGGGAGGCAGGATGGTGTGTTTGCTCCGTTAACTCAGGAGGCCTCTAGACACAAGTGTCTGCTTCTCATTTTATCAAAAACTAGTTCCCCCAGCTTGTTAACTGCTGTGGGACCTGCATGTATGGAGCTTATTTCACCTGGGCCCTGACACATGGGTGTCCACATCACAGAAACCTCCCCAGATGGTGCTTATGTTGATTCCTCATTGGAAAAGCCAARGACACAGTAGGGGTGAAAACTGGTCTGCTTTTTTACAGTTTTAAATCAGTCTTTCCAGATGGTCCTAGGAACAGTAAAAGGTAGACACAGGGGGCTCAGCTGTGCTCAGGACTCTACACCATGTTCACAAAGGACAGTTCTCTACCTGATGTGGCCAATCTGGCAGGTCCTTGCTGCTACCTTAACACTTACCTTTTAAAATTAGATAGGGGAAAAAAAAAGGAAAAGAAATTGCTGAGCTCAGGACAGTCAAAACAGTTGGTGGCCTTCAGAAACTCCGAGTTTCTCCTAGCTAGACAGGATGCACAGGCCAGTGCTTTTCTGTAAGTCACAGCATAGTGGATGGGAAATAAAGTTACTCTTGTAAACAAGAAGCATAGTGCAGGTGAGAAGTATTGGAAAAATATTGTTAAGATATGGGCTAATACGTATTTAGTCATTTTCTTCAGCTAAAAGGTGTGATTTTCTTCTCATGAGGCTTAAAAAAAAATCAAGACAGTCTGACAGAGTGACAATGCATTTTTCTCTGAGAAAAATCTGGATGACAACTTGAGGAATTGGTCTCTGTTTTATAGGATGATTACTCCTCTGTTGATGCTGTTGACTTCACTCCATCCTCCCTTTCAGGTACGACAGCTTTGGCCGCCTGACGAACGTGACCTTCCCTACTGGCCAGGTGAGCAGCTTCCGCAGCGATACTGACAGCTCCGTGCATGTCCAGGTGGAAACCTCCAGCAAGGATGATGTAACAATAACAACCAATTTGTCAGCATCAGGAGCCTTCTACACCCTGCTCCAAGGTGAGTTGGGCCTTCTCCTAACCAAGCTGCACACRGTGGATTATCCATCAGGAAACAGGCATCATCTTGATAATCTCAGCACCAAAAATCACCTGCATTCTCAGTGCCCCAGAGCTTCCCACATGCTGGTACAGACACACTCACACCTACTTAGCCTCATTCCCCAGCACAGAGGTTGCTCTGCAGCTGTTTTCCTGCTCCRTTCCCAGCCAGTGCCCTTGCCGTGCAGGCTCATGCAGTACAGCCCTCCATCATCATTACCATTATTGTTGTTACTAAAAGGGTTGCATAAATCCAGCCACACTTCCAGCCAACCCCTTTGCTTCAGTCTCTCAATAGCTTCTAACTTAACAGTTGCTCTCCTCCTGGAACAGGCTTCCAGCTGGTTGCTGGAGATTTGCTTCTTTCTTCACTGGCTTTTCAAACATTCACAAGGAAGCATCCAGAAAAATGACCATCACTGTCCCCAGACAGTCTGTGTTTGAGCTAAGGGGCTGGTGTGGAGAGGCACAAAGGAGAAAGGAGAAGTGGACAGCCGGGATAGGGCTAGTGGGACCAGTTTGTGGCTGTGGGAAATAAGCACAGTTCTGCCTGTGCTAGGAAGGTGGGAAGCAGAGAACTGATTAGGTGGAGGAAAAGGTGATGAAGTGGAAAAGAGGAATAAGTATCAGGGAAGCACTGTGCTGCCATACTGGTAGTGGCAGAACCCGTACTGCACAAACAATGCCAGCCTGGATCTCTGGTTTCTGAAGACTGAAGCCTCATTAGGGTCAGGATGAGCTATCCCTCCTGTTCCCTGGGGCTTGGAGAAAGGGAAGGAACTTTCAGATTCTGCTTTCTTCACTCCCCAGATCTCATTCACTCTTAGCCTGTGCCTGATGACAACGGGGTGTCAGACATCTCTTCTTGTGAGGAACGAACTGCTCCAAGTGAGACAAGCATGTTCCAGAGTGATATTTGTTACCACCTCTCTGGGACACACATTTCCCTTCCCTTCCCTATAACAACATCAAGCTTTCCTAAAAGGAAGTGCCTGCTGTGCCTGAAACACTGCTTTTCCTCCTTCTAGAGAGGGCAACTGAAGGGGTGCCAGCCCCCTCAAGCTGTCCCCATTATTCCTGTAGGGAAACACAATGACTTTCTCATTCTTTACTTGAGCCTGCAAGGTGGATCCAACCTACCCCAGCCCATTCACTCACGTTAAGACCTGTGGCAACTGCACAGACATGAGGTTGGCTTCACCTCAAGAGCCTGATTAAGCAATAGAGCCCACTGTTGGGGGCCCTTAAGTGAGAAAATTGACTGTGATGTGATTTATACACTCAGCACTGAAGGCACAGTTACATAATGGTGCCACAGTCAATTCTCTCATTGTCCTGCCCTCTGGCACAGGGACATTCTGACCATTAGGACATGCAGAATTACAAATAGCTTAACCATCTTCAGAAGTATAAAATTATGAAACTGTTTGGATCTGAAGAAACTCACTTAAAATGAAGATCTGGGTAATGTTTCAGAAGAGGTGGCTTGGTGAACCAAATTCTTGGTGAACCTTTCAGAAAACCTGGATCACACAGTGAACAGGTAAGATCTGAGAAGGCATTTTCAGAAGGTTACAAATTCCTGTAAGATGGATTTAGGAGCATCTACAACAGGCACATCAGCACTCCAGTGGGATTTTATCTTCTGGACTAATGACAAAATGAGCATTTGTTCAATGCCAAAGTAGGGCAGTAGTGCCCTAGAGCCAAAGCAGCCTAAAAGACAGCATCCAGTGGGCCATGGATTTCATGTAGCCCTTGAGAAATGCTTTCCAAAGCTGGGAAGAATCTTCTCTTGGGAAAATGCTGAAAGTAGAGGATTTACATTCCCCATACTGTACCACAGTACTGGTGACAATAACCTTTCTGTGGTGCTTATGTAACACCACATGTCCAGTGAATTTCATGTAAACCTTCAAGCTTTCCCCTGCTTCCTGGTGAAGGATAAAGGAGGGAGGAATATATTACCTGTACAGGGATATTTCGCTGACTTGATTTAAAGCACATCTCCTAACACTTTATCACCAAACCAAGCATCTAAGAAAGTCTCACAGCCAACTGGCCCTTCTCTCCATTTGCAGACGCAAGCGTGGAGTGGGTTTGATGTGGCTGGAGTCTGTGTCAAAGACCATTGACTTACATATTCTGTAGTAGAGCTAAAATCCTTGGGTCATTGTGTGGATCACATTGTGGATCACTGCTGTATATTTATGGCAAAATCCTGTGCCCCAGCAGTTTCACACTACCACTACTGTGTACAGTAAGTTGAGTGGTGGTTCTGCTGAGGTCACTGTGGCAGAACTCCAACTGGCTACAACAGGAGCAGGATGAGACCCACATAAAAAAGGATGAACTGGTGTCATGTTTCCTTCCCTAACTATACCAAACTGTGCTCTGTGCTTCATGCAGACAAGAGATGATAATTTCACTGTGATCTTGTTTCCTGCTGAGCTATGGCAGAGCAACTAGTGAACAAAACCCAGCTTGCCTCAGAAAGGAAAAAAACTTCATGGGAGTTTTCAGTGGGTGTTTTTATTCACAATTAGGACTTTATGGCAGCCTGAGATACAGAAATGGTAATACTTTCCAGCTTTTGAGGAGCTTCAGATAAGGCAGTGTTTGTATAATATGTTTTTAAAGCCATTCTGCACTAAGTCTCATGCTTTCTTACCCTTCACAAGCTACTCTCTGCAGAGAGAAATGCCAGCTGGAGATTCAAAGGATGGGCTTTCAGCCTGCTTGATTCCTGAAGGATGTGGAAGAGAGATTGCTCTTCTGTTCAACTCCTGAATTCCCAAATACTAGCCTCAAAATTTACTAATCTTTCAAGAGCTAGTGGAGGCCAGATGTATGAAGACATGTGGAAGCTTAATGCCTCTGCTTTCTCTCCAAACGTGAGGACTTCAGTTGCCTCCTGAAAGCTTTCCCAAGGGAAAGGATTTGCTGTTGTTTGGGGAACTGGTTAGCATTAACTTGCTGTGCAATTTCCTGTCACTTGTGAGACAGCGAATGAGCTGAGGAAAGTAGGTGGAATTAGGATCTTTAGGATATAAAAGCATGGAGAGTGTTCAGTCAGACTGATTTAAAACAAATATCTCACCACCCAGTGTTTTAGTCTAGAGGAAGAGGTTTGAACCTGCGTCCTTTGGTAAGATATTACACAGTTTTTTCATTGGTGCCTTTTTTAACCTGTAAAACTTTCTGCAAGAATTCGAGGTGCAGAACCTCATCAGAATGAAAAAGCAATTGCCCATATTTACTTTCCCTGATGAAACTGATGTTTTGCTCCCAGTGAGTGGGACAGGTGAGTAAACAGACTGCATTTGGTTACAACCATCAGCAGTGCTGATGCAGCCTGGGTGAGGGAGCAAATGAAGAGCTGGAGCTGTATCATCAAAGATCAGCAAGGATCTCTTTTCTGTCTTCAGACCAAGTGCGAAACAGCTACTACATTGGTGCTGATGGCTCCCTCAGGCTAATGCTCGCCAACGGCATGGAGGTGGCCCTGCAGACCGAGCCACATCTGCTGGCTGGCACCGTCAACCCCACGGTGGGGAAGAGGAACGTCACCCTGCCCATCGACAATGGCCTCAACCTCGTGGAGTGGAGGCAGAGGAAGGAGCAAGCAAGAGGGCAAGTCACTGTCTTTGGACGTCGGCTGAGGGTAAGTGAGAACCGTGAGCAGTTTTGGCCTCCACTTCCCATCTCGTCAGTCCCCAGTCTCMTGGTAGAAAGGGACAGGGATGATTTGTATTGTCTGCAATAGGGATGAAGCTGCAGGACAGAGAACTGGCTGTTCATCCTCGGTGACACAACCTTTATCACTGGAATATATTGTTGTCTCTTTATGTGCTGATGTTCCCTTAGCCATCAAAGGTAGTACTGCTGATCTCCTTACAAGTCCTCTGCATCACTGGGAATGTGTGACCTCCCATCAGACACTGCAGGTTTAACCATTGTCTCAGGCTGTTTAAGCAAGCAAGGGACAGTCATAACTATAAAATACCCCTCCAATTAGTGTAGGTGTTTTCTACCTATGCTGCTGGCAGTAATAGAGCAGAGCACTGAAAGCCTTCTAAGCATATCGGGACAGACTGAGAGAGTTGGGGTTGTTTAGCCTGAAGAAAAGGAGGCTTCAGGGAGACCTCAGAGCACCTTCCATTACCTGAAGGGGCTCCAAGAGAGCTGGAGAAGGACTTAGGACAAGGGCATGGAGTCATAGGACAAGGGAGAATGACTTCAAACTGAAAGAGGGAGAGTTTAAATTAGATATTAGGAAGAAATTCTTTACTGTGAGGGTGGTGAGGGACTGGCATAGGCAGCCCAGAGATTATGTGGATCCCCCATCCCTGTCAATGTTCAAGGCCAGGTTGGATGAGGCTTGGAGCAACCTGGTCTAGTGAAAGGTGTCCCTGCTCATTGGCAGGGGGTTGGAGTGAGATGATTTTTAAGGTCCCCTCCAACCCAAACCATTCAATGATTTTATGAATACCATTCATTGGGAAACCTCAGAAAAAACTCTAGATTCCTGAAATTGCTGATCTGCTGAACCTGTTGAAGAACTGGGCTCACAAGTCATTGCACCACAATTGCTATTGTTCCCTGAAGTGTTACAAGCAGCTCCAGCCTGACAGTACTCTCCCTCCAGGAGTGCCCAGACCTTTCTGTGCTTGAGACTGATGTGTTTTGAAAACATTGTTCCGCACAATGCACCTCATACTTGTCAGGGCTGTTTAAAGATCTTGCCCAATAAGCTGTAATTCATCTGCTAACTGCTGGCAAAGCTGGGAACTTGTAATAGCAAGTCCTGTGTGCTCACCCTGTACCTTGCTAGTCTCAGAGTCACGGGCTGATGAGCGGTTCCTGGGAAGCTGCTCAGCACCTGGCAAATTCAGACCCTCTGAGAAAAATGCTTAGTGCTGTGTAATGCCACCACAACAAAAGGACTGCAGCTATTTATTCACGCTTAAGCTTTGCAGTAAATATCAATGCTCTGGTTTCAGGATATATGTTTCCCAGTCCTTGCTCTTCACCTCTTCCTACTCCCTGCTGCATGACCCCTGCCACCTTGGTGTGATTTCTCCCGTGTTTCCTTGCTCACACTTGTCAAGTATTTCTCTTCACTCTCTCCACTCCAGCCTCTGTTCTTTTCCCCTGTGTCGATAGCCTCGTATTTTGTTACCAGGAGAAAAAATGCRAACAGTATTGAAAGCTGAAGCTGCTCTTTTAGTGTGAACTGTTGTGTATCTGCAGATCATCCTTGTCATCACCCTTCTTCTTGGTTTGTCTTGGGATTTTTATTTCGTTTTATTACATTTTATTTTATTTTAATAACTGAAGAAATTATCAGACAGGTCTTTTTCTGAAAGGAGAGGGCCTTCTGAAATCTGCAGCTGTGACACAGCTATTTGGTGTTCAAAGCAGTTTCCATTCATTTAGCCACAGCTCAGCTGCCCATGTCAGTTTTATCTTCCAAAATTTTCGCAGTAGATTCAAACACAGAATGTGTCTTTGTTTTGTGTTGCACCACAGTTGGAAAAACACTTGCAAAATGAATCTCCAGCCTGGTTACTTGAATCCCTATAAATCTGCCAGCATTTATTCACATTTTGAGCCTAACAAGGCCCTTATAGTGAAGCAGAAGTGCATCTTACATGGTTGAAGGACTCAGTTATGGCTCTGTTCAGGGGTTCAAAGTAGTTGAGGGTGTACAAGATGTTTTAAGCTGTGTGTCTGTGCATGCACGGCAGCATCTGCACCCCTAACACAAAAACCTGCAAGGTGCTAATTGCTTCCCTGGGGATCGCGCAACATTTAACATATTCTCTGTGTCGTGTTCTCTTCTTGCCTCACACCAATAATTGCTGCTTTCCCTGGCAAGAGAGAAACTTAGGGAAGTTAAGTTCAATGTGACATACTTCATTTTGGGAAATGCTATCATTTTCCACTATATGTGACTAAATTACTGCTTTCCCTCTCCCCTCACTCCACTGCTCGCACAAGACAGCAGCAAAGACATGGTGCTCCATGGGGAAAGAACATCCCAAAGATGCTTCAGCATCATCCCATAAAGGCTTTGAAACAAGGAGAACGGGATCTGCACACTGTAAATAGTGATCCTTTTTGCTGCCATCACATGGATGCACGTTTTATGAGTTGTGCCTTTTCCTCCCATGGTTGCACAGTGTCCCTGGGGACTGGCAACCTGTTGCCATGAGCTCGACCAGCTACCAGCACAGTTGCCAGTTTGAGAGCTGCCTCCTTGACCCTCCCTAGGAAGTAATACAATACACATTTCTCTATTGAACAGATAAGGCACAGGGCAGGGATTTCTGCATGGATGAAGGGAAAGGGGCCGGTCCTGATACCTTTTTCTTAGTCTTACCAATGCTGACCTGGCTCTGCACTTGGCCAGGCAGCTGTAAAGCAGCACAAATATGTTAAAGAAGCCCCTTTTCCCTTCTGCTTTCCCAAGCACCCCATGCAAAGTTTGGTGCTTTATCCATCCACACAGCAGTGAGATATCCCCACAAATTGGCTGGCTATGAATTCTACCCATCACTGGCCAACAGCAACACACTCCATTTGCAGTGAGAACATTAGGTAAACCCTGCTTCTAGGAACAGGGCTCCTTCCCTTTTTTTTTTAATGAAATAAACTTGAGATTTCAATGTAAAATAATGTCTGACAGTGGAGGAAATAGGAGAGCAAAAAGAGACAGAGCTGCTGGCTCAGTTCTTTTATTTATTTAACCATGGTAACTCCTGCCATAAGTCACTTTGTTGTCCCAAGACCTTAGCAACAGTTTAATGGTGGCATCAAGGCCTAATGTCCTGGACAATCCCCACAACCAATGGTGCTAACCATTCCTGGTATTCTGACTAAGAAAGATGGTCCAGCATGATTTCCACAATTTCTGTAAGATGTTGAGGTCTGGATATGGCCACTTCAAAGGTTTTAGCTATTCACTGGGGAAGTTCCTTTGTAGGCAGCTGTTTATCACATGGATGTTGTTGGCTTCTGGAGTTCTCATTGCAGAATTATTTTTTGCTTTCCTCTGCTGAACGTTGCCAAGGTGTTTTCATGAGAATTCTCCTGGTTTTATGCTCTTATATTCACAAGGAGATCAATGCATGTTGTTTAATTTCATTTAAGCTAAAGGAGTGCCAAAGGAAGCATTGGAAAAATCAGAGATGATGGTGCGTTTATGCTCTTTCTTTTCCAGAGGAAGCTAAGGGATTGAATAAAGTACTGCGGAACATGAGTTTGGGGTTAAGTTTAGTCTCTCACACATTTTAGAGGGGATGTCAAATCCACTGTGAACTGTGGATTTAAATTTACCGTCTTGATCCTGTGCTGATCACAAGCCTTGTCAAACACTCTGAGGGGCAAAACCTTTTTGCAGGAGGTTTTCAGACTCCATTCCAGGACAAGGTCCAGGATGGAGGATGGCACCTTATTTAGCTGCTCACCGTAAAACACAGTTATTGGACTGCAGCCTGCAGCCCTGTCAGTTCTTCTGCAGAAAATTCACTTCTATACAAGGCATGCCCTTGAACAAGAATGAAAAAATATTTAGACCCTGTTCAGAGGCTACTGGCAGTGTAGGGTTCACTTTGCCCATCACCTTGAGGGGTGACTGTTGGCACTGCAGCACTTGTCAGGTATGAGACATTACACCGAGAGAGCAGGAGAAAACAAATCATTAAAAAATAAAATACTGTGAAAAGAGGGACTGGTTCCAACTAGTCCCACAGACATTGCTTGCCAGAGCATGGGGAGGGTGGTACAACTTAGGGAACCAGTCAGGGGATACAGACATTTGGACTGAGCTTAAGAGCTGTCCAAGGACCTGCTGTTTGGGTCCAGCTGCTGGGCTTCCAGCCCAGTGAATGGCACTGCTGCTAACATGTTGCTCAGGAAGACCTCATTCACCCTGGAATACTGTCCCAGCCCTGGAAGAGCTCTTTCCARCTTTCTTGGCAAAGACCTGGAGCAGAAGAAGCTTCCGCTGCCAGGCTGGAGCTGCTATGTGAATAGATGGGAGGCAGAGGTGCTATTCCTTCCTGCTTTGCTTTTCTTTTTTTTGCGAGGAATTGCCACTCATTTTTCTCTATATATAGCAGCAAGCACCTACGAGATACCAAATTTCTCTTAGTTACACATGTGCATCTGTACTTAGAGCTTTGATACCTTTTTAATTATTTTGCAGCTTCCCTGTTACAGTGGCTCATTTCATCTCTCTCCCATTGCACATTTACACTCTATTTCACACATATTTAATTAGAGCATTGTCTACCTTTCTACSTTTTTACAACATTTCTTCCCTCAAGTCTTAGCCACCTTTTATTGTTGTTATTCATAAATTGAAAATGGTTGTTGTATTGCCTGCTCTCTTACATCATCCTCACACTTCCATCATGGCACCAGTTCCTTCTCTCCCCAGCTCCTGGGATACCTTCTTTTGAATTCTGACTTTCTGGTGTCCCCGTTCTCTAGGCTTCAGCATAGACGTCTGCCCATGCAACACAAAGGCACTGTAGTGATTCAGCCTTTCCCTCTCCTGTGTTTCCAGGGCTGAGGAACCTCTTCTCTCGTTTCAACCCCATCCTTTTTCTTTCTGTTTAGCTCTCAGATACTCCCACATCCCTAAAAATACTAGGAATTCAATCATACATCCTAAAGCAATAGCCAAGCTCAAAGCTGGAACAGGGCTGAGGAAAGTGCTCAGGTCACAGAATTATAGAATCATAGATCATTAAAGTTGGAAAAGACCTCTAAGATCATCAAGTCCAACCATGCAAAGTCCATCAAGTCCAACCAAAATAAGCACCACCAGCATGTTCACCACTAAACCATGTCATCAAGTGCCATATCCACATGTTTTTGAACACTTCAGTCAGAAGTATCAGTGTAACCCAGAGCAGGATAGGGCAGTGTTTTTAACTTGGTCTGAAGACCTCATAGCAAGCAGCAAACTCTGGTTTATTGACTGCAGCTGAAGGGCTGCAAAGGGAACTGAAAACCAAGTCATCTCTTTGGAGTTTGAAATTCATCCAAGAAGAATCTACACCTTTCTAGAAAAGAGAGGCTCACCGGCTGAAAGAGATTTGGAAATGGTGGGATGGAGAAATAGCTATGTTCACTGGCAAGTTCATACTGGGAATGTTGGTTTTCCTCCTTGCTCAGTACTTTGCTGCTGTGGTGATGTGACTTTGTAAGTCACCTTGCACACGTGGCTAAACATGAGTTGTATTATCAGCTCCTTTTTGTATTGCTGTGCACTGCAATCCCTGAGTCAAAATGTATTCCTGCACTTACCTTTGAAGTAGATACCTTTGATCTTTGGAAATGCAGAAGCACTGGAGGTAAGCGGTGTATAATTATGCCACTCTGAATAACCCCAGAACAATGAACTTAAAACTCCAGCTCTCACAGGAAAGTTCCTGCTCTGTGTAACATCTACAGTGGTTAAGACCTCCATATTTCATCTCAAGGGAAAGGCTTAACCTCCAATGCCTGCAGTATATTCAGTAAACTCAGAGAAAAACTCTGATTTCCACTATGTTGACACAACATCCATCTCTTTTCTGCAAGTGTTGGTTTCTGATATGCATGAAAGCAAAAGACTCTATATCCTAAGTTTGATAAGCAGAGTATTTTGCAAATATTCCTTGCAATAAGTTGTCATTCTGTGTTCTGTAGGTCACATCTGCTGTAGCAGTCCTAAACCTAGATTTGGGATATGGGYAATATTCCTTCACTGTGGTGATGTTTCAAAAGTACCATTCTTCTGCCTCTCTCCTCACTAAAGTCAATAGAAGCAATGTTAGGACAACTCTTCGGTTAAAGAATTGTCTCTTGTCCAGAGGCGATGAAGAGCTGGATACTCTCCAGTGTGGTATAAAGTGTTTCATTGAACAAGACTAGTCTTCTAACTTAAACTGTTCCCAGTTTCCTAATTCTCCATCTTTTTCCTGTAGGTTCACAACAGAAACCTGTTATCCCTTGACTTTGATCGTGTGACAAGGACTGAGAAAATCTATGATGACCACCGCAAGTTCACGCTCCGCATCCTCTACGACCAGGCAGGGAGGCCCAGTCTGTGGTCACCCAGCAGCAGACTGAACGGGGTCAATGTCACCTATTCCCCAGGCGGACACATTGCAGGGATTCAGAGGGGCACGATGTCAGAAAGAATGGAGTATGATCAGTCTGGCAGAATTACATCCAGGATCTTTGCTGATGGTAAATCATGGAGCTACACCTACTTGGAGAAGGTAAGAGATGGCTCAGAGATGGTACAGTTGAGGTACATGGGCTTTACTCCTTTGACATTAGTACACCTGCACTACTTCACATCAGCTAATTGCTGGCCCTTATGGTCCAATACTCCTCTTCTGTCCCACTAAGGTGCACGTAGTGACTTTGGTACCAGACCACCACAGACCAGTTGAAAATTGTCTGAGAAGTTTTTTCCCAGTCATGCTGAAAGCATGTGAACTGTGAA
Source organism: Amblyornis subalaris (assembly GCA_018881555.1). Classification (NCBI taxonomy): domain Eukaryota; kingdom Metazoa; phylum Chordata; class Aves; order Passeriformes; family Ptilonorhynchidae; genus Amblyornis; species Amblyornis subalaris. Next base: position 6,924,333 of record JACAXG010000022.1, read on the forward strand.
GCTTTGGCATGTGATTTTTTAAGAACCATCTTCCTTTATTGCGTTAACTGCAATAGAAAATACATTTAGATAGAGTCAGCAGTGTGAACAGTAGGAATTTCCAGTAGGATTTTCTATGTGAAAACAACCCATACAGTCTAACATCCTGTCTTCTTTGAGTGGCCCATTCCTGCTTACAGAAAATATATGTAATTAATAAGTAAGGCCTGAATCCAGCCACACTGTTGTAGCACACTTTGCAGTGTTTCCTGGAGTCTGCACTCCATAGATTGGCATGAGACTTAAATCTTCTGGGTCTTACCATTCATCATTACACTGCCCAGTGACCCTTAGATCCATGTGCTATATACCTGGGACTGGAATTTTTATTCCTGTTTTTGCATAGCGCCTACTCCTAAAACGGTTTAAGGAAATTGTACTGCCATATATTTTAAAAAGGAAAAAGTATTGACTTATTTCTTGTATTATACAATCTATGTAGATTATTTGTTATATGCAAAAAAAAAATCCCAGAACAAACAAGCATGCAGGCAGAAGTTTGGAGAAAGAGAATAATAGAAGATTGAGTGACACGATGAATTAATTCAGCATTGGAGGGTGTTGGGGGGATACTTTTTCAAACATTGTTGAAGTAGCTCTACCAATTTTATTTGTTTAGTCTCCAAAAGCTATTGGCAAGGGGAATTCAGGTAGAGACAGACAGCTACAGGGTACTGATTTGAAAAGCTGAGCATTCTGAACTTGGACCTTCCTCACTGCATTGGCTGCTTCTTCCACTGACTCACTCCTGCTTCGGGATACTCGATGTGCCATATGCAGCTCCTTACCTCTCACTGGGAGAATTCTGTGGATGCAGAGATTTGTCTCACTTGCCCTGCTCTTTGGATTAAGGAATTTTACAGTTTTTGTGACAGTATAATTTTGCTCAAAAACCAGGAATGTAATCTATACGTTTCTTCTTCCTATCCAGTCCATGGTGCTGCTCCTTCACAGCCAGAGGCAGTACATCTTTGAGTTCGACAAGAATGACCGGTTGTCATCGGTGACGATGCCCAACGTTGCCCGTCAGACTTTGGAAACCATTCGTTCCATTGGTTACTACAGGAACATTTACCGGCCACCAGAAGGCAATGCCTCGGTAATTCAGGATTTCACAGAGGATGAGCAGCTCCTCCACACTTTGTACTTGGGCACGGGGAGACGTGTCATCTACAAGTATGGGAAGTTGTCAAAGTTAGCTGAGATGCTCTACGACACCACAAAGATCAGTTTCACTTACGACGAAACTGCCGGCATGCTGAAGACCATAAACTTGCAGAATGAAGGGTTCACCTGCACAATCAGGTACAGACAGATAGGACCCCTCATCGACCGACAGATTTTCCGCTTCACTGAGGAGGGCATGGTGAATGCACGCTTTGACTATAACTATGACAACAGCTTCCGGGTGACAAGCATGCAGGCAGTCATCAACGAGACGCCTCTGCCTATTGATCTCTACAGGTACGATGACGTGTCAGGCAAAACTGAGCAATTCGGTAAATTTGGAGTCATTTACTATGATATCAACCAGATTATCACCACTGCTGTCATGACCCACACTAAACATTTTGATGCCTATGGCAGGATGAAGGAGGTCCAGTATGAGATATTCCGGTCTCTCATGTACTGGATGACTGTGCAGTACGACAACATGGGGAGAGTGGTTAAGAAAGAGCTGAAGGTTGGCCCTTATGCAAACACAACTCGGTACTCGTATGAATATGATGCTGATGGCCAGTTGCAGACAGTGTCTATCAATGACAAACCTCTCTGGCGTTACAGCTATGACCTAAATGGAAACCTCCATCTATTGAGTCCAGGGAACAGTGCTCGCCTTACACCGCTCAGGTATGACCTCAGGGATAGGATTACTAGACTGGGGGATGTGCAGTACAAAATGGATGAAGATGGCTTCCTGAAGCAAAGGGGCAATGATATTTTTGAGTACAATTCAGCTGGCCTGCTCATCAAAGCCTACAATAAAGCGAGTGGGTGGAGTGTGAAGTACCGCTATGATGGCCTAGGAAGGAGAGTCTCCAGCAAAACCAGCCATGGCCATCACTTGCAGTTTTTCTATGCAGATCTGACCAACCCAACCAAGGTCACCCATTTGTACAACCACTCTAGCTCCGAGATCACCTCGCTCTACTATGACCTCCAAGGCCACCTCTTTGCGATGGAGCTCAGCAGCGGCGATGAATTCTACATAGCCTGCGATAACATTGGCACTCCTTTGGCTGTCTTCAGTGGGACTGGCTTAATGATCAAGCAAATACTGTACACAGCATATGGGGAGATCTATATGGACACCAATCCCAACTTCCAGATCATCATTGGCTACCACGGAGGACTGTATGACCCCCTCACGAAGCTTATCCATATGGGACGGAGAGACTACGATGTGCTAGCGGGTCGGTGGACAAGCCCAGACCATGACATGTGGAAGCATCTGAGTAGCAATAATATAATGCCTTTCAACCTGTATATGTTCAAAAACAACAACCCCATTAGCAATTCTCAGGATATCAAATGTTACATGACAGGTAAGACATTTAAATTAATTAACATTTTCACAAGCTTGCCATCAGTGAATAGGTGTCATGGTCTAACCCCACATGGAACTAAGTCCCCCACAGCTGCTCCATCACTTSTCCCAGGTGGGATGGGGGAGACAACCAAAAAAGTGAGAAAACTCATGGGTTGAGATAAAGACAGTTTAATAGGAAAAGCAGAAGCTGCTTGTGCAAGCAAAGCGAAACCAGGAATTCATTCACTGCTTCCCATGGGCAGGAAGCCGTCCCCAGGACAGCAGGGCTCCATCACACGAAACAGTGGCTTTGGAAGACAAACACCTTTACTTTGAATATCCTCTCCTTCCTTCTTCCTCCTTAGCTTTACATGAGAGGAAGGAGACTGGTGCTGGCTTCAGGCAGTGGCAGACTTGCTCACAGCACTTACAGCTCCTCCTTTCACACATCCTACACCCAGTTCCTTGTGCGCTCCCAGCCCCCACACTGGTGGAGTGGGTTGAGGAGCAGAAAAGGCCTTGGCTCTGTGTGACCACTGCTTACCAATAAACAAACCATCCCTGTGTTATCAACACTGTTTCTAGTACAAATCCAAAACACAACCCCATACCAGCTACGGTAAAGAAATTTATCTTAGCCAAAACCAGTACAATAGGTATCTCCTCTCTCAGTGTCCTGATCACCATGAGGTTTTCCGGTCTTTAATATAATGCACACAAGTTTTAGTTTGCCAGTTGACTCCTGTGTCCAGGGCATGTTTAATTCGTTAGCATAGATGAAGACTGTAATTCCCAAACCCATTTCCTTTTCTCTTCTTTGGTGTTGTTCTTTTTATTTTGCTTCCAGTTTTTTGTCCCCTCAGATATCTCAAGTTTAGCCACCAATTAATGTCCTGATAACCTTTCTCTTTGTAGAGGGGCAGCTCTCTCTGCCTAGAGATTTATTTTCAACTAAACAAATGACATACAGATTTGTTCTAGCAGAATGGCAAAGCAACTTAAACCTTTCATTATAGTCAGCCTTTTCAGAGTGTCTACCTTACTACTACACTACTAACTGTGTAGTTCAAAGTTAATTTGCCCCACAGAATTAACAGTTTCTACAAAAAGTCAATAAAAGAAGGTGCTTTAGACTTATAGGCCAGATTTTGGCACACACCTACCCCATGGTTTGACACAGTCTCTGAACTGCTTCCTCTGGAACTTTGTAAAATTGCAGTAATACGAGTTCCATGTATGGAGTGTTTCTACAGAAAATAATTTGTGTATGTTAAATGTCCTTTCTATATTCATAGAATTATAGAATCACTTAGGTCAGAAAAGACCTTCAGGATGATGAAGTCTATTAACCCAGCACTGCCAAGTCCACCACTAAACCAGGTCCCTAAGTACCACAACTACACATTTTTCAAATCCCTCCAGGGATGGTGCCTCCACCACTGCCCTGGGCAGCCACTTCCACAGCTTGACAACTCTTTCTATGGAGAAATTTTTCCTAACATCCAATCTAAACCTCTCCTGGTGCAACTTGAGGCCCTTTCCTCTTGTCCTATCACTTGTTACCTGTGAGAAGAGGACAACCCCCACCTTACGGCAATCTTATTTCAGGAAGTTCTAGAGAGCAGTAAGGTCACCCCTGAGCCTCCTTTTCTCCGTCCTGAACACCCAAAGCTCCCTCATCTTCTCTTCATCAGACTTATGCTCCAGCCCCTTCCCCAGCTCTGTTGCTTTTCTCTGTACACACTTCAGCACCTCAAGGTCTTTCTTGTCATGAGGGGCGCAGAACTGAACACAGGATTCAAGGTGTGGCCTCACCAGTGCCGAGTACAGGGGGACAGTCACTGCCCTGGTCCTGCTGGCCACGCTATTGCTGATACAGGCCAGGATATCATTGGCCTTCTTCACCACCTGGGCACACTCCATGTTGGCTGCCATCCCCTACCTGTACTGAGACAGCAGACTGAAGGACCTCGCTACCACACCATCCCTCTAGCACTGGTGTGCTGCCCCCAGAGCTATTTCTAGCCAGCCTTGTTTTATCCCTTTCCCCCTTCAAGTCTAGTTTCATACTAGTTTAATACTGTGTGGAACACTGGTAGAAGTGTTTGAGGGGACTGTTTCGTTGGGACTTTCTTCTAGATACTTCCCATTGAAAAACCAGGTGCCACAATCACAAGTCAAATGTACATACTTCTTAACGAGATAGAATTAATTTTTAAATGCTCCTGCTGCATCTATTACAACTTTCTGATATTCAACAATAATTGCATTCCCCTGAGTTACAAGATCAGCTTAATAGCAAATAAATGTTACAGGGTAAAAATCCTGGGGTTTCTGTTCTGCTTGTTTTTCTAGCCATTAAGATTCATCCTTTCAGGTTCTTCTGCAATAATCATAAGGATTGGATCGTGGGGGTTTTTAATGAAAAGTTGTTTTCTCCAGAGCTGAGAAGATGATGCCATGAGGGAAGTAAAATATGTCAAAAGATGCAGGCTAAGATCCTGTATGTTGCTCGCACTCTGATAATTAAGGCTGGCAGGGAATACCTCAAGATAACTTTTCCTATCAGAAGGTGCTCATTTGTCAAAACTGAATTTGTTTATGGAAGAGGGTTGAGCTTTGAGAAATTTCTCAGCAGAAGCGTAAACAGCTCTCAAAATTGTCTAAAAGACAAATTCCAAAACAGCCTAAAAGAAAAATTCCTTTTGGATTTTCAACCTTTTCAAGTCAAGTTAATGCTTGAAAACTGGAAAAGAAAAATTAAGGAGTCAAAACCAAAATGGAAGTTAATTTGGAAGTTAATTTGAAATTGTTGTTTTGAAGTGATCTAGTTTCTGAACTGTTGCTTTGTGACGTATTAACAGATTCTTGGTTTCTTGCTCAAGTTAAGACAGGACAAAATATTTTATCTAGCCATGCCTTGGAACAGGTGCATAGCTTCCCACACAGCTCTGACAATAAAATCAAGATGTCCAAATCTGATACACTAATATTTTATATGCACCAAATAACTTTTTCCATGGTCTTGTAAGTTCTATTTTTAGTTTGTCAAGAACGCAGAGCCCAAATACATTTTTTAAATTTCTCCTCTCCCAGTGCATGGAAGAAGTAGGCCATGCTGTGGGATGAGTGCTGTGACACAAGGCTGTTGCCCTGGCATTTCTTTCTGCTCAGGCTTTCAGGCACCTCCTGGGCAGGACCCATGATGAGAGTGCCCTTGTCACCACAACCAAACCTGCCCAGATTTGAGCACAAGGAACCACTGTCTGCCCCTCCATTTCCACACTGGGACCTGCTTTTGCTTAGGGGAACTCAGTGCCCAGGACATGGTTGATCARCATGTGCCTTGGTCCACAATGATGAGGCCTCTGAACTTATGGATACAAATTGAAGGGGGGAGGAGAGCAGGAGAAGCAGGTATTTATGTTTTGAGAGGCCCATTGTTAAACATGAATATTTTAGTGACTGTACACTTCATGGCACAGAGCTTTGCTGCCAGCTTCAGCAATCCTGATGGATTGAACTGACATTTCCATTACATGTGTCTGCATTAAGCACTCTTTTTCTTTGCCCTCAAATGAATTTACTGTGAAATGTGTTGGCAGGGTTACTGTAGCTGCAAAAAACCTCTGTGATGTGAAATGTACTTCTCTGTCAAAAAAGTTGTCACTGCCTCTTGGCAAATTAGTATTTTCCCCTCTGTTTTCTCAGCTCCACACCTTCCTCCCATGGTTTTGGGTTGGGTGGGTTTTTTTTCTTCTGGGTATTCCAACACCTCCTCTCGAAAAGAACAAAGTCCTGTTTGCAAATGTTTTGAAAGTCAGTTTTCTGAAAAGTATTAAAAAAAAACTCCTGTCTTGTATATTTCCAGATATGCCACATATTTTTCGGCAGTTCAGCATCCATGCTCTGTGTTCTTTTTAACATTTTTGAAGTGCTTGGAAAATTATTTCTGCACCAATGCTGACCTTCACTGTTTTACTTTGTTCTCCTGACCACCTGGTCCACAGTATGTACATCAAAGTTCTTCATTTGAGATAAGAAGGATTTGGAAGCAGGCGGGCTTAGCACTAAGCAACAAAATAATCAAATGAGCCTTTTCATTTCTTTGCCTCCCCTCTCAACCTCTCCGTTTCAAAGACACTCCAAAAACAATCTGTACATTGAGTGAACAGAAGTGTTTTTATTACAGAAATCCTCCCCCTTCCACATGGATTGTCGCAAGGGCTTTTTGGACATCTGCCCAATCGCAACATTTTGGCCTGTAGGAAAACAAGCAACAGATAGTGTGTTTGTTTGGCTTCTGATTCTTCAGTCATCTGGAACTGCGTTATTTGCCACTTGCATCCATAATTTCTTTTCCAACCAGTTCTTCAAAACATTCATTTAGGCTCATGGGAATAGAGAAAAAATATTCAGAGATGCATATTTGATTATTTGATTTTTTTTCCTTCTTCAAATTGTTTCAATGCTTATTGAGTTTAGCAAAATTAAAATCAAGCCATTTGCACTTCCAACTTGAAGCAGAGCAATCACCAACACAATTCCAGTTACATCCAAACACTTAAGGCTCCTGGGAGCTAGTATTAGTTAAACTTTACCTTCATACCTTTCTTTTCCTTGCAATTGCTATTTGTGTGCCAAATGCACACCGTATTGCTCAGGGACCATAGCAGGTGTGTCCTCTGGAGTTCAGTGAAGGCAAACAAGGTGAGATCATCAAAATGCTCTGAAGTTAAGGGGGAAAGTGATGCTGATCCTGAGCAGATCTAGGAGTTACTCAACCTCATCATTATTTCCTCCAGTGGATTAACTTTCAGCTGCTGTTCTTAATAGGTGTGCAATCAAAAATCAAGGAAGACTTTGTAATCTACTTACAAGTAAAGGCAGGAATGATGTCCCAAATGGCTGATTTTCCATCATGTTCCCTTTAGTGCCAGTGGTCCTCCTTTTTTATAAGACAATTATTTATCACCAGTAGGAAGCAGTTATCTCACCATCCATGGACATTTTTTAAGAGGTTTGTAAAAAGTATCCAAACAAATTATCTGTTTTGTATCTGTACGCTTATTTTCACTATAATGTACCTTGCAGGTAGTATGAGGGCTGACTGTAAATGTCACCATAAAAGATGACATGTGACTTTACACTGATTTAATACTCAAACTACAGCTTCTTATGAAAGATGCCAAGAAGCTCAGGACTGAGGTGGAAATGCTATGGAAAAAGCAGTGGATATGTCCAGAGCCTCTTCTATGAGCACCTGCTAAGAGCCAGTGCTGTCCATCCTGGATGTCCTAGTATTCTGGCTCACATAGCTCTAAATTTAGTCTTCAGCCTGCAGGCCCTCTGAGAGTCCTCAGGGAGAGAAGTACTGTGGCTGAGGTGCTCAGAGCTGACTGTAGGACTGGATAACACTTCCCATTTGGCTGGAGCATCTCAGACTCCAAGTGTGTTGCTGTTCCTGCACTTCTGCACACCTGGTTCCTGCTGATGAAGGGCAGATGTGAAGTTGGTTTTGATTCAGGCCATTTGCTCACTGCCAATGCTTCTGTTTCAGAGCTGGGAAAATGCAGAATTTGGCTCTGGTTGGAGGTGGAAAGCCCAGCTTTTGGCACATGGCTCTTTCAAGGACCATTAAGATTTGTGCTCTTCACACAAAGCATACACTCATCACTTTGGCCAGGCTGCTACAGTGCCAGCCACTGTGGGGTCCTCCTCTGGGCCTTCTGCTGGTCAATCCTGCTCGAGAGATCCAATAATCTTATTTATGTTTCTCTTCCCTTCCAGATGTCAACAGTTGGCTGCTCACCTTTGGGTTCCAGCTACACAATGTCATCCCCGGCTACCCCAAGCCAGACATGGATGCAATGGAGCCATCCTATGAGCTAATCCACACACAGATGAAAACCCAAGAATGGGACAATAGCAAGGTGATCCTTGTAACTCCATACTTTATCTCATGCCTTTATCAGCAAACTTGCAATCTTTATTGAAAAACCTCTATCAACCTATTGTCCCAGGTACACTGGGAGATAAGGAGCGAGTCAGACCCCATTCCAGTATTGAAATCTGACTGAATAATCACAGTTTAAGTTCCCTAGTGCCATGGTGCTTTTTCCTGTGATATTTTCTGGTGGTTGCTCAATGAAGTGATGTGTTACTGTTTCTTTCTCCTACAAGAGGCCATGTTATAACATATTTATTGCAGGCTAAATTCAAGGCATTTGCACCAAGGATTCTTAGAAATTAAAAAAAAAATATCAAATCTTGATACGGAATCAATTTCCAAGGATTTTTTTTTGTTCTAGAAACTTATTCAATCTGGTTAAAAATGTCTTACACAAGAAGTCCCAGTACTTTCATAGGAAACTGTTCTGCATTGCAGAGACTCTCACCAGGAAGAATTTTTAGATTATATTAAAGTTTCATTTTACGTGACTGGTTTTAATCCCATGTAACTGTGTCCTGCTTTTAAAAACAGGCTGCATCCCAAGCCATTTTGGTAGATGCTGGTGCAAAATTCAATGATAAAATTGGCAAGAAAAAAGCTTTTGCAGCCCAATCATTTCTCCATCTTCCTGTTGGGAATTACTCAGCTGAAAGATGAGGCAGCATTGTTAAAGGTTAGAACACGGGGTCAGGATTTGAGAGCCCTGGGTTAACTCCCAGCCCTACTGCTTATCAGTGTGTGACCCTGAAAAAGTAATTTACCTCTCAGGATACTTTTTCATCTCCAAGCCTGGTTGTATTCTGGGGTTGCTTTCATATGTTTAGTCTGAATACTCTTTARTTTGAACTCCCGCTCTCTATTGCTGTGTGTTCAAACATTGCAAGAGCAGTGAGGCACCAACGTGCTTGGGAAGATCAGGACATGCTCTCAACATTTCTGCTAATAAAATGATAACAGTAGGCAATGGAATTGATTCCATCTGCCCTCCTAGCCTCTTCATCTATGGCTTCACCGAAATCTTGATGTCCTGCAGCAGATTCTTCAGGTACACATCTTAAACCAGGAGGTCACATTTCGTGAACCACAAAAGGTATCACTTAGAGGTACGAACAAATTGCTGTACAGTGATAATAGCCGTGTCCATCATTGGTACTCAACCTCATAGCCATGGTGAAGACAAGTTAAAATGTACCAGCTTCAGCTTCAATTAGAAATTTATATGAAGTATCACTTAATAGAGGGGGAACTAAAAGAACTCTGCCTTTTGCCACTATGACTGAGTTGATGCTTGAAAACTATTGCACTGCAGTAACTCAGTTGTGTTTTGGAGCTCAGAGACTCCTTTTTGTTTCTTGTTTCCTTGGATTAAACAATAAAATGCTAATAGAGGTTATTTCTGTAATGAGAGAGAGCCTCAGGATTTTTCCTGCACTCTGATGTGACACAGTCTCCCTGGGCAAAGCTGTACAGGAGAAGGCAAACAGGGAAGGCTCATTCAGAGACTGCACAGATCATCTCTGAATTGTTATGTGCAGTAGATAATAACCCTCACAGAACCACCATGGAAATTATTATTGTTATTGGTAGCGTTATTATATTATTATTTTATCATTCGTTCGTTAAGTATTCATTAGTATAATTATTTGACTTATTGAATAGCCAAGTAACTTGAGTGACAGCTTGAGATGAAGACCAACCCTTGCTCATACAGACAGATGAGCTGGAAATAAAATCAAGGAGAGCCCTCCCTTTCATCCACCCATTTTAGGTGAATCTGCCTGAATGAGCATTAAGAAGAAATGAAAATCTCCATGTCCCTCACAGATTTTTAAAGCCAGAAGCTGCAGTGAGGACTGTGCAGGAATCTGCTTGTTAAAAGAGGGTTTTATACAGCTGTCACGCTTCCAGATGAGTCACTTTACACTCAAGTGCTGAAAGTGGAATTTAACCATTGCAGACTATTTCATATTCTTCCCCTGTGTTATGACAGCAACAAAACATGAGCATTTTTATTTCAGTCTACAGTTGCAGGATCATGCTGTGATAGCAAGTGGCTCTTGAATGCTATAGAGCAGGATTCCCTTCCTTTCTGTCACACCCAGCATATTGTAGGCATATATTTGCATATAACAAATTCATTCACATATGATACCTGAACACATGATCCATCTTCTCCTACGCCTATCCAAGCATCCAACACTGACGTTTCACATAAAGTTCTGTTCACTCCCAGCCCTTCCAGGCATCAAAATACATGCTCCCAGACAAAATCCAGCCCTCCTTCCCACTTGTTGTCTCTGTATTTATTGATGAAGCATGTGGAAGAAAATATAAACTTTTGAAAATTTCATATAGGAAATGACAAACAAGGGTAAATGGAAGCACAGGAAACATTTTTAGATTTTAAGAATGATCAAAGTGTAAAATGGTCTTGCAGAGCATACAGAGTAAGTTCCAGATCTCTTGTGATTTAAAAGTGGCCTGGATAAGGCATCGATCACTGAATGATGGACCAGAACTTTCTCATCTCCATGTCTTCTGATCCCTAGTTTCTCTGGGTCACGTACCTCCTTGTGGTAGACCAAAGTACATTTGAGCTACTCCACTGGCTTCATTGATCAAAGCTGTGGCCCAGCAGGTTGAGTCTSTTCTTTTATCAGAGAGGAATGACTAACAGGAGCACAACAGCAAAGCAGCTAACTCCCATAAATGGCTGGTTTGTCTCTCTTTGGAGTGCATAACCAGAGGGCCCTAGCTTCTCCTTCCAAAACATTTTTGGCACTTGCCTTGCAGGTCTGGAAGATGGGAGAGAGAATTCTGACTTTGAGCATCCACCACCTCAAAAACAGCCAGCATGTCGTAAACCTTGCACTAACCCCCTGAAGCTCTGAAGTGACATTTAAAATCCAATACTCTGTTTTTCAGCACTTCCCCCTCCTCCTCCCCACGACTGTGAGGCTGTCACTAAATTGTTTGTTGAACAAGTTCAGTGTTATTGGCCACSGGGGGACTCTGGGTGACCTCTGGCATATTGTGGAACTGCTGCACCTGAATCCAATTTCTCTTCTGTTGTTTTTTTTTTTTTCCCCTTCCCTTTTGTCTTGTTGAGCTGTCAGGTAGTTGTTGGAGCCAGAACAACTCTATTTCCAGGGAGGGGTGTTTCTGAGTCAGCACTTGTATCATTATGTACATCCTATTATTAACTACCCTTCACTCCATCCCTTGGGCACTGTCTCCAGGAAGGGTCCTGTTTTCTGCAGTGCCTATTACAGGCTTTGCTGGAGGAGTAGTTTTGGGCATCCTCTCTGGAGCAGCATTTTGAAGGCAAGAATTGCTCTGGGATGCTCAGCCAGGAAGTGGGCTATAGGGCTGTGCTTTCTGGCAGAGCTTCTTCCAAGGACAATCTGTTTGACAGACTGGCTCTGCCAGTGTTCATCACTCATGGAGGGAATCCTGACATTGTGGGTGCTTTGGCCTGGGCTTGGACCATTGTGCTGTCTTGCACATCTGTCCATCAGCCCCTAGTTATGTTTTACAAATGCAGTGGTCAGTTTTCAAAGGATCTAATGCAGGGAAGAGAGCTGAAGTCTCAAAGACATTAAGTTCTTTAGGCTTTATGAAAACAGATGAGCAATATGAAAAGTGATGAGCAAGAGAAGGAGGTAAATCCTCTTATTTCTCCACACATGAAATCTGCTCTATGAACTCAACCTCGTTATCCTCCCGCAGCCCTATACACTGGCGGGGTGGAGGAGAGACCTCTCCTCTAAGCCTCTGAGTTAGTGGTCCTGTTTGGCTCATTCCCAGCCAGGCAGCATCCAGAGCGCTGGCCCTGCTGGTCCATGGCTCTCCTGTGCTGCCCCACACACCACCTCTTGGCCAACCCACCTGCAGTGCGGCCGTGCTGGTGGGCGCATACAAATGGGGACTTGTCTCCAGGTGATGGCCACGTGGAATATAGGGAGGAGACTGCTGAACAACGGTTTTGTTAACAGAGAGCTACAAGGTAGATAGAAATGGGGCTTATAAAAAAGAGGGAGAGCAACTTTTTACACTGGCAGGTAGTGATAGGGCAAGGAGAAAGTTTTAAATTAAAAGAGGAGAGATATAGATTAGATGTTAGGAAGAAATTCTGTGCCCAGAGAGTAGTGAGGCACTGGAACAGGTTGCCCAGAGAAGCTGTGGTTGCCCCATTCCTGGGAGTGTTCAAGGCGATGTTGGATGGGGATTGGAGCAACCTGGTCTAGTGGGTGGCATCTCTGCCCATGGTGGGGGGCTTAGAACTAGATCATCTTTAAGGTCCCTTCCAGACCAAGCCTTTCTATGATTCTATGATTCTATGATTAATAGGAAGGCGTTAACCATGAGTAATATTTCAGAGAAGTCGTAACTTCCAAGCCTTTTGGGAGAAGTAGCTTTCTGCATTGTAAGCCATATGGTGGTAAGAGAAACACCTATCTGTCTATAATGGCACAAGGAGAGAAAGAAACTTGGAAACATGTTCACGTATTTCATGTCTTAGATCCTTGATGGGAAATTAAAGCTTTCAGTCTCACACTGGAAGGCGGTATTTAAAAACAACAGATGATAGGATCTGGCGATGGTATTTCAAATCCTCAAGAGGTGCCGGCAAAATGCAAGAGGCTATTCGGGATCTCGGTAATGTGCTGCTCTCCCGAGCTTTGTGCAGCAGAGAACAAATGATGAAGGTCATTCTCTTCTCTCCAAAGGGTTGTTACTAGATAAAGTGAAATGTCACCTAAGGACATCTGATTAAAAAAGGCTATGAGGAAAAACAAACCCAGCATATTTGTCACTCACATCAAGCAACAAATATTGAAATAAAATAGCGATGAATTCCCCTCTTTCTTCTGTAAAACCAGTTTATAGATACCTTGGTTTACAGTTGCTAAAAGCAGCTGCTTTTTTTAAAGAATAGCACATGCCACTGCAGCTTTGGATGGAAATTTTCTGTTTCTTTACCTTGCCAGCTCATTGAAATGAGTTCTAAGATTAAACAGAAATGGTAATTTCAAAGTCAGGGATACACTGCATCTTTGAACTACATATAATCTGTTTGCCTCCACCCTCTTTATATTCACAGCAGAGCATGCAAGCTGGCTGTGCTCTGGTTTGCTTGAATTTGTTGGTTGGGGTTTTTTTTCTGTTGGATGTGTTTGCTTTTCCTTTTAAAAGAGTGCTTTTCCCAAATACACTCTTCTATCAAAGAAATGCACTCAAAAAGTCATTTCAAAGTCATCCTGGGCTTATTTTCAAGGTAACAGAAAAGCATTTAGTTATTGAAATAGTTGATAGTTAATAGTTAAGTTTGAGCAACCTGATGTGCTGGAAGGTGTCCCTGCCCATGGCAAGGGTTTGGAACTAGATGATCTTTAAGGTCCCTTCCAACCTAAACCATTCTGTGATTCTAAGTGGTGCTGATGTTCAGCATTACAGCTTTGCACATCTCATTTCCTGTTTCCCTATTGTGAGAAAAATGGTGGGGAAAGCCCAGGAGTAACCAGTCCTTAATAGAAAACCCTTTGGTTGTGATTTTGTTCTTGATTAAGACACATAAAAGTAGATCTCTGCCTGTGAATTTGGTATCCAGTGGTGTCCAGATCCACTAGTTTGTTGGGGCAACCTAATTTGGAGGCACTCATAGAGGATCTACACCTAATAATTTGCTGAGAACTGAAAACATGCTAGAGTTCCTGCAGCTCATCAAGAATAAGGTGATGAAGACAAAAGTGAAGGGGAATGGGGGCAATTTCTGATCAGGATTATTCTCCCATGCCCAGTATTATCTGACCTCCCTGAGCTCCCTTCCCCAAGGTGATAATCAGTAGATGGTGCAATTAATTTCAGGGACTCTTTGTCACTCAACTGCTGGTAAACAAGGTGATGTATATATAGATGGTGATACATAAGTGATCACAGGACAGAGCAATGTAGGACAGAAGACCTGATTTACATCCTTGAGTGAACGGTGATTCAGTGTGAGTACTGAAAGGTGCCTTTTCCCATCACTGGTAAATGTTACTGAGGTAAGTTGGGAGGGCAAGGTGACATACAAAGTGGTAGTGGGACCACCTAGAGTGAACCCCTATGAGATGCACTTGAGAAGAAGAACTCACCATTTAAATCTCTTTGGAGAGGAAATAGCTAATAACCAAGGCTGTGCAGTGTGCACTTGTTCAGAACAGTAAGTGTTTCATGGAGCCTAGAAGCCTAATTGCTCCATGTCCATCATTGCTGACATCTACATTAATTACGTCCATTTTTTGCATAATTAGAGCACTTGTGCAATTGGCAGGGAAGCTGGGCTCAGCTCCCTAGCAGTCTGGTAATTATATTGCTCTCTAGGTGGTGTGTGAGATGCCCCACAGGCAGGATGGAGAAAACCAGAAAGAGCTCCTTCTTCATAGGAGACTATGAAAAAGTTCCTGCTCCACCTGCTATGTTGTCAATCAAAAGGGGAAAAGGAGAAGGTACACCAGCCTGCTCAGCACTTTGAATAAAAGTCAGTTCTGAGAATTTTAATGTTTTACAACTCAAAATGTGCTCTTGAAGTTGTGTACTTCTATTCCCTTATAGTTTTCTCTTTTATCAGTCATAACTGCTCATAACTTCGGAGTGAGATGCAATGCTCAATCCCTTATTTTATTTTTTTAATACTTTAAGACTCTTCCCTGGAAATGGCCACCATGGATGTGAGGATTTATTTCACGTCCCTCACCATGTTACAAGTCTTGTTTGAGAGGTCCACACTGAAATGCCTGCATTGTCTGAATTGTCTCCTTGCACCCAGGATGTGAGCCTTTAGCTCATCGACAGTTTCAGGCAATATCCTTCTTGGATGTTAATTTTCCTCAAAATAATTGGARTGCAGCAAACTTTTCTTTGTAGCCTGTTTTTAATCCTGGGTGTCATTACATTATTGAACTGAGCCGTTGGCAGTGCCAGGAGAGTTTTGTCATAGAATCCTTTTGGTCTTGTGAAATTTGAGCAAATAATTGTTCATGAACAGGAGTCTGTAAGAAGCTGGCGCTGCCATGAATTGATGAGAGCATTTCCAGAGTATTTTGCAGTAATGATGAGCTGCTGACTCTCTGTGTGCTTACTCCCATTATATGCTAACAGCAAAAGTGACTTTGTATTGCACCAGACTGCAAATGATCTGGGCTGTTGTCTCTCAGCAGTTTTGCTTCAGTACAAGCCAAAATCTGAGCATCAAGTGTGGTTGGCCTTTAACTCTGGGAGCCTGGAAAATTGTAGAGGGTTTGCAGAAAATAGGGCTTGGATTTAGGGCCTTCCTTGAGTTTTGGACACCCTGCTTTGGCCAGGCTGAAATGGGGTATAGAGTGGTCATACAGGCCATGCAGGGCCTTTGAAGGCAGCACAAGGAGTTACAAAGTGAGGTTAAAATAGAGGGAACTTTTACAGATACTTCCACACTTCACAGAAAATCCCAAAGCATTTGGTAAAGCATCATGGCCACAGGATGAATTGTTTCTTATACACAGAAGAACACTGGAACATAACCTAATTATGTGTCCAAACTTGACCCTCACACCACTGAGGCAAAAAATCCTTTCCTACCTGGACATTTTTCAGTTTATGAGATTAAATACAATTTGGTTTATAGAAACAATGAGCATTAGGGGGCATAACTTGACAATACATCTCTTCCATTAAAAAGTATTAAAATTCTGAAAAAATGTGAGAAGGAGAAAAAAATAATGGAGCTCCTCATCACATGATTCTAGTATATATGCCTGGTCTCCAGCATCCTAATAATGCCTTTGGGTCATCAAGCTTCTCTTTTTAATATGTCTTTCTTTTCTTTCTCTCGCTGCTCAGTCCATTTTGGGGGTCCAGTGTGAAGTGCAGAAGCAGCTGAAGGCCTTTGTCACTCTGGAGCGCTTTGAACAGATCTACAGCTCCAGCATCGCTGGGTGCCGGCACATCAAGAAGAACAAGAACTTTGCTTCTGGAGGCTCCATCTTTGGCAAGGGCGTCAAGTTCGCCATGAAGGACGGACGCGTGGCCACTGACATCATCAGCGTGGCCAATGAGGATGGACGGAGGATCGCGGCCATCCTGAACAACGCCCACTACCTGGAGAACTTGCACTTCACCATCGACGGGGTGGACACGCACTATTTTATTAAGCAGGGGCCGTCAGAGGGTGACCTGTCCATCCTGGGCCTCAGCGGCGGGCGGAGGACCCTGGAGAACGGCGTGAATGTGACAGTGTCCCAGATTAACACAGTGCTGAGTGGGAGGACTAGACGTTACACGGACATCCAGCTCCAGTACGGTGCACTGTGTCTAAACACACGCTACGGGACCACCTTGGACGAGGAGAAGGCACGTGTCCTGGAGCTGGCTCGACAGCGCGCCGTCACCCAAGCTTGGTCCCGGGAACAGCAGAGACTGCGGGATGGGGAGGAGGGTATTCGCTCATGGACAGAAGGGGAGAAGCAACAAGTGCTAAACACGGGCCGGGTACAGGGCTATGATGGCTATTTTGTGATCTCGGTGGAGCAGTACCCCGAACTCTCAGACAGCGCCAACAACATCCACTTCATGAGACAGAGCGAAATGGGCAGAAGGTGACAGAGAGGGTCAATGCGGTGACTTCTTGCCAAAGACAGCTACTCTTTTGTGGCCACTTACCTGACTGTGTTGTACTCAATCCTTTTTCTAAACTGAACAAGGTGGGGGGGGAGGAAAATAGAAAGAGAAGGAATAATACGGTTGCACTGTAACTCATGCAACATACTTTTTTCCCTCTTTAATTTGGCCTTCACGTGTTTTTTGCAATGAACAGAAGGTACATTTTGCCGTAGTGTGATCACAGTGAAATTTACTGTCTCTTGTCCTTTTTTTTTGTTGGTTTTTTTTTTTGGTTTTCTTCCCCCCTCTTTGTGAGGAATTTGAAGTGGGGAGTCGTCAACGTACGTCCTTAGGTGTAAGTGCGAAATGGGTGTCTGTGCTAACTCATGTCATCCTAACCCTTTCTGATTTGGGGCAGGGACATAGCCTTCCACCCGAAACAAGGGGAGCCCACGGCATGCCGGAGATCTTCTCCCAGAAAGAAAGGAGATGGAAGACAACGCTGATTCTGATACTCTGAAAGTGACCGTCCGAATCATGTGCCTCAAAAGAGACGTTACAAGTAGTTTTCACGTTTCACTTGGGACATAAAGTGTTTCTTTGGGGGCTCCTGCTGAGCAGAAGTAGATTATAGAGGCAAAGGAGCTGATTATATTACCTTGCAAGATGATTCTCTTCCTTCCTGAACTGGAATAAAAAAAGAAAAAAAATCAGTCTTTTTTCATTAAGAGAGTAGATACTTTTTGGATTTTTTTGTGTGTGCGCAAATCCTGGTTTTAGTTAAATAACCTAGCAAAAGCCAAGAAAAGGGACTCCTGCTCTATTGAGAAAAGCTAAAATAAATCCTCTCTCATACATAGAGCTGTTCTATAGGTGGTTTTAATGCACCCATGTTGTACATTTGCTAATGGCATAACTTCATTAAATGTATAGTGTTTCAGTACACGAGGCTACGTGTTTAACAGTCCACTGTGCTGTATCTGATAAAACCAGTTAATTTTTAGGAAGCTGATTTGAATTTAAAAGTAGTTATAGTATCCCAATGACATACCACTGAAAATTAGAGCCAAACCCTGCTTTTCCTGACTCTGGAGCTTGTATTTATTGGCTGGGAAATGCAGTTTGGAGTAGCATGCTGGCAAGTCGTTTATGACTATGGCAGATAAATGTCTCCTGGGGACTTTGGCAGCAGGGATTTTAAAATGTTTAATAAGTAGCAACAGCTTGTGCGTGGTGGGACAAGGAGAATATTGAAATCAACCCTCTCACTGTTTCTTACATGAGCTCGAATTTAATGGAGAGCCCAGTTGACTGTTAGCAGTGACGAGGGGAGGTTGAATGGAAATGCCCACTACAAAGGGGACCAAGTGCTTTAATAAGAAACTGCTGACAAAGTTGCTTGGCATGCTAATGTAATTTGTATTCACATAACCTCTGTGCTCTGGTATTTGCAAGAGTCCTTGAAATTCAAGGGAGCAAGGAGATGAGCTCAGCATCCTCTTCCCTGCCTGAAACAGTCCTGTTCCTGCAGGCAGAGGTCTCACCCCACCTCTCGATGGAGCTCTGGCTGGAGGTGGCCAACCCTGGTCCCAAATAGGTGTCTCTATCACACTGACACGTGCACATATCCTGACTCTAAGAGCTCTCAATATGTCTCTCTGGGAACAGCTCAGTCCTGACTTTTTTTTATTCCATCCACTTTGGCTTTTCCCAGTTCAGCAGAGAGATAACCCGAGACGTGCAAATCCATGCCAAGGCTGTTTCCTTACTCGGAGTCCTACAATGCACCTGTGTCCTCAGAGGCAGCTCTTCTGCGCTCATGCCACCACCACTGCCATCCTTCAGCACAGACATCCTCTGCAGGATCTCACCCCCAGCTGCAGGGGGGGCGTGTGTTGGCCATGCCATCCTCAAGCAGCGAAACATTGGCAGCCCCAGTGCTCTCTTAGCTACGGTTCTTCCGTAGATGCCGGCTGCCAGCTCCGTCTGCCTTGCCTGTCTGCTCCCGGGTGCTTGCCAGGAGGAAGGTAATGGGATGGAAATTCCCCTGACAGACTGTTGCTCTTCCAGTTCCCTATCCTTAATACCTTTGGCTGCGTGGCCATAGCCAACGGTATGGGTTTGATTTTCTGGTGGTCTCTCCTGCTTGCAGCAAGGGTGATGATGCTGGTGCTGTGTCCCAGTGCTGCAATCTGAACCACCCCTTGCAGCACACAAACTTCATTACTTTGGCAGGAGTGAACCACAGGCAGCTGGAAAGGGTATCCAGTTCTATCAGAGCCGGGTGGGAGAAGAGAGGATGCCCAGACCAGCTCTAGGCTTTGGCAAGGGAGCAGTTGCTTTGGCAGCTGCCTGCAGGGATGGTTAAAAGGCCATGGCATTGCCACCTATATTGCTGGTATCAAGTTTTTGGTAAGCCTTGGTTGCCCTGCGGATGCACTGGTGGAGGTTAGGGGCAGTGTTAGCCAAGCCAGCAGTAGCCACCTACTCAAGGGAAGCATCACCCTCTTCCCAGTGCTATCCAGCTCCCTGCTTCCCCCTCCCTAAGTCACACCAGGGACAAATCTCTCTTAGAACCTCAAACTTGTGATGGCTGTGAGCATCTAAAACAGCTTGAATGGAGCAAAAAAAGACCTGCAGGAAGCCGGGTCAAAAGGTATAAACCCCTTGGTGAAGACCTGCAGGGCGGAGAGAGCTCGCTGTGCCTCCCATTCGCACTGCCCCATTCCAGCAGCTCCGAAGAGAAGTGGTGCTTCTGTATCCATCCCCATCCATGTGTTACAATGCTAAGAGGAGCAGTGCAAGAGTAAGTAGGCCATGTTTCCACAGAGCCAAGAAAAGGGATTCAAGTGCGAAATATTCTTACTGGAACCCTGCCAGCCTGAGATGGCACCTCTACAGCCTTACACAGACTCTTCAGGTTATTACATGAGCTAATGACTTTGAGGAGTTCACCCGTTTTCCAAGAGTCTCCCAGTCACACTGTGCGCGTCCAGCATACCCAGAGCCAGGAGCCATCCCACTCTGCGCCGTGGCCAAGGCGAGCCCCTCGGGTTGTGTTTCTCAGCATCCTCAAGCAGCACTGGGATGTGACTGTGCGTCTCTGCCTGCCCGGTCCATGAGGATCTTCTCCTGGGCTTGTACCCAGTGTGGGGACTGTGGACATTGTGTCAAAAAGGGGAAAAAAATATATATGTGAAAGTATATATATATGTATATGTTGCTCCTTTCTATCAAAACAAAAACTTAAAGGGATGGCTGTCTAATGCTGGGGACAAACCTGTCCAAAGACAGCTACAACATTCCTCAGAATCCTCAGCCTCTGTGAAAGTTTTCCACTTCACCTAGATGGCAAAACAAGAACATTTTAAGTCCTGAAGCCCTAAATTTACCCCTTCATTAGTGAAAAAGACTTTTCCTACAGGATCTCAAGTGCATTCCCATAGAATGGGCTGTGAACACAAAGATTGCGCTCATCAAAGGACTGCACTCCACTATCCACAAGTATTTCCACTCTGCTGATGGAACCATAGCCACTTTCTATCCCTTTTGTTGTCCGTTTTGCCTCCCCATGGGGTCACGCTGTGGCTGCCTGACCCGTCTTGCATTGCTTGTGGGCAGGAGTGAAGTAGTCCATTGCTTCCGTAAGACTGGAAGGTCCTGGATGCAAACCCTACAGAACTGGAGATCGGAGAATGGTTTGGGTTGGAAGGGACCTTAAAGATTGTCTAGTTCCAGCCCCCTGCCATGGGCAGGGACACCTTCCACCAGACCAGGTTGTTCCAAGCCCCATCCAACCTGGCCTTGAACAATTCCAGGGATGGAGCATTCACAGCTTCTCTGGGCAACCTGTTCCAGTGCCTCACCACTCTCACAGGAAATAAGTTCTTCTAACATCTGATCTCCTCTGCCCTCTCTCAGTTTGAAGGCATTCCCCCTTGTCCTATTACTCCATGCCCTTGTCCAAAGTCCTTCTCCASGTCTCTTGGAGCTCCTTAGGCACTGGAAGGGTCTATAAGGGCTCCCCAGAGCCTTCTCCAAGCTGAACACCCCCAACTCTCTCAGCCTGTGTCTATAACAGAGGTGCTCCAGCCCTCTGAGCATCTTCATGGCCTCCTCTGAACTTGCTCCAACAGCTCAACATCTTTCTTGTGTTGGGGGCCCCAGAGCTGGATGCAACATTCCAGGTGGGATCTGATGAGGGCAGAGCAGAGGGGCAGAATTCCCTCCCTCACCCTGCTGGCCACACTGCTTTTGATGCAGCCCAGGACACGTTTGGCTTTCTGGGCTTTGAGCACACATTGCTGGGTCATGTTGAGCTTCTCACCCACCAACACCCCCAAGTCTTTCTGCCTAGGGCTGCACTCCATCCGTTCCCTGCCCAGCCTGTATTTGTGCCTGAGATTGCCCTAGCCCAAGTGCAGGACTTTGTTGAACTTCAGGAGGCTCACACAGGCCCACCACCCAGGCCTGTCAGGGTCCCTCTGGATGTTATCCCTTCCCTCCAGCATGTCAACCATTGCTTGAGATACTTTTTCAAAGGCCCATTGCGTGGCAGACCATCTCCAGGGAATAATGTCACTGCAGTCTCGTGCTTTAAGGCTTGATTTTGAGAAGTCGTTTTTTCTTGACTCCCAAAAAGAGGACTCACCCCTCACCAAAAGGAGTTTCCAATCAAAATGCAAAGGTGTAACTTAAATTACTTTGGGCTTGTCTCCAGTCCAAAGGGTGGCGAGAAGGATTGTGACCAAGATTCACAGCTCAGAGGAGAAAATCCAGTGGTCTGGAGCAGGGGCTGCATCTCCCGGTGAGAGCAATAAGGACCAACAGCTAAAGCCTTCAATAGCTGTGGCTGGTACCAAAACATACTCTATTTGAAGGGACAACAGTGATGGAACCTACTTGGTGTGGCATCCAAACATGAGCAGTGCCATGAGGACTCTGCAGCTGAAAAGCATCCTGTGTGCTCAGCCCAGGGGGAGAGGAGCAAGACTAATTTGGCATCATGAGAAATGCTGTGTTTGTTTCCTCGGAAATCTTTATTTTATTTTTTCCCTTTCAACTGAAGATTGGCACTTGGAAAAATCATTAAGCAGCAGTGACCGGAGGGAATCATGCAGCTCATCATATCTTTGTCATCACAACTATTGATCAGAGCCACAGTGAAAATGGGCCAACAACTCTAAACAACACCAGGCGAGAGCCGATGAGATGAAGGTCATTAAGAGCCCCGGTGCTTGATTCAGGTTTAGAAGACACAGATGACTGGGAGCACTCCCTGAGACACCATTTGGCCGTAACTTAGGAACAGTGAGGGATTTCTGTAATATATCTGTTGTTGCTTTATTGAGCGTAGGGATCGGCATGAGATTCTGCTCAGTCTATTATACAGACACTGTAACCAGAATAAATCAAAATTGTTAAAAAAAAAAAAATCTAATAAAGTACTTTTTCAGCTGTGACTTGTAAGTGTCACTGTGATGGATGGCAGCGCAATCCATTATGCAAAGACAAGGCTCTTAACATGAAATTTTAGAATTCAATTTTACGATTTACAGAGAGGGCCCCCCTCGTATTTACGGCACAGCAGTCTGTTTTGATTCAATCTCTGCCTAATTGAAACCAGGGCCAGGGATCATTGTTAGTCCTACAGCTGCTTTTTAAAAAGGGAGGAGAAATAACTGCCTAGAACATTAATAATGGAGCTAAGGAGATTGCTTTGCTTCTTAAATCTTGCTCACTTTATCTCCTCGCCCTAGTGGCACTGCCAAACCTGGTGAATATGGACACTGTGCCTCCATGCCAGGGATGCGTTTGATGGGATAAAATCTGGCAGACATGTGGCCAGCAGCATCCTCCATCCCACAGTGAGCATGGCCTGGGGCATTTTTGCTTCTGTTGTTGCAGTCCTCCATAGGACAGGCTAGTTTTTCAGTACCTCTTTTTATTATAATCACTCATTTTATTATCATCACTAAATAGTCCCCTGTTACACCAAAGAATTTTCATGAGTTTTGTAAAAAAAACAGCCCCACAGCTTTCTTGTGTCTGCTTTTTTGGGTTTTTTTGTTTGTTCGTTTTGGGTTTTGGTTCTGTTCATCTCTAGAATATATTTAAATAAAATTACTTGTGACTATAGAGCAAACTTCAAACAGACACCACAGGGACATGTAGGGCCCTATCCAGGACCCCCCATCTCACTCCTGGATGAAGGGCCATTGTGTGTCCTGGGGGCCATTTCCTGTGGCAGTTTTCCATCTTCTGCCACCACAACAAAAAACAACCCGGCCCCCTCAAGGGAAATCTTTTGTGTTTCTTTCCTATTCTCCTTTAATTACCGTAAGTGTTTGTGTTCCTGACCAAGTATTACATGGCTCAGCTGTTAACTCCCATTCCAGAGGTCAGTGCTTTCTGGGGAGCATAGAAAACCACAAATGAAAAGTAACTAAAAGTATATATACATACATATATATATATATAAATTTTTTTTTTCCTTAGAGATGGAAACTGTTCAAGCAAACAATAAAACTTTCAAAAAAGAAAATTAAAGTGTTTGGACAGTTCACGGATGTTATTGAAATAACCAATCAAAGAATCACACTTTTCTATTAAAAAGAAAAATKTTTATTTTCTGAGAGGACTTCTAATGCAGCTCCAGCTGAGAAGAGGACTTTGTATCAAAGCTGCATCTGTAAGCCCAGCACTGAAGACTCTTGTCATTACCCTGTGTAATAATTTTCCTGAAGTCTGGAACTAATTTTTTGAGAAATTTTTTTTCTCGACACTTTGTGTTTCTAATACTGTATTCTTGACTGTGTAAATACAACCAGGCTGTAAATAAGTGCAGATGTAGATACCTTCTAGAAAAAAAAAAAGCAAACAGACAGAAGTGACCATGTGTAGCCTTCGGTGACAAATAAAAGAATATTTTGTGTTTAAATAGTGCTTCCTTCTTTTCTGTGAAAATGTTGACTGTCTTCACCCCAGTTGATTGGTCCTTACATGGGAGATGGACCTGGCAAAGGAGTTGACCAAAACATCCCCCCACTCCTCAAATTCACACCCAAAGCTGCATTCCCCACCTGTACACAGGGTATGGGATTGCAAGTGCCTCCAAGTCTTTGCCAACCCTAATGCTTGGGATTCAGAGCATCTCTGAGACACTGGGGAAGCCCCCATTCCAGCAGAAAGGTAAACAAACTGAGAAATTACACTATGCGCTCCAAAAACATTGTTAAAAGAATCAAGATATCATTAGATTTAGTGATATGTCCAGCAGAAACCTGTGCATCTGATCCTCGTTCATGGAGAGGGAGAAGAAAAACTGCTGCAGCACAGTCCACAGTGATCTAGGGAAACCCTCGTGATTCTTGATAATGCCTGGTCCAGCCCTGCTGGTGGCTTGTTCTGATCCTTCAGGAAAAAACTGAGAATAAGTTCAGAAAACATGGCTAGATGTGTGATGAGGAAAATATTTTCGTGTGGTTCTTGGGGACAACCTAATGGGAAGATGAAGCATAGGTGGCAATCATTGGAGGAGGAGCAGGGAGTTGCTATCTGGGTTTACTGCCTGAGCATGGCTTTGCTTTCCAAAACCAGGTGAAACTGGGTCTTTTATAAAAAAAAGTAGAGTCCAGTGTTGCTGGGTGGAATTTCCCTTCTCTGGAGGTACATTGCTCTGACAGGGCAAGTAAATGGCACCTCTCTTTCTCTTTGACACCACCACAGGGACCAGTTCAGATCTCTTTGTGTGCATGCGTTGAGTTAGGTGAGAGGAGTCCAGCTGCTGGTGGACATTGGTGTGTGCAAGGTTTCCCTAAGGTTTGTACCCTTTCTTGGCCATTCCTTGTGGCATGTTCTCCTCTCCACCAACGAGTGTTTTCTTTCAGGGCCTTGTTCCTCAGCCTTCAATTTCCAGCCACCAGATCTGGTGCAGCTGTTCGAGCCATCCTGCAAAGCAAATGTTGCTGTGACACCAACCAAGTCCACTCTTTGCTGTCCCTTTGCTACGCTGAGCAGGAGGGACTCCTTCAGCATCATGGCACAAAGTCTACTTTCCAGCTGCTGCATAGTTTTAATTTCTCCATCCTCTGGCTTTCTTGGCCACCTTACCTTTAGCACGAGGGTTTCACTTACGTTGTGCATAAAGCAGGGTCTTTTTCCTGTACTCATCAGAGATTTTTATTTCCAAGGAAGGTGTTGGCCCCTTCTTTCTTGCCCTAGATACTGCCTATTGGGATAATTACACAGCAACCTTGATGTCCACCCCCAAGGCTCTGGTTTCCCACGGGACTGGTTTGCAGCCTTTTCTCCAAGTCAGATGCATTAGTTTGCATCAGGCTGTTATTCACGTGCATTTTCCTGAACTGTGATAGCCAGGGAATTCAGATCACCCTGCAACAGTGACCTCCCACTCCCAGTACCCACCATCCATCACTTCCTGTGCCACCTGCGGTTTATCATCAGAAAAGACCTTGCCTTAAATCATTGATAATTATATTGAAATGCACTGGACCAAGGACTAATCCCTGAGGGTAGCCAAGGAAATAGCAACATTTTAAGTTGTCGGTGAACCAGGTTTGTCTCTGCTTCATGTGGTCGTGCTAGATAAGACCAATGTTTTAATCAAAATATTATGGGTAGTAAATCAAGTGCTTTTGGAAGAGCCACACTGCCATGCCAGTCCGATAGGCCAGAGCAGACTTATCACATCACACATTAATAGGGGCCATAGCCTGAGGACTCTGGCTTATCTTTCAGAACACTACAAGGAGACTCTCCTTACTTTTAAGATGGGAGCACAGAAAAAATTGTCCTGCATTCCTCACAGGAAGCAACTAAAGCTTCAACCATGGACCACATCTCATATAAAAAGTACTAAAACCAAAGAATGGTGATTATATTTGGATGGGAGAACAAGCAAAACACAAGTGATGTGCCTTCAGGTGGGGCATCCCCACAGGAGCAAGTGCTCCAGCCTCACAACCCTTCTCAGGGACAAAATTGTGCCACTGGCTGGCACAGCACATCACACAGGTCACCTGAACATTGATCCCTCTGGGACTGTTTAGCTCAGCAGATGTGTGTTGTGAGAAGGTGCATGTTCCCATGCAGCGATGCGACAGCATGGGCAGGTAAATGCCAGCTGCAGTACCCTCCCAATCCCTTCCCTTCCCACAGCGTGGATGGGGCATTGCTGGGGAAAGTCCAGGGCTGCAACCTAATGCTCCGAATGCCTTTGGCACTCCTCCACAAAAGCGTAGGGTGAAGATACAGAAAAGTTGAGCTGCTGCTGAGCGCAGGGACAGAGTCTCTTGTGCAAAGAGTGACTTGCTTTAAAAAATTGTCTGGTCATTAATGCATCCCTTTGAGCTCGGCCTTTGTCAAATCATGACAGTTCTGGTTTGAACCAGTCATTTTTACATGGTGATTGTTTGCAGAGAATTTTCCAGGGCAAAGAAGCTCCTTTGAATGCTGCTGAAACAACAGCAGTCCGGGCAAGAGAACCGCATGAATTATTGTGAGTTGGGTGGTTTTGACGCGTTTCTTGGGTTCTGTCTAGAAAACTGGTCCAACCACCAACCCACTATATAAAGCACAAGCTCCACCACCTCCTTCTCCTTCAGCATAGTGTTTTCAAAAACACCAGCCAGCACATCCTCATCAGGATTTACACAGAGAAGGATGGGAAGGAATATAGGAACAGGGTAAGCACTGCATCCTTGCAGTTAACAACACAGCATGCTCGGGCTTAAAACCAGCTCATCTTCTACTCTCTGAATTAAATGAAATAGAGCCACAGGCAAAACATGGCTTTGAGTTTTGGACTTAAACCTGCTACATTACTCAAACTCTGCTTGAGCATCTCCAAGTCACTCTCTCTCAAGACAGAGAGTGGAGTTTTTTAACYCAAAGCTCAGAAAACATTCTTTTTTTACCCCAGGGTTTCTCAGGCAGAAGTCAGTGGGCAGATCACTAGAGTGAGCTTGTTCAGCAAAGCMACACCACCAGTGAGATCCTGCAGCAGGACCATGCAATGGCTTTGACTTCTGCCTCCAAGAGCAGGAGATGAGAGGGATCTGTTAACTCACTGCTATGCTGTTACTTTCCATCCAGAAGATACACATATCCTCCAGAAGTTTTACACAACCAGACCTCTTCATAGAATCACATCATCTTTTAGATTTGAAAAGCCCTCTATGATCATCGAGTCCAACGATTAACCCAGCACTGCCAAGACCACCACTAAACCATGTTCCTAAGTGCCACATCTAAACATCTTTTAAATCCTTCCAGGGATGGTGACTCCACCACTTCTCTGGGAAGCCAGTTCCATTGTCTGGCAAGTTTTCAATGAAAAATTTTTGGTGAACTGCCTTGCAGCAGTGACAGTTTTGGGCCATTGCAGGAGTGCTGTTCATACTCCTCAGGCTGTGGTGGTGGCTCAGGAAAAGAAGCCATCAGCCAGCCAGCAGCAGCAAGGAGGGAAGTTCCAGAAACAAGGCAGATAAGGAGGAGCAAAAAGAAAAACCCAGTGTTGCACTGGACACGTGTGGAATGTTACCTAGTGGATCTCAGCATGCCTGGGATTTGATCCAGGAGCCTGAAACGGCACCCGTAAGAGGTTAGAGTGTTCTGCCTGTCATTTGGACATGTTCTGCACCAGATCTAGGGTTCTCTTCTGTTCATTCTTGCCTCTTCTGTACATTCTTGCTTGAACCACCTCTGCTTTGGGGCAAATAGTTGGGGCAAGAGGATATTGTGCATGGGCATCGCTCTGCCTCAAACTCCCTTCCCAGTACTCGCTTGCCTCTGGATGCCACACCAGAAAAAGCCACCTCCAGCATTTGATAAGTCCGCACCAAGGAGGTCTCTTGCATGCTCATGGCTTTGGGAAGCTCATGGATTTACAGCTACACTGCCCACAGGCACACCAAGGTGTGCTGCTCACTGCCCACAGCTGAAAATGAGCTGTATATTCATGTGGAAATATCTGTGTATATAGAAATGTGTGCTTTTTTAAGAGGAGCAGCCTCAGCATGGATTTTCATGTATTTATAAGCATTTAGAAGAGTCTTCCATCCCTTCTTGCTCTCCCCCCCACTGTCACAAAGACACAAACTCCCATCCCTGCTCTCCTCCCTGCAGGTGCACTTTGAGCAAGCAAAGCACCGTGTGATTGCTCGGTGCCCTACATCCCCAGGTCTTGTCATCTGGCAGCTTTTCTAAACACAGCTTTCTTCCTCTCAGCAATTCTGTGGGGACCTTGAGAAACAACTGCATCAAACGTGCCCTGGCACTTCAAAGTTGGAGGGCTGATGACTCTTGAAATGCACTTTTCTACTTGCCTACTTTTTTTTTTCCTGTATTCCCCTCATGTATCTAACAACACTATCTGTGCTGGCACAAGCTCTGGCTCTAGCCATGAACCTGTGCAAGAGAGTGATCTGGGTCCAAGGATGTTCTTAATATTTACTATGATCAAGCAGGGAAAGGCAGAGACCTCTATGAAAACCCTTGGGAACACATAAAAAGCAGTCCTGTTTTTACATTTTGCAACATAAAACTACTTAGAGATGGCCAAATTCTTGCTCCTAAGTTTAGTTCTCTAGCTGAAACATGTAGAAGAAGAACCCACTGCCACACATTCTTCTGCCACCAACAGAGAACAAGTGACTGAGGTCTTAGGTGGGCTGGTGACTGGTTGTGTCTTCTGACCATCTCCCTGTCTATGGGACCAGCATCCTCAGGAAAGTGGATGAACTGGCTCTACAGTAAAATGGAATCAGCTGAACTTGATGGAGAAAACAGAACCCAACCTTTTGAACTTATTTTACACCCATCTGTAGATTTCTCAAAGAGAGGAGACCACAAAACAGCATGCCAATCCCACATTTAGAATTATTTATTTCTTTTCTTTCCTCACAAGACCACCTTCCTTGTGTTTTCCAATGTCGTTCCTGCTTGTTTGCCTTCTTTTCACAGTCTCCAGTGGATTTACACCCCCCTAGGGTGTAGTAGACTACAGTCCAGCTGTGACATTAGTTGACTTGTTGGGCTGTGTGGCCTTACAGTCACAACCAGCACTAGAATTAACCACAGCAGCTGCACCTAAAACACCCTCAGAAAGGCTGGCATGCAGCAGAGCCAGCTTTAGTTGTTGTGTTGCTTGTAGACAGCTCCTGTGTGAGCTGCCATCCAAATCCCTGAACTGATGAAATGTTAATGGTTGGTAATTTCTAAGGCTTACAGCAGAAGAAAGGGACTGGACTAGGTGAACCCCTGTGTCTACACTGATGAACTGAATTTCAGCCCCCTGGTTTGCAGTACTTTCCTGGTGCAGTTGCTGCTCTGCTGAAAACAGCAGAGGAGAAAGGAGGTCAGGTAGAACTGGAAGGGAGAGTTTGGACTTCTTTTGGGCTGAACAATGGCAGAAAGCTCACATGAAACCTTTAGTTTTGTACAGAATGATTCGGGCATGTTTTAAAAAAATTTATTCTTTTACCACAAGTCAATCAATCTCTGTAACAAAAAGACTGTTATAGAACGAGGATTTCTTTAAATATCACTTAAATATGTAAAAACACTCACTTTCAACAATCCATACAGGAAAAAAGTCATGTTTTGATATTCCCAGAGTTTTCCTGGAAATTCTTACCGAATCTATTCAAACATAAGTCAAACTCACCAAGCATTTTGGTTGCCATACATGCCACTTTGACAAGCGTGTTCTTGCTCCAAACACCTAGCTGTTACCTGGCAGCTTCAGCCTCTCACCTGCAGAAGGAGGCTGGCAGAGTGCACTGGCTCTTGTGGTCCCAGCCTTGGGGCCAGCTCAGCCCCGCTCCTGGCCTTGGCTCAGCACCACACACAGAGGGGCTTGCTGGGGTCTCTCTGGTTGCCAGCCTGGCTCAATGTCTGAGCTTTCCTCCTGCAATGACACTTTCTGAGAGCACAGAGCAAACACTGAGCAGCAGCAAACTTCTATTCAGTCCAAACCTAAGGGTTTGCCTTGATGTTTTCCTCCATGTCATTTCCTTGGCGCTCTGTGGTGCTCCACACCGTGCACAAAGACTCAGCAGTGGATGTTCTCGTGCTGAAAGATGGACAACCACCCACACCACCACCACCAGGTTGTGCTCCATGGCAAGATCCACTGGAGACCCAGGTTACCACTGTGCAGGATCCAGCCACAGCTGCAATACCACACACTACAGGAATTGTCCCACTTCAGCTGGGAACCTCTCTCCAGCAGTGGACTCTACACAAATCACTTGTGGGGACATAAAAACTCCCCCCAGTTTTCAAGCCAAATTTTTGTAAGGGGCATAAAATAGGAGGTTTTGAGCCATCATTTCCCCTCTCATACCTTCTCATAAAGGAAAATCTTGAAGTGTTTGTCAGCCTAACTTTTGATATTTGCTATGCCAATGGATCAGACTGCCCTGATAATAAAAAAGAAACAAAATCAAAATATATGAAGGCACTGGATGAATCTCCTATTTTGAAAATAATTTAGATCCAAAAAATAACATAGCTGAAGCCTGCAGAAAATGTCCAATACTCCAGTTATTGGAGATAAGCTCTACATAGCCTGTATATTTAAGTTTATTTTGACATGATCTCTGCATTTTCAGCTGTTGGAAATGAGAAAAAAAAATCATTCCCAAGGCCATTCAAGATAAGCCATAGTTTCCTATCTCTTTTGACTGAAAATACGAATGAAACTTCTTCCAGTTATTCCCCATCTTCCTCTGGTCTCTTCTTATTAGTCTTATCATTTTAGTGCCTCCTTTGATATATAATCCCTTTATGTTGTGCCATGATAAATCAAAATAAAGTGCACCACTGAGTGATTTTATTGTTATTAAAAKGTCAGCGGTAAGAGGGTTGCATCCTACCACATATCCTAGAGAATTAATGGGAGGTGCATTAAAAAGAAAAGGAGGCACCATGCTTCTTGAATATGTTTAAAAGTTATAATGTCCCTTCAGCTGGGCTTTGTGATGGATCTTGCAAGACAGCATGATCCAGGCTGCAAAGGCTGCAAGAAGCACATCTCTGTACTTTGGAGTGGGCTGCAAATGTTATCCCTGGCTAACGGGAATGCTGAATTGGTAAGGAGGTGTGCTCATCTAGAAGGTGCTGTTTCTCCACGACCTTCCAAGTGATCAGGGTCCATTATGCACAAAGGGTCTCCATTATTCCCACCAAAGCTCCCTGCTGCCCTGTCCTGTGGCCTTGGCAGCCAGAGAATGCTGGGGATACCTCAGGGAAGGTTGGTTTAGGGACATTAAAACCATCTTTAGAAGGATTATCACCTCCTCTCTCACACAGCAATGACGTCTGAAAGATGCATTTCTTTAGCATTTATTAAGGAGCTGTCAATAAGCTCTTCCCGAAAGTGTATTTAAAATACATCACTGTGCCTTTTCCCATCACTTGCATGAATGCATCAGCCTGATCCTGCAAGAGCTTACTTACTTAGAGTGATGCCCAGGAGAACATCCCCCAGAGTATCAGATTTGATTCTTTGTATTTCAGGAGCAGTAATCTGAGTGCTGCCAGGTCAGGGCAGAAGGTGTCCAGCAGCAGCTGAAGACAAAAAAAAAGGGAAGGTAAGAAAAAGCACAAGAGGCAACACAGAAGGGAATATGGAAAATGTATTCTTCCTGACTACGTAAGAAAAGAAGTTGATGAAACGCTCCCTCATAGCGGAGACTGGCAAAAAAAAACAGTTGGATTTCCCCCCTGCATTTGGAACTTGCTCATTTTGGAAAAGGAAAAAATAGCAAAGAAGAATTTAGTTGCTCATGAATGTACGTTTTCAATTTTTTACCCAGCTCATTCATTCACCAGGGTCATTTAAGAAAAAAAAAAATTGCTCTCAGTTTGGATGGAAGAGCTCGCCAGAAATCAATAACCAGAAGCAAACACTGACAGAATGAACTGCTAAAGGACAGGCAGCAACAGGCCAGTCAAAATCCCCAAGTCCCTGAGTGCACTGGGGAGCGTGGCACAGGCTCAGACCTCCAGTCCTACCAATTTGGGCAGCAAGAGGCAATGCTCTACCTGATTTCTGGAGCAAACCAGCTGCCAGATGTGCACACATCCAGCAGATCTCCTGCCTTGGACCAGCCTCCAGAAAGTGCCCGATTTTCAGTGACTTTACCTCATTCTCCTGTCCTCTGCCACCAGACGTGGTGCACAGAGCTTCAGGAATTCAGTTTTGTGCAGAGAGGTCCATGCCGGCCTCCGAAGGGCTGGGATGTCATGTGCAAGCAAAGCAAGCAAAGGAAGAAGAAATTAGCAGGGAGGTGGCAGATGCCTTGTCCCCACCGGTCGTGTATTAGCAAAGCACACGGGCTGTTTGCACAACAGAAACACATCACATGGTGTTTGCTCAAAAATGGCTTGGGTGAGCTATTAACACTTCATTAATACGTGATGAAAGGCAAATTTAGAGAGCTCCCCAAAGTGACTGAGAACTCCGAGGGGTCCATAAATGACATGATAATGTAATGTAAATAAAGCTGCATACAAAGATTGGGAATTTGCATGTGATCTAACAAAAGCAACTGGATATTACCAGAAATGCATTCCCCATCTTCCCTCCACCTTCCCTAGTTTTGTGCAAAGGTAATACTGCAAGATTATAAATTGCAGGAAGAAAATTTTCCATCTCCAGAAAAAAAAAAAAAAAGGAGGAGCTGAAATAGAACAAATACAAGGTTTACATATAGATGCATCAAATTCTCCCACATTTTCCTTTAGTTGGTTTTTTTCCTTTCCCCTTCTCRCCCTCTCCACCCTGCCCTGCTCCCTGGCTATTTCTGTAAAAAAAGCAGGGACAGAAAATACACCAGTATGCAGAGGACAGAGCCCCAACATTTCAAAAACTGGATTTGATGTGTTTCTTTGGAGTATTTTGAAACAGCATCGGTCCTTATCTCACTAAATATTTTACAGCTGTGCCACCTGAATTCTCTAGAGTAGTGCCCATGTTGCTCATTAACTCAGTCAGACAGAATTAGCTTGGGTAATATTGTCTGACTTTGGCCAATGACACCAAACACATTTTAGGCAGAGAGTGGATAGCGAGTGTCCATTAACATTAATGTCTTTCTAACCATTAAAGAGGCCATTAGTGTTTGTGCTTATTTTTAGTATATTCATAAGGACTGAATGAATACACTCTCAGTCTCATAAATATGTGTCTGCCCATTTCTAGGTATTTATTTTGCATCAGGATTTTGTTCCAGCCTTGAGGTCACTGTGCCACCAGCCACCCAGGAGAACCGATAGATTTTCATGCCTACTTGAAGCCAAAGCTGTCAGAGATCCTTTTCGGACCTGTCACATATAGTGGAAGCAGCTTCTCCTCCAACACAAGTGATCAAAGGAGGTGTCCATCCTGTCCACCATTAGGCTCCTGAAGTATTGCCATCCATCCTACTAATTGCAATACTCTCCCATTATAGTCAATCCAGAGCAACAGGGCTGTGATCCATCTCATCCTAAGACAGATGGCTACATTTGGGCAGATGCTTCACACTCCAGAATTGCCTATTTCACTTCTCTGGCTATGAAGGGAGGTGAAGCTGAGCTCAGCTGGTGGTTGATGTTGGCTGCCAGGAGTCTCTCCCTCACCAACACCTCCTTGGCCATGTGTACTTATCCCACCCAAGGGAACAGACTGGGACCATGGCCTAGCAGAAGCCTGCAGAAGATGCCTGTGTGGAAGGAAGAGCTTGACATATTCTTCAGCAGTAAATCTATTCCCTAAAAACAGTTTTTAGCAAGTAGCTGGGAGAGATTTTCTTGGAAGCTCTGTGAAGAGTCAAGGAAGCATGGAAAGTTATGCGTCTTTGGGGGGAAAAGAAATTCCTGGCTTTCCAAGGGAATATTAATGACTAGCAGATGGTTAAGAGACTAGAAAAAACAGATAGTTCAAGGATGCCATAAAATAGGACTCCTGTATCAGGCTCCCCTTTGCATTATAATATGAGGTATTCCTCCTTTTGTGAATGGAATTCACCAGCACTGATCTGTTCAGGCCAAGACAAGCAGGTTTATATCCCTGCCCCAGCCAAGCTCCTGGCTGCTGCTCATGTGAGCCTTCACTGATCAGGTCAGTGGGCCCATTTCTCCCACCACCATGCTCCTGGAGGCAATTTTTCACAGAAATACAATGTGAAGTATGTTTTTCATCACTTCTGGCCCCTTACACTCTCATTCCACGTCCCTCTGTGTGTTGGCTAATGTGAGAATGGTAGATACCGCCTGTTTCCAAACCTAGGATGAAAGTCTGGGGATTTTTTCATCTTTCCATGGGCCAGTTTGGTTAGCCTTATTATTGCTATTGGCACATGGATCAGTTATCAATAGCCAAACACATAGCATTGGCCACGGCTTCTCTGGGTGGCAGGTCCTAACAACAACAGCCTGCTACTTATTAAGTCAAATACATCCAGTTTTATGTCAATTGACAGATGTCTTGGTTATTTGGCACAAAAACAGGAATTTAATTCCCACCGACGCACAATTGTGTTGAAATATATGTTATTCAAAAATCTAGTTACCTTCACAAAAATGCAAGTGTCTACTTCTTCCATGATGAACAGCAGCTCTTCACATCCTCATCGGAATTAAAGTAATTTATTTCCTTGTCTCTGAGGGAAAAAGAGAAAAAGAAAAGGCCCAGAATCACGTCCAAATCTTAGCAAGGCCAATTGCTGACTAGCAAACATCTGTCCTGTACCCATGCAAACCCCACCAGGGAAGTGCAGTCTTCCGAACTTTTGGAAAGGAGGACGGCAGCGCTGCTGGATCCCCAGCTGGAAGCGATCCATGCTGTACACATGGCTTGGACGCAGAGAGCTGTGGGAATGCCACTGCAGTTTAATGCCAACTAGCTCATGTTTTCATCCATTCTCTGTGCACACACTGCAGGGTTTATAAATCTCCACTTTGCATCCAGAATATTCCTGGAAAACAGATTGCTTATGACAAGTATTTCTTTTTTATTATTTTATTTTTTAAACATAGTTTGTTTTTTTTTTAATACAACATGCTTCCATTGTGTTATATGTTACAGATGACAAACTTCCCAGCTAGTAATTTCCAATCATTTATAGCACTGTCGTGAGAGTCTATATTTTTATATCATACTATATTTCTGAAATACATTGGAAAATATAAAATTATATGAAACTGATAATAAATACATCTCAATAGACAGACACACACACAACAAAAATTTCTGATTTTCTTCTCTGCCATATTATGTCTTTATCTATTCTCCACGTATCACTCTCCAAGGCTTTTGCTGGGAGTTTACCACCAGGAAAAAGCAAAAGTGAACAGCCTGTGCTGAACAGCATCCATTTAATTGTAGAAGCTGTTCTGTCTTTGGCTCAGAAAATCTCAGACTTTCTTCATCTAATGAGTCATAAAAAAAAAACCCTCTATGGTCATTACTTGACACTGTCTATGGCAGAGCAATACACACAACCAACCCTGGTTAGAGGAGCAGCAGGTGAAAGAATTGGAGCACCAGGTGGTGCTGGGGCACCCCTGGCAGCAGGGGGGACTTATCCATGCCCTCGGACACAGGATTTGTGACCCACTGGTGAGCCTGCAGTGAAGGTTATGCACCTTCTGAAGGCAATCTTGCTGTGGAAAACTGGCATCATTAGATGCCCAGCTCTTAAAAACCTATTGCAAGCAGAATTGGCTACACGGGAGGCCTCACCAGTGAGGAATGTGCCTACAGAGAGGAAAGGGAGAAGCATCTTGCCGAGAGCTGTTTATAGCACACAGAGGWGCCAAGTCATGTAGCATCCATCTCTCCCGTGATCCCCTAGCCCCTCACTGACAATAAGGAATACATCCTCAAAGTAAGGGAAGTCTTAATACTCTCATGGGAAACTGAAACACTGAGAAATCAAATAACTTGATTTCCCAACATCATACAGGAAATATGCGTCAGAGCATGTCAACTGAACAGCAAGTTCTTGCAGTTTCACACACTGGCTATAAAGCCTTCCCCCCCTTAAAATAAGAGGGGGTCAGGTGAGAGATTAGACCTCTTCCTGAACATCCTGGTAGAAGCAGCACAGTCCCAGGGTCTCCCTGCAGCTCCAGTTTAAAGGGGCACTTTCCCATAGAAGAGATGGCTTGGATGTAGAAGGGGATGACTCCATCTACCAGACACACCAAAGTGATCCTCACCATTGTTCCAGGGTGTTGTCCACTTTGTGAAATGGCCTCAGCCAGGTATTGCCAACAAAATAGCATCACAGAAATGTCACCCCAGCAATTGGACTCGACAGTAACTATAAACCTTGGGTGTCCCTCCCGCTGCCAATTAGGATAATGCCACCCAGGTGAGAATCAAGGAGTTCCACAGACCAAGCTTTGCTCTTAACCGTGTTGTTCCCAATGGAAAAGGCACCAGGACAGCTGGAAACAAGCCCTGTGTGACCAATCACAGAGTCAAACAGCTGCTCAGGACCACCACTGGCATTGAATTCACAGCAGCATACTCTGGTGTCACCATGGAGTACCTAATGCTGCCCAACATCCAGTCCTTTTTTCTTCCACCTGCTGCCACCATACCCATGAAAATAATGCCCTAGCTGAGTTCCTTTCACCCACATTTTTCTCTTTTTTTTTTTTTTTGGATGTTGCAAAGCATTCACATCAGGCATCACCAGTCTCTGCTTGGGGTGGGAAATATTTCCAGAAGCTCTTGGAAGCGCCTTTGATTCACAGCAGGCTTTTTGTTACAGTTAAACAGGGAGAAAAGCACCTCCCTTCCATGAGTGTTTTTGTGGAATGGAAAAAGTATTCAGACTCCAGAGAGCAGAGGAAATCTACCAGAGTTCACTGTTTTCTTGGATTTTACCCTGTTCCAGATGCTCAAATTCCTATTCCATCAGTTGTCATTGCCTATTCCTCTCCTATTATTACAGGGGAAAGAAATAGCATTTAAGTATGAAGCCCCAAAGAGACACTGTTGTGTGTGGCTTGTTTTAATGCCACCCTGAAAGACCCAAAACAGAAGGTAGGAGGTTTTATAATCATGTATTATGCATTTAGCAACAAACTTTTTAGAAAGAGAAGAAGGCAGCAAGATCTTCTAGTCACTGGAAGATTTTAGGGGTCTTCATGTGAGCAACTTGGCACATGTCAACAGGACCACAGAAAGTCAGGTGCTTAAAATAAGAAATTTCCCAAACAAGTTCAGAAAATCGTGGCAACAATTCCGGTACTTTATTTGACTTGACTCTGAAGAGCCCTTCAAACTCTGTAAGTAAGCATTTCATGTTAAGAAGGTGAGATTCTAGGGATGCAGAAGCCATTTGGAGTGGCTTTTCTAAAGCAACCAAATTTTGCTCCCATTTTATGGAACTGGCTCAGGGTTTAGGGAGGCTTTCCAGCAGCCACTGACTCTGGGCAGCTGCAGGAGCAGAGGGTGCCATCAGGCACCACAGTGTGCATGGGACACCACAACTTATTAGCAGCATGTGGTCACATTAAGGAACACAAGGCCAGGTTTTTCCTCTAAATTGCCTTCTAATTTAGAGGTCAAACTCTTCTGCACAGCAATCCAAGATAATTCAGGAAAGGATTTAGTTGTTTAGGTGGTTTGCCCTTTTTTTTGTGCCACACAGGTGGGGACCTGCACTGGAAGGTGCCACTGTCACCTGGAGGATTACCCATGGTAGCCTGGATTTTCTGAGCTCCTTTGAGCCCACAATGTGCCAGTGACACAGGCACAGGTGGCATGAACTTATTCAATGAGCAGCAGCCTGGGACCCGGGAGGTTCAGAGGAGACAGCATGGGTGCAAGATTCTTAATCCCCAGTCTGTGGCGGGTCGGGATTTTCCTCCAGCTCTCGCCTCTGCAGTCACACTGTCAAGGGGGCATGATAACTTGATGTTTGGGCAAAAATAATAGCTTCCTAATCTTGGGGCAAAATCAAACACACTATAAAGATATTGGCAGAAGGTTTTACACCCGCATGCACATGAAAGCCAATACTGCCTGTGAATTCCAAGCAAGCCTACATGGCTGGAGATGGCAGGATCACAGCTGCTTCCATGAAAACCCAGTGCTGTAGCTGCTCATTGCCTGGAAAAAGGCCTCCACATACTCTTTCTACTTAGTGCATTAACCCATGAAGTTCACCCACTGTCTTCTCCTGAATCGGCATATCATGAGCACCCACGGGAGCTTGGAGTTTGGCTCATCATAACTTTCCATACAGCTTAGACTCAAACCACTTGGGATTTTCCAAAACATGCCATAATGAACCATGTGTTTTTACTGTAACACAGTTAAGAATGAAAGTATGTGCCTATAAGACATTGTTTGCAACTAAAGCAGACATTATGGTTGTAATTAGTACACAGAGAAAAAATCTGGTCTATGACAAGTGCAGGTGATTATGGTAATAATACCTGCACAGATGCAGTCCCTGGACCATATCCCAGTCTCAAATCCACTGGTAATAAACCAAGGCAACTTAATGAATTTGATTGAGTTTGTTCTGTGTAACAGAAAAAGAAAATGGCCCACTGAATATTTTTAAACATGTGCATGTGTATGTGCATTTTAGATGGCTTGATAAATCCACAGCTATCTGAATTTGGAAGTAATCTTACCCTGTCTGTAGCCAACATGCTGGAAAAATTACTTTATGGGCAGCAAGAAAAATTCTTCTTAGCCATAAATCAAAGCTTTTCAGGGGGGAAAGATGCATCATGGAATTTTTTTGATTCCTCTTCCCAGAAAGTCTTACATGCATGGCCACATTAAAAGACATTTTCAACTGAAAACTGAAAATAGTTTCAGAAAATAAGACAGCAGAAAGTACATGGGGCTTCGTTTGATGCTCAGGCAATATAGGCTGAAGGAGAATATTACCAGCTGTGATTCATCTGATGGAAGAGACTCGGCTTTCAAACATAAAGCTGCACAGCGGAAGGGTCAAAATTGTACCTGGGATTTAGGATTATGTTATCTGCTGTCCTGCAACATGGTGGCAGAGAGAAAAGTCTCACTGATAGTGCTGATAGCGGGAATTGGAGACTTAGGATTAAGCAGCGGCACAGATAGCAACCAGCTTTCTTCTGTTAGCCTTTCATAGATTGCAAAAAACGGAAAAGGATGCCTGCCCACGTGAGGCAGACATAAGCTCTGTGCCCTGTTGATGAGGCACTGGGCAGGAGACAGATAACTACTGAAAAAGTTGCATTATTATTTAAACCAGGGGTGAAGGAATGTCTGAGGGCTTCTAAGAGGCGTGTGGTTTGGAGGAAAGTTTCCAAAACCCAAGAAGCACAGGCCTGAAGAGGAGGGTAAAGTCCTGCCCCAACCCTTTCAGCCCAGGCTGTCCAAGAGGACCATCTCACACCAAGGGCACTCTTCAGCAGCTTTCGTTGTGAGCTAAGGCTTGCAGTTGTGCTGGAGACATGCTTGTGATGAACAGACTTCGGGCTGTTGGTATTCCCTCCTCCAGCTGCTCACCCCTGCCCTCCTTCTGGGACAGTGGAGCTGCTCGGCATTCATGTGCTCAGTCAAGGGATGCTGATAGCCCAGAAACTCATAGCAAAGCCAAATGGGTGGCATCTGCTACAGTTTAGGAACTGGACCTCATATGACTCAAACATCTCTGTGCATGCAGTGCAATCTCCCTTATGCACCAGAGCCCTCAGATATAAATCGTGTCCCTCTGAGGATCCACAGGCTTGAAATCTGCTGTGAATCAGACTGTTTTCCAGGCATTTGTCCATGGAGCAGAGAGTGTAGAGAGGAAAGACTCCACTCCACAGTTTGGCACCATTCAGCTCAAATAGCTCTCTCAAACTCAGAAGATATGCAGACCAGACATGCAGTGGAAGGAATTTTGCAAGGAAACAATATTAAAAAATTCAAAACTCACTTAGCCTTGCACAACCAGCAGAGAAAGTGCTGGAAGCCAGCAGTACAAGAAGCATTACCCTGCTTTGAATGTGAGGGGTTGGACAGGTGACACCCAGAGGTCCCTTCCAACCTCAATTACTCTATGAATGAGGGTTAGAGCAATGCTTTGAATTTTCTAAGGCTCCTTTCACCAATAAACCAGCCTCACACTTCTTTCCAAATGCTAAGCTGCACCACACCCCATCAAGACCATTTTTGTACATTTTAACAACTGTGGAAAGAGCTTAAGGCTCTGCTGGGTGGAAAAAACAGATCCAAATCTCACAAGTGAGTGACACAGACCCAGCAGAAGAGCTCAGCTCTTGCAACACCCAACCTCATGCCATAACCTTGCTCATTAAAGGCTGCTCCCTCCCCAGCTGCAATCCCAGGCACAACTGTGCGCTGCAGGCTCATGTTCTCCTCGCTCGCTAAGATTTGCTCTTCCCACAGCCAGATGAAAAATCCCAGCCAGACCCCGTGATCGGAGACAGATGCGGAGCCACTCCCAGCATCCTGCTCTGCCTCACGCACTGTCTACCACATCACCACCTAAATTGGTTCCAGCATCATCCTCGCTGCTGATGAGGTGCAAAGCAGACGAAACGCAGCCAGATCTCACTGTGCCAGCTGGAAGAGGTGAGCTTTGGTGTACAGCAACAGGCTTGACTCAAACGGGCGCCATCAGTCAGATCTAGTGCCAGAAGTTCAAAATACCTCTTTACAACACAGGAATCATTTGGGCCCTGAATTTATCCTCGGTGCTGCATAACATTACCCACTAACTTTACAGAAGTAGATAGGAATGTCCAGGTTGAGCAAGGAATTGCTTGAACAGATGCCAACACATCCCAGAGTAACTGGGTAAGAAAGCCAATGTCCATCCACCCTGTTTGCTGTGTTCCAGGTCTAAATTCATTCCCCGTTTGCTCTGCTGCACCAGGGCCAACACGAAGGTGTGTTCTGGCCATCAGAGCCAAAAAAAATTATGAGACTGGGTCATGCATTCAAAAAGTCAAGTGGAAGAAAGAAGGCTGGGGACTCTTCCTCTGAGGAAAGACAACGGGAGGTACATTGGGGCTGGTGCAAGTTGGAGCACAGGGCTGGCACTGGCTCCTGGATTAGTGGGTGGGATCACGGACAGGCATCCTGAGGGAGAAATATCACATGAAGAGAGTAGACAGGAAGTAGGGATGGGAGACAGCAGGAAACCTGATGGGCACATTTTGGCTGCTTGCAACAGGACTGCAGTGCAGAAGAGAGGCTGGGCCTGAGCCAGGGCTCTCTGCAACCTTTGGTCCCTGAGGTAAATGTGGTTGACAATGTCCCCAGTTAAGCTGTGCAACAGGGTATCGTTAGATTAATGCTTGGACTCAATGACCTTAGGGATTTTTTCCAACCTTAATGATGCTGTGATTCTGTCACTGAATTTCCTTATTTTTCTGGCACTRAACTGCAGCAGGAGGAAGCTGAGCTGCAGGCAGACACCACAGGCCAGCATGGTGCTCAGCCCCAGCAGGAGTCAGAGGTGGTGTGCTCAGAGCTGTGGTGAAGTCTGCGGGCCCAGCCCTGGGCACAGGACCTTATAGGAGAGCATCTCTTACACTGAGATCAGCCAACAGGAATTTGAAGGCAGAAAGTGTAGCAGTTGCATTGGACAACTGGATGAAGCTGGATGAGGTTTTCCAAAAGGAGATGGTAAAGCAGAGTAGAGCACACAGGACATGTTCCAGTGCTGTTCATAAGGAGTTGGCCACTTATGCATAGGCTGGATTTGTGTTCCTGTCCAGTCCCATGCTGTCATGTGTCTTCTCCAAACTATTCACTGTACATCATCTGCTCAAACATCAGCTCCTTCAGCTGCTGCGCCTCTGGATCCAGCTGTGCTGGGTGAAAGTGTGTATGCCTTCCAAAATGGTGATTGGCTGACCAAGACTGTGCAGAGGCAGACAGGGATTTACAATTAGTTCAGTGCACATGTCCATTCTGGTGTGCTCAGGAATGGGACAATAGTGTGAGTGACTTTGGAGCACTGCACTGAGAGCCAGCGTGTACCTCTGGACTGTTTCTCCTCTGCCATCCCCATAGCCAGTCACCTAGTGCTGCGCCAAAAACCATGAAGTGGTGGCTCTGCCTTAGCTGGATGCCAATGCAGAACAAAACAAATACCCACATGCCTACTTATTTATTGCGTTATCTGATTTTCTAAACACCTCCCCTCTCTCTCCCCAGCAATAATGCAAGGCACAAATTATCTACCATCCACTGACAGCTATTGATTCACGATGCTATCAACAAACCAGAACGACACATATGTCTTATTCAATGTGCAAACATTCGCCCATGATGGCATTGGCAGCAAGAAGACCCAGATAAATTTTGTGAATAACAAAACTTCATGAGTACTAGAGAACTAAGTAAGAGTTCTAAAGTACATAGAGTACCTAAAGTACTAAATAAGACATCCAGACTCTTTCCACATATCCTTAAACTGAATTACTGAGGAACAAGGTATTTTCTCTGTAAATTACTTGCTGTTCTAATTCATGGATAAAGAAAAAAAAGAAATCCACTGTTTGAGAGCAATAATGGACGAATCCTTTCCTCTGACATGTCCCCAGATAAAGTCCTCTAGAGCCTCAGTAGAGCAGCTCTGCTGCTAAGCAACAGGCAGATGTCCAGACAGCTGATGATTTTACCAAATAGATGAATGCCAAAGATAAAATATGGGCAAAAGCAGCAGTACATTTCTTCTCCCCACTTTTTTTCCACCCCCAGCAACTTCATTCAAATTTGACAGTCAGCAGGTGCTTCAGATTTTCATCCACATCTCCAGGCAAATGGAAACAGAAATCCAAAGTATTCAGTCTCATGCCACTAACATCCAGACCTAAGAAGAGCTTCTTCACTTGCCAGGAATGAGATGTGTTGTTGCACGCCAAGGTCCAAAATCAGAGGGCAGCCTTGGACACCTTGCTTGGAGCCAATATGCTCCAAGAAAGCATCTAAGTCATCATGTCAGGTCGGATTTCCCTTCCCTTGCCAGATGATTTTTCCTACACACAGTCTTGTGTGTGAAGGCAGAATGAACTGTGGCAAGACAGCAACAAAACAAGTTGGCAGTGAGTGTGCATTCACACGTGCCC
Organism: Amblyornis subalaris; assembly: GCA_018881555.1. Taxonomy (NCBI): domain Eukaryota; kingdom Metazoa; phylum Chordata; class Aves; order Passeriformes; family Ptilonorhynchidae; genus Amblyornis; species Amblyornis subalaris. Next base: position 6,967,595 of record JACAXG010000022.1, read on the forward strand.
GGTGTGTCTCTGTGCAGCCAGCTCTCAGGCCAAGGAAGAAGGCTTTAATCCAGGAGATAAAGCATGGCCATAATCTATACAAATCCACATACACATGAGTTGCATGACTGAATTTTCTTACAGCAGCTTTAATCTGAGGCTTTTCCTCTCATAGTGCAGAAGTGCAACTTGGTGGAGCGTGCCGCAAAATCAATATTCACCTAGAGCTGTATCACAGACAACTCACATTCCATGAATATAAAATGTCTGTGAGGAGTTTAAAACATTCCTTGAGTACAAAATCAGGTATAGGGCTAAGAATCCAGAGCTTCCTTCAGTACTTTTGGAAAAAGGGATCTTTCCACACTCTTTTTGGAAGTGAAGGTGCAAGCTAGGAGATATCTTTTTGTATAATTCAGAGAAAAGCCCAGTYTTTGGGAAACAAGTTTCAATAAATGGGTAGTCCGGGGGTTTAAACTGAATCTGATTCCTTCATGACAGCTCAAGGCACATCACCCCACTTCCTCTGCTGCTTGGCTTGAAGACTCATTGCAAGAGAACTCCATTTCTCTGAGATCAGCAAATATTTTTAATCAACTTTAGAATCCACTTGAAACATGAAATCTGACTTTTCTCTGTTTTCTTCAAGTTAGACAAATTTCCTTTTGCATGATGACTTAACCAAATGCTCAAGGACAGTGTAAAATAAATGCTAAACAGGATTTTCACTATCTTGTTGCCCAAAGAGTTTTGCTGAACCTTAGTAGAGCCTTCCTAATCATGGAAATGGTACAGGTACRTTATTGTTGGACAGTATGGACATGAGAGAAAAGGCAGAGACCTTCTCAGGGCCTCAACCAGAATTGCTATTGAAATAGCAAACTAGGCAATGTCATTGCATGCTGTTTTTCAGTGTTGTGCTATACCTAAAACAAGGTTGGTTCATTGACTGTTATCACTTGAGGAGAAGGAAATACATGACAGATTTTTGGTCATGCAGCCTTAATTTGTATGAGGTGAAAGTTCATTATACATAAAAGAAAACATGTTATCAAGAAATTGAAATCATTTTGTCCTGATCTCAGAGCTCCTACACTCAACAAGGAAACAGAAAACTGTATATTCGCTAGCCACCTGAAGAAAGTTGAAGAGCACAATGCAACCATCAAACACCTTCTGAACCAGTACAGAAATTGCCCCCCAACCATAGGGCTCATCACATTCCCAACTTTGCATTCTCTTATTTTGCTAAAGAAACAATTATCAGCTCTTCAGAATGACAGCATTGGGATAATGCTCCCATCTCAGACTGTGAAAACTCACATAAAAAGCCYGAAGGAACAGTTAATGAAATTTCGGCATGCCTGAAGTCACAGCTGATAGCAAGAAGTTTTGAATTTTGTAATTTAGAGAATCTGACAGGAAGGCCATTAGGTCTTCTGTATGACTCAAGTTTCAGATCTCAAACAACTCAAATCTATATAGAGCTTCCTGCCTGACAGCACAGGTCTGGAAGAAGTGCCACTTGCTGGTGAAATTTCTGTTGAATTCTCTTTGTTCAAAGTTATTAGCATGAATGAACAGCAATCTGTAGGGCTACTCAGACAGACTGTTGATATCTTTGCTTTCAGCAGCAATTTCTTCCTCTGAAAGAAATGCTGTACTTGATCCCCTCTGCTCAAGGTTTCTGGCTAGGAACAGTTCCTCCACAGTACATAGGATATTTTCTTCCTATTAAATCTCTGCTTCACCTACCCCAAAATATTACTGAGATTTTCTAACCGGGATTTGCAAAACTTCTTCATAAACATGCTCTGGATTCTTTCTTCCTGTTTAACTGCTTAGCTCCTACAGTCTTTGCATGTTTTATTTTCCTGGAGGTAAGTTTGATGTAATCTCTGCCAAGCCTTCATAGCTTTTCAGAAAGTGGCACTGAATGCCTTGAGATGCCTTGAAACTCCCTTGTGAGCTCATACCATTGCAGAGTCCATCCCTTAAAAGTAAGTGGGACAAAATCTAATTATGTGAACACTTGCTGTCCTGAACTGCGATTTTGCTGGAATGAGGGACTTGATGTGATACAGTAAATGGTCAGTCAGCCTGGAAAAATGCCCCTCCGTTTCTGAATCTGTAATTTCACAACCTTACCAAACCCACCACCAACTTGCCACCTGAGATGTACACAGAGGACCAGAGGGTGCTTAGCAATGCCCAGACACCCATGTTCTTCGTGTGGCATCGAAAGCCGTTCATTTCCCAGGGCAGGAAACCTTCCCCATCTGCAACGCTGCAGAGAAGAAATCAGCCGAGATGGTTTCAAGCTGCAGTGTGGAAATCAGGGCAGTGAGAGGTTGTGCTTTGCAAAGGAATGGCTACATCTCACCTAGAGACCCCTACATGGGATCCATGACCTTGTCTCGGATACTCTGCAGTTACCCTGAAGAACACAGCTTTGGAGAATGACACAAAACATTCGGAAATTCCTGGGTATTGGTATGAGGGAAAGTAAAGGAAATGGGAGTTTATTTTCACTGTAAGAGGCAGTGATCTAATTGCCAACTTTGGAAATTATGAAAAGGCTTGAAATTCCTCCAAACAAACCGCTGCACGTTGGGAAAACATGGTCATGTAGAAGTGTGCGATGTGAATGCTGGCCTTGTTTTCCCTGGAAGGATAATAAACATATGGACCATATTACTGAGGAGATCTAAGGATGGAAAAAAAAATAAAGAAAAAGGTATGAACAAAATCAAGAGGGAACAGGTGAAAAAACCCCAGTCATGGTGGGACACCAGCAGTTCTCCCTTTCTCCCTTCTCCAGGGATAGGTTACACAGCCATCCATAAATGTTTTGCTCAGCCTTTTAAAGGGGTTTCAAAGCTTTCCTGCTCAGCTTGAATTTTAAGCATGATTTGCAACAGTTCTTCCCCCACCTGCATCTAAGGGAAAAAAATCTCCTGCCAGTGGATTTTGTGCCTAGTGCCAGATGAAAAGAGTGGCTGTTCACAGACTGAGGCTGGAGCTGTCCAGAAGAAGATCTGAAGACCAGGTTAGACCCTGCTGACTCCAACTTAGCATTGAAAATTTGGCTCAAGAGATGAAAGAGTAGCCGGCTCTTTAGATGTTTGCTTCACAGAGGAGAGCACCATCCAAGACAACATGCAGGGTTACAGACAGCTCTCTGGGGAATTAAGTAATCGAGAAAAGCTTATTCTGGATCAAGGCACCCAGGAATTTGGAGAGCAGGGGAGACATGAAAAGTAGCTGGTGGAGAAACATCTTCTGAGGAGCCTGGATCAACAGTGGAGTCTGGCATGGAGGTTCTGGGACCCTGCACTACACAACGTAGCTCAAGCGGGATCCCCTGGGAGAAGACGAACCGGGACCAGTATCATGGGATGCATGCAAAATGCATCCTTCCAACAGCAGCAGTGCCTGCTATGGGGGACTGAACCCGTGCTGCTGCTGGTTGGCTCTTCTCCAGAAACTGGCTGGCCAATTCAGAGCCTGCTAACAGCCTGCTGACATGGGAATAAGAAACTAATGAGGCCTTAACTCCTGTATGACTGCAGGCCAGGGTTTGGCTCAGAGCATAGCTTGGAGCCTGGCCAGGCTACGCAGGAAATCACCGCCCACGTTCTGAGGAGGAGGAGGGTGGCAGTGACCGTGTGCCACAGTGAGACTGCTCTGGTGCTCTGGCATGGTGACACTGCTCTGTTCAACAATGCCCCATCACCAGCTCCAGGCATGGGCACCAGTGTCACCCCCTTGAGCACCTTTTACTGTGCCTGTATTAAAGCTGCAAGCCCAGTAGTGACATTTCATATGTTTGCTCCACATTTCTTTCCATTTTTGTCAACTTACAGCATGGCAATGAAGTAGCAGTAATTTTGGTTTTGAAACAGGCAAAGGAAAAGCAGTTACTGTAGAGAGAGCAGGAAAGTCCAACTTTTGCACAGAAAGCAAAGCAAAAGGCCTGATTTTACTCACAAAACAGCTCCTGGGTTTTTTTGCTGAGTGCAAAGAAAGAGCTGGTGTGGTGTGACTGTTATATGCTGTATCTTTACCATCAATCACATTTTAATGAGAGTAAATTGAAATTCCAGGCACACATTAATAATGAATGGATGAATTAACTCTGAGGAACCATCTGATGATGCTTTCACTGGGTTGTGATGTCAATAGGCTAACATCACATTAGGTTACTTTCTGTACATTTATAGGGAAAACTTTGAACGAAAACATTTGCTCCAAGGCCCAAATCTGCAAAGGAACTTAAGTGCCTTTTGGTTTAACTGGAATTTTGGAAGCCACAAAATATGGCAACTCACATAAACCACACCTACTTGCTCAGGCATTTCAGCATTCAGAGACACCAGTCATTGGAACAGGCTGCCCAGGGCAGTGGTGGAGTCACCATCCGTGGACATATTCAAAAGACATGTAGATGTGGCACTGAGGGACATGGTCTTGGCATTGTTGGGTTAATGGCTGGACTCCATTATCATAAAGTCTTTTCCAACCTAAACAATTCTACAATTCTATGATTGTCCTAAATGTTCCTTCAATGCCTCAGTTCACCAGCAATTTTCACCAGAGACATGTTGCCCCTTAGGTCACACTGCTCAGATTGTAGCTATTGGATTTGCAATAGCATCCCACAACTTTTGCCTGAAATCTCAGAAATGCCTGTTATGGCCCAGGTGGGGAGGGAATTCCCAACCCAGATCCCAGAACAGATGCTCTATCACCTTTGCAAGGCAGACAGATGTCTTTAGTGTTCACTTGGGTAGCAGGAGAGCTTGATTTTCAAAGAAAGCAATGCAGGGGCTCAAATGTCTCCTTTCTGTTGTGAATGATGCCAGGCTCCAGTAAGTCAGAGCAGACATCAGGAGTTTGTTGTCAGGATAAGCATCAGAAATCCCCTAAAACCCATCAGCTGCATTCCCTGGAAGTGCAACCCGCCATTAACATCACTTAAAATTCCAGTTTATCAAACCTTGGCTTCTCACTCTGGAGATTCTTAGCTCATTTCCCATCATGACAGCCCAAAAAGTGGCTGCTATAGCTGATAAAATCAGTTTGGCTGGAACTGCAAGTATCACAGCATAGGATGTTTACTCCGTTTGGCCAGGGGATGCTTGTCCATGTGACGATTTTAGAAACATCTTCCTTTGCAAAGCTCAGGACACATTTCCTGTTGAAGTGCTGGGATTTTCCAGTGCAGAGTTATTAAAGAGGTCTGTTACACAGAAAATAATAAACTACTTAAAATCTTGGAGGCAGTTGGCTTTGGTGGACCTGGGTCATACTTTAGTTCCTAAAGAGCTGCTTGGCCAAGGCAACCAAAAAATCATCTGCTACACCYACATAGTTTACTTGTATTCACCACTCCTTTGTCCCCAGGTCTGTTGACAATGTTTAGAAATTAATGTTATTGGGGACTGAGGCAGGAGCAGGTTCTGATCTTTCTCACAGCAGTGTTGCACCTCCATGTCTCCACCAGCCCCAGGCACCACTGCAGTGCAGCTGCTCTCCTGACAGAAGACCTCACTGCATAACAACATGACCTCTCCACGCTTCACTGCAGAGGAGGCTTTACAGAGGGGTCTCTGCACTTTGCCACTGCTCCTCACCGAGGTGCTCCACAGAGTCGAGGTCCTTCCCCCTGTCCCTCATCTTTTCCCCTCTCAGCAAGATGCTGCGCAGGAGACGTCCCCACCCTCCAGATGTATTTCTGACTGTAAAATCCTCCAAAACCACTCATCCACCCCTTAGAGCAGCTCCAAAACCAGAGGCACGTAACACCCAATTTCTTATATCGTGCTGCTGACTCTCTTCAACACCCTCCAGTTTTATGGCCAAAACTTTCCTTGTGCTGAACACACCAATCACTGCTGGTTCAGCCATATGGGTCAGAAACAGCTCTTTCCTCTGACTCACAGCAAAGCTAGAACAAGAGGAGACCAGACTGTTTCTCCATCTTATTTTCCCTTTATCAAGCTTACCTTTGGGTCTCTTCACTGCCATCCTAAGATCCTCAATCCCTTCCTCCCCACTGTGTTTTTTTCCCCAGCAGCCTGTCGACATGCCTCTTGAACTTATTTATTGCATGATTTCAGCCACCTCACATGTTAACGTTTTCCATATGTTTATTTCCCTTTGTGTGAAATGGGGCTCCATGAGCTCTCCTTTATCCCTGTGGCCTTTTATTTTCAGAAGGTGGCCCCAGCTCCCTGGCCCCTCACATAAGACCTGGGTTTTTTTGCTCTAGTGAACAAAAGAGCAGCTCAGAAGGGGTCCAGGGTGATGACAGACACGCCAGCTCTGCGCCAGCCCTAACAAAGACGGATACCCAGCAGAAGGCTGGCACATCCTCCACAAGCTGCATAGCCGTTTTTGCATCCCAGTGGGATGAAAGTGGACTAGGTCTTCTGTATCCAGTGGGATAGAGACTGGAAAGCAGCTCTCACTAAAGATTTATCCTTGTATTTTCCCTCACTGAATCCCCAGCACTGTTTGCAAACTCTGTTCTTAACTTTTCTCATCCTCTCTTGGGCCATCCCTGGGCCTACTGTGATCCAACCTCCTAACCTGCTTTGAAGTCACTGCTTATTTCTGGTGTCCCACAGCTGGCCAGTACCCCCATCACACTTTCTCCCACCCCAAATCTCAGGGACCAGCCTACCAAAAGCAGCCAGGTTTGGGTGGCACTTTCTGCAGCTGCAGCTCCAAGTGCCTGAACCTCCATATCTATCCAAGGTGAAATGTGAGCAACCTCCAGCCACCACCACTCAAATGACTGGCAGCAAATCATGCAATAAGTTAGGTCATTATTTTAAGGAAGAAATTTTCTATGATGAGGGTGATAACACACTGGCACAGGTCATCTGGGGGCATGGTGCATGCCCCATCCCTGGAAGCGTCCAACACCAGGCTGTTTAGGACTTTGAGCAACCTGATCTAGTGGAAGGTRTCCCTGCTCATTGCAGGGCAGTTGGGCTAGTTGACCTTTAAAGGGCCTTTCGAATTCAAATAATTCTATGATTCACCCAGCCCCCCCATTTCACTTAACTTGCCAACAAAGATGCTTGATAAACTTCTCACATTTATTCCTCATAGCTGGAGTAGCTGTGTGACTACACAGCTAATTTACACACAGGGCCCCTTAAAAAAGCAACTGTAGTGGCACTTCTGCCCTTCCCACCTTGTCTACAAGCCCAGCTGTAGCCAGCAAGAGCTCTGCTCTGCAGAACAGCCCCCAACATGCTATAAATGTATGGAATAATGGCTTTCCTGGGGGACCATCAGTGATTGCAGCCAGCAGTAAGAGCCCAAGGGGCAACATCAGAGGCACAACAGGTCCGTGCTCAGCAGCAGGGCAGCTTTAGAGCTGCTAAAAGCAAGCTAAAACAGCAATGGATCTCTCCTTGTTGACTCACTTTCTTCCTTAGCAGCTTTTTCCAGCCCTCTGCATGGGGCACTTCAGTTTTTCTCCTCCTGACTTGCAAGGAATATGTTGGTGGAACTCCTTGGTGTTTGCATGCCTCATGCCCTAAAGCCATCCTGTTGTAAACCCCACGTCTTACAGCCAGATTCTCCTCCCCTGACTGCTCCAGCAGCTGCTCTCTCTTTTTTCACTGTGACAGCTTTTGATCCTTTCAACGGACAACTGTGAAACACCCTGTGTTTTTCCAGACTCATAGCATCCTTTCCCCATCGATTGCAGAGACCTTGAGAGCACACTGTGACCAATACCCTGTTTCTCTCATTTTCCAAAAAGAAATGTTTCCAATAGTGAACTCCCTAACCCTGGTGTTTCTTACCTAAAATGAATCAACAAACAACTCCCCCCACAAAAAAAAAAAAAAAAAAAAAAAAAAGAAACCAAATGATAAAAGTAATTTTTGACCACCAGAAAGCATCAAAACAGGCTCATGTTCCCCCTGCTTTCTCCTCTGCTCCGTTTTTCAGGTCAGCTTTAGACAGGAAAAAAACTCAGGCTGACAGTGATATCTCCAAGGCAATTCAAGGGTCTCCCCTAGGAAGCAGCAGGAGTCTCATTATTTTATATTCTCCCAGACAGAATACTAAATTTGGGGAAAAGCCTGCCCCAGCCATAGCAATAAGAAAAGAAACTTCCCAAATTGCTCTCCAGAGCCCTCAGATTCCTGTTTCATTACCTCGGCATGAGCAGTCCCAGGTGTCTTTTTTTAATCCCTGTTGATCAACAGGGGCAAGGCTCGGCACGTCTCTGGCCAAAGGCTCATTCAATATTATGAGCAAGCTTTAATATGAGCCCGGGGAAGGGAAAAATACTCACTCTGCAAATTCACTTCACCTTTTCTGTTGTAAAACATGCTGGATTTTAATGATTTCTATGTACCAGGAACCTCAGATTAGCTTTAAAGCCTTTAGTTGTAATTTTGTTTATTTTTTTTCCACTGTGCAACAACAAAAAAAACGCCACAATGCTGCTTAAGTCAGAATGTAGACAAGACTGCAAAGTCTTGTTTTTCTGGAAAACTGCAGTGCCGGCAAGGGTAGAAAGAGATCATTCAGATACAAAGAGGTGGTGGTGGGGAATCAGATCCAAATATATCTGCAGATAAATATTTTATGCTCTTTCCGAATAGCTGGGTGGGATCAGGCGAGCACATGAGAGCCCTGCGCTGTGCGAGGCTGCCACCTCCTGGAGTGGGCAGCCCTGACGCCAGGGCATCCACCAGAGATTGGGTAGGATTTGATATTTTAACCCAGAAATAATCAACTCGCAAGGAACATGAACTGATGCCACCATCTGCAGCTTTTATGGAGAGCAGAGAGGTTTTCTGAGAAGTGGGTTTGGAGTTTAAATGCACAGGTGTGGAGCAGGGAGGGTGGATGTGCTTGTTAGGACCTGAAATAGCCATACAGGGAACTGGGAAATGCTGCATTTCATCAGGAAAACTACATGTTTCCCCATTTATTGCAGCTGCTGCTCTTTCACTGTGACAGTGTTTCCCCCCGTTATGGCTCCACCAGCCCATAAGCAGTGACATCTGCTCTGTCCCTTCTACTGGGGCCACCCACTGGCACTGCAGAGGTGGATATTGAGAGTCCAGCAGATTTTGCTGAGTGAGGAATGGTCTGTGGGAGGGAAGAGATGAGAGGTACTGCCCCACTACCTGCCGTGACTACACAGCTCATGGCATCTTCTGGGTGCTCTGACTCCACCTACGTGGGTCAGAATAGCTCTGCGGTGGAGTAGGAGATTGGTTGCAGATATTGTTTATGGTGATGGGACCAGTCTGGGGGCTCTTGCCATGGTGTTATACAATGGACAAGCTTTGGGTCTGGGAATGGTGGTGTCACCCTTGGCAGAGGGCAGGCTGGATGCTGATGTGTTTTAGGAGCATAAAGGCATCAGTTTAGTGCAGGAACAGAGTCCCTCTGCTCTGCACATGGACAAATATTGAAGGGGAGTGGAGGTAACCCGATTTCAAGACCAGAAGAGGAAGGTTTAGTCAACTAGACTCCCTCCCATGTGTCACAGGCACATTGCCTTGCCACACATTGGACATGAAGCTGGCAAAAGCCCATGTCAGGGGGTCAAAAGCAACCAGATCCTTCAATGCAAAGGACAGGAAAACTCATCGGCCCCAAGTGTCCTAATAAAGTGGGGAAATGCCCGAGTTGCTCACTTGTAGGCTGTTGGCTGCTGCCAGGCTCTCTTGCACAGGCAGAACCTGAATGAGATGCTGCAAGGAGCCAACTTGGAAGTGATGGCATGAAATGTCCCCCACATCCCGCAAAGAAGTTTCTGCCTCCTTCCAAGGAGTTTTACTTACCAGGAGCAAACCCCCATAATCACTCTGAAACTGCTAGCAGCTCTCAGGGTTTCAGAGAGAGGAATTAAAAACAAATTAGAGGTAATGATCTCTTAAATTGCTTCTGAAACCACTCTGTGGCTGAGAGTTTTGGTAGATTTGGATAATCAAATCAAGCAGGGCCCAGGGCATGCAGAAGGGTGATAGGGAGTTTAAGAATATTTTCAAGCTTCCCATTGAATATTAGATGTGATGCAACTGCCCCTTCTTATTGAAAACAGTGGTAAGAAACTCACTCAAAGTGAGGCCAAGAATCTGACTCATCCTGAAGAAAGGCTGTTTCCCCTATGTGAACTGTGTCAGTGGAGCATTAATTGGCTTCTGTTGTTAGTTAGTTCTTCTGTTCCCCTAGAATAGCTATATATAGTTATTCTTCAATTATTAGTTACTCCAGACCTAAATGGTTGCAGAGGATGTGCAGAAAGAGAGACAGGGCAAAGGGAACTAAGGGGCTCTTCAGTACTCTTCATCCTTTTCTGCACAGTAGTGCTATGTTGGTTGTCAAGGCTTACAAGAATGAGTTACAGGACTTAGGACAGATTTTCAAAGGGTGTAAATGTGCTACACACTCTCATAGCATGGATGGGGCTGTGTTAGATGAACGTCAGCATGGACACCCCGCACCAAAACGCCACGAGTTCAGTTCTGAATGTCAAAGACAAGGTGGTAGAGTGCATATTGCTGTTAACAGATGGCTAAAGCTTATCTGTATAAATTCATTTACTAATCAAAATCAACGGTTTATGTGTTTTGGAAGGTGAAAGCAGCAGAAGTCAGTATTTAGAAGCAGGACAGGATGAACCCTAAGCCACTTAGCACAAACTTGTTTGCAATGTCCTACTAATCCCCTCCCATCCTGTCTTCATTACCCTCGTGTACACTGCACCTGTGCAACTGATAACACAGCGGTGTTTGGGAAGCAGATTTCAGACAGCCCCCCTTCCCTCCCAAGGGACCCCATCCAGCAATGTTTTAAAGCAGGTTTTCTATCTCATTGGAAGGGGTTTTTTCCCTGAACTTTTAGGGAAATAAAGCAAGCCAACCTCCTGGGAAATGTGGTCTTTGCCAACATCTCCAGCGGTCACCTCTGCTCGGAGTCTGGAATATCCCGCTCTCAGCCAAGCCCTGTCCTCATCAGCTTTTTCAGGTCTTTCCTGATGACAGCTCTTCTGGACACTTATATGAGTAGATTTACTCTCCTGAAAATCCTGTGACAAGCAGAGAAGCTAGGACAGGGCTGGGAGCAGGGATGGGATGCTTCGTGTCTCCAGGTTTCCTACAAATGTTCCCCAAAGCCTGTCAGTGTTTAAGAGGCCTTTGAACAATGCCCTTAATAACATTCTTTAACTTGATCAGCCTTAAGTGGTCAGACAGATGGACTTAGATGATCCCTGTAGGTCCCTTCTAAATGAAATATTCTATTCTATGTCACCCTGTAACAACCAGGGATGCCTGGAGAATACAGCTCCAACGTTGTGCCCACAAACGCCTTGTGAAGCCCAGAGCCACCTCGAACCTAATCTTGCCACACACCTGTTAAATTCAGATATATGTTTCTGTGCAGGATCAGACCTGGGAGTGAGCCCTGGGGCTGGTAAAGGGGAACAATGAGCCCACATTGCTCCCTGCTTTGCTGGTCCCATTGGCCCAGCTAGGGTGGGAACAAAGATTCCTAACAGTTTCTTCTATGAAAAGGAGAGCTACATCATCCCATTAGAATCTCACCAGTCTCCTCCTTTCATTAACAAAAACAACTATGATTTTCAGGCTTGCTTTTAACAGAGAATCAGTAACAGACATAAAATCATGTTTCCTCCTTTGCATGGCAAATAACCTGGGAAAAACACCACTTGAGTTAAGCCCCTCCAACCTGCCTTGTCAAGCATTCAAAACTGATTTAAAATATCTTGTTATAACAAGAGCAACATGATTTGGCCATCAGACTACTTGTCTCCTAGGCACATCTTGAAGCATTGTTGGGCCAAATGGTGCACCAGACTTTGCTCCAGACAGGACTCAATTCCTGCTACAGCCCACGAGGTTTGGGTTGCTATCCCAAGGAAAGTGCATGTAAGGCTGCTTTAGCAATGGTAGAGTAGAGAAAAGCAGGTTACCTCTAAAACTTAATCTTCCTACTTTTTACTTTTCTCTATTAAAGTAAATCTAATCTTTCCACTCACAGGAAGTGAGGCACCAGAGCTCTATGCTCCCCACAGTCTGGGCAAGGGTTTTGTGCATCCAGTCCACTGTCAGGAGTGTGGCACTTTCCCTGGGCAGGCCAGGATTAATATAAAGCGGTTAACTTAACTAGCAACATATGTCTGCCTCTTTTTTCCCACTGCCATTTAATCTCTCTTATCCACTGACCATGCAAGCCTCCTATAATCACTGCAGAGTAATTATGTGATTATTCCAGCCCTCTAAATTACAGCTGCAGCTTGGACCCCAGCAATTGCGGGTGATGCAGCAGGGCTGACTTTCTCAACTGTTAGTTAATTACAATTAGACAGAATAAAAAAAAAACCAAACAACCCCCCAAAACAAATCACACAATAATAAAAAGAAACCGCACAATAATAAAAACTAACCTACAAAATAATAATAATAATAAAACAACCTCCCAGAAAATGCAACTTCTGCTGAGAATTTTCACCCCAATCTTTCTCAACACAAGGAAGATTAGAGTGGGAGCCATTAATAAGATGGCAATTTATGCTAATTTATCAGCACCCAAGCCCAAGAGCCTTAATAAAACTAGCTAAAAAGAAATTTATGATAAACAAAGGCAATTAAATTGTTGCTGTTATTACAGTGGCCTTTCAAATCCTGTTATGCTGGGTATTACTGTCCAGCTGGCTTGGGCAAGGAGAAGAAGAATGGAATGTGCAGCTGGAAATCTCACAGAAGGCTGAATGCAATGTCAGATGGAATCTGCAGGTTGTCACCTGAACCTCTCTGGGAACTCCTGCACACCCAGCAAACCACAAGGTTTAAAAAAATAATGAAATCAGCCCTTCAGTACTTAAAGGGAGTCTAAATAAACAGGATGACTGACTTCCTCCATGGACAGATAGTGACAGGACAAGGAGGGATGATTTAAACTAAAAGAGGAGGGATTTGGATTACATGTTAGAAAGAAATTCCTCACTGTGAGGCTGCTGAGGCCCTGGCACAGGTTGCTCAGAGAAGCAATGGATGTTCCATCCCTGGAAGTGTTTTTTTTTACTGTTTCACTGATCGTGGCTTGAGTGAGAAATATCCGTGAATGTTCTTCCTGAATCTGGCAAGTTTCAGGCAAATTCAGCTCAAGTGTTCTGAGCTTCCCTTCCCCTGCACACTGATATTCCAAGCCTAGGGAAAAGGAGTAGGGCAAAAAGCTGGAAAGGGCATGAATGAAAACAGAAGGGGAAGGAAGATATCTTCCCCAAGGAGCACATTAGAAGTCTACAGGTGAGCTCTATCAGAACTGGAAAAGGTGTACTTTTAAATTCATGATGATCTAAAACCCACTGAAATCACTGAGAAACACTCAAGGACCACCGATGGTGTCTTGACTCTGACACAGAACCACACACTACTGCACCTGGGTTGAGCTGTGCCCACAGGGGATGTAAATCCTTCATGGGTGTAAATCCTTATCACCTACAGGGTTTGATCCAGCTTTCTGCCTGGTCTCAGCTTTCTTCCATTCCATTCATGCTCATCAATGCATGCTGCACTATGAATGCAGGTCTTCCAACACACTTATCTACCAGGGAACACCACACTGTCCAGTTGCTCCTGGGTTCTTTCAGAGCTCACAAAGGGACAATGAACTGGAAGTGTGACCCAATCTGTAACTGTAATTGATGCAACTGGCAAATTCAGACTCATGTTGGAGGCTGAATTACTGTAAGAGGCCATTTTAAGAAACAAATGGTGTTGGGTCAAATGCTTCAAGGGGGTAAAAGCAGAGCCCTGCAGAATAGCAAACAAGTTTATATGTACAAATACCCACGGGCTGCTGAGATTTTCCCCACAGTGACTCTAAGAGACAATGTTATTTTATTGCAATGTGACATCAGAGGGTGATAAAAATAAAAGGAAGACCAAAAATCCCAAAACTGGTGATGAATTGCAAAATAAAGTGGTTTTCCAGCAAACCAGTAAAGGGAGAAGAATATCCTCCATTTCTAGAGGGAAGATGGAGAAYGGCAAAGATGCACTTTACAACTCATTCTGCTGGTAGAGACTAGGGGTCTGCTGACTCTAATTTTACACATTCCCATTTCTTCCCTCAAAACAAAATCGAGCAAAACCACTATGATTTAAGAAATGATAGCCCAACAGACTTGCACTGCAGGCAACCTTCATCAAACATTAGCCTCTTGGCTACACTGCAGAGCAGTCAGTTTTCAGTCTGGTTTAGAAGATCCTGATTTTATCACTTGCTGTTTATGATCAGAATATTTCATCTATTTTCACAAAAACCTTCTGTAAAACTTCCTATTCAAGTGAAAATAGCAGGAGTTTCCCAGTCATATTTGGGAAATAGTCATTAAAGTTCAGAAGGACTTTGCTGTTGGCACCATTTTTTACAAGAGATTAGAATTGATTTTGCTAAACCACACTTCAAAAAAATAAGAGAGGAAAAGCTTCAGCTATTCTTCTAATCTGGCTTTGTTTGCTCTATACTACTTTGTGAAGTRTTTATGTCTGAATTCACGTTAAGGAGAAGCAACCACAGCAGTTAATAATTTCATGTATATACCACATTTGGGCTGCAAAGTTCAAGGACCTGAGGAAACAGAGGAACATCAGTGATCCAGCCAGCCAAAGATAACATGAATCACGGGTACAAATGGTAATGAAAAGCAAGTCTTCTGGTTTGCCAAGACTCCTGTGAACCACTGGCAGTGCCTCCTCTGGATGTTAAAGCCAAAGGAAAGTCTTATATATTGACGAGATGAGCAAGTGGTTCTAAACTGCTCCTGGCCTTATAACAGGATGAGAAGGGAGTAAAAACCCACCAAACAGCTTTAATGGATTACCTACACCAGGGAATTAAACATTCTCAGGACCATTGCCAAACCCTGCTTGTATTTACAGTCTGGGATGCYGCTGTGTCCCTCTTACAGCTGTGACACAGCTGTGGTAGTATTCATCCAGGCTGTGGGCAACCCAGCTTCTGCTCTGCCTCAGTCCAAATCTGGGTGCCCCCATGGCTATTCTAGACATCTGGTTTTTGGTTTGTAGCTGGGGATAATCTCACTTCTCCTGATCTTACCTGGTGAAAAAATGACTGCAACAGCTGAAACACATGAAGCCAGGAATTATCAAGAATCCAGAATCATCTCAAGACGGATGGTCTGGTTGTGGTCTTGGTTGTAAGGCAACACTGCACAAAAGAGAAATGTTTGCTGAAGCAGAGCCAGGCTCTGGGCTCCTTCTTTCGTTGGGAGCTCCCTTGGTGCAAGGCTACAGACTAATCCACCTTTTTGCTCAGGCCGTATGACATGATGCCCCTATGTGTCATCCAACAAGCTCAGTGARGCACAGCTGGCCTTGTCCTAAGAGCAGGGCCAAGGATGCTGTTGGGGGCTCTATTATCTTTTTGTGTTCAGCTCACACTGTTCTGTTTAAAAGATTAATGAGACATATATTCTCAATCAAGAAGCTATTTCAGAAGCTCTTACTTCCAATCAGCTGTACAGTTCAGCTAGGAGGATCATCTGCCCTTATTTTGGTTGGGAGTTTCAGCAAAACATTTTATGGATATTTATTTCCCAGAGTAGCATTTGCACATTGACGGACTGAATATTGATGGTGATAAAGCCAGGCAACCAATGCAGATCTAATGGTGCATGGAGCGTGCTGACCTGTCCAACAGTAATTTGGGGTAGGAAGGTGCACAGATGAGGACACTCGGGCTTTTTCCTTGAATTATGTGTTTTTGCACTTGAAGAACACGTGAGCATCTTGCCACCTATGGCGGTAGATAAGTGAAGATCCACAGATGGTGGATCTCAGACAGGCTGAGCTCACCTAGCTGAGTGTAAGAAGATTTCTCCCACTTAGAAAAATATTTACCTATTTCAAGAATTCATAATTCATGTCTTGTGGGCCTCATCTTGTCCATACCATTCAGCCATGTTATGTTTGGCTCCAACACAAATTCCTGGGAAATTTTCTAGTCCCCACATAGCTCAGCATCAAGCCATGGCAGAAAGATGCAAGGGGACACCATGGGAGCAGCATATTTCTGTCTTCTGATTGTAAACGTAAGCTTAAGAAACTGGTAACACTTCAACTTGAGACACTCAAAGTTGGGTTACATGACTTGCAAATGGAAGACAGGAAGCCAGAGGCCGTCTCCTGCTCTGTCACCAGCCTGGGATGTTCAAAAGGAAAGCTTTTGGCCATGGTTTTGAAGGAGGAAGAATCAAGACACTGACTAAAGTTCCCATCAGGAAGGCAGCCTGAGCTGAACAAGCAGTAGAAAAGTCAAGTTAAAGTTAAAACATTTACCTGACTCCAGAAGCCTCCCAGTTCCTTTTTGGGTATCTCTGGTCTGTATCACCTTGTTTCTTGTTCTGGAAATCAATATCCTCATAACACAACTCCCTGGTTTTCAGCAGTAAATTAGCTCACATTGCAATTTGTATTACGGCACTTAGAAAAAAGAAACACATTCAGCTCCACTTTAACTGTTTTAACAGCACTCAGTAGGTCTCTCAGGAGCTCCCAGAAGCACTATGTGTGCTGGCTGCTCTTTTAAGAGGCCCATCCATCATTGTCCCTCTGCTCATTCTTTTACAGCTCTGCAACGTTTCCATTTTTTTCTTTACTTTTAGGGCTATTTTGACAGGTTTCATAACCCTATTCCTCTTACTCAGAATAGCTTGCAAGTGCACTCCAATTCTTCCACAAATCTTCCTCAGGAGTTTGTATCTCCCTAGTCCTCTGTGGTACCAATGTGTACACCAACTGCAGGGTCTTGAACCCCTGGGTCCTTCTCACCAGATTTTGGGGTACATTGTGCAGACATCTACCTCTGCTGATACCCTCCACTAGGTTTTCTGCATAGTCAGAGAGGAACTTAAGTCCATGAGCAACTACAAATTTTTGAAGTCTTGTCTATTTTTGCAAGTTATAKTTGCTTTTAATTATTGCCGGGATCCTACATCTGGCAGATATCAGACTAACACGACTGATGATGGATTTGGTGCTAGTTTTTCCACTAAAGCAATTAGTGTTAGGATGAGTAAGCTAAAGCTAAGAAATAGTCACTTTTGTGTCATGCACATGTTCTCCATGGCTTCAAGAAGTCCTGATTTAYTAGCACAAGTTTTTGTTTCACTGCAGTTTTCAGCACATTTCACACATTTCAAGATCTTCTCTGTGTCCACTTTGCAATTTTTAGCTGGAGTAGTTCTTCTTATACTCTTCTTTAGGCTCTTCAAGGTACATCCACTTCCCCTTCCTGTATTTTTCTGAAGCATTTCAAAGAATGCAGCACCTCTGAAGCCAATGAGGTTATCTTCAGGTGCTTGCCATGAATAGCCACAACACTCCAGTTGGAACTGGAAGTATTGGTTACTTACAGGGTGATTCCCTGGCTGGTGCACAATCACAACCATGGTGGTTTCTGATGATGTTTCACGCTCAGCTGCAGCTTCTGTAAATTTATTCCACATTGGCTTTGAAACTGGATAATTCTTTTCGGTCAAACATGCATGTATTATACTGTTCCTTGTATCATTTTCAAGTACAGCCTCACCAAATACTCTCAGGAGTATATCTGCTATCAATAGTGGTTTCCTTGGTTTATTCTCTACTTCAAGTCCTACAACTGACATTGGAACTGCAGCCTCTATTACAGGAGAGATACCAGTCAGTCCCTTTAGTGCTGTGGATATATGGTAACCAGTCAGGTTTTTGCCACAAACTTTGAATCAATACATAAAATTTCTGATCAAAAACCCCGGTACCAGACACGCTTGCACAGCTAAATTCAAGTTCCACAAGCCCAAATACATAGGAATTTTTCACCGAATTCCAAGTTCACATAAGAAATGCCTTGCCAAGGCAGACCGAAGGTCTAGCTGGTTTTTAACTCCAAACCTTTTGCACCAGCAGCATTCTGTGGCAAGCACTTCGGCACTTCACCTCCTTGCTGTGGAAAGAAATAAAGCCTTGTACATCTTGAGAACATGGCACCTTTTTAATTTCATTTTAAACAGTAAAATACTCCCATCATTTCAATGTCATGATTCTTGCATTGAAAACAACAATTAGCTATTCCCTGTTTAGCTTCTCCTTGTCACTCATGATTTTTTAGACTTCTGTCTCCTCAGTTCATACGAAAACCCTGCCATATCTTTCATTATCCTTGCTGTTCTCCTTTCAGCCTTTCCCACTTCTAGTAAATCAGTTTTGAGACATGAGAAGCAGAACTGCACAAGATCTTACTGAGAGTTTTGCACAATAGCAGGATATCTTCTGATTTGATCTGTATTGTTTTCCTAACAGTTCCTAAAATGCAGTTTGTGGGGGGGTTGACAGCTCTTGTCATTGAGGTGGTGCTTTCTCTAGAAATTTTTATTACCATCTCAGCCCTGAGAGGCAACAGTCAGCTCAGAGCCTCTCTGTATATGTTCAGTTAGGACTGTTTTTTACTGAGTGCATCACTTCACAATCTCACACTTTTGCAACGATTTTGTACCATGCAAAGCAGAGAGACCTCGAGACACATGAGACACAGTACAAGAGGAGCTGCAAAAACTTCTCTGCTCTCCGGCTATGAGAYATGCAATGAGATACTGCAATACGAGAACCCTTTCCTGGTAACACAGATGTGCAGGTGAATGTGCCACCACTGGAATCTGGAGGAAGAGGCTGGCATTCCACAGAAGTCCCATGTATTTCTTTTGAGAAATCCTGTTGTGTGAGATTACACTCTTAAAGGTAAAGTCTTGGCAGCTGCAAAGAGAGATCTACCCATGGACATCACCGAATGTCTTCTGTTGTTTGTGTCTTCTGAACCTCCTATTTGCTTCTTTTGCAGTCCACTGCTCTTTGTATTTTAGTCCCTTCTCTAACGCCCCTTTTTCTCCTTCTATAACCTATGCTTACCTCCTGATGCTTTCTATCACCTTGTGGCAAATTGCTGCTCAGTTTTTTAGCCTTTGCAGCAGGAAATTTGAAAAAAATTTAAATTCCAGATATCCATTAATTTGTTTTGTAAACATTCCATTGAAATATCAGATAAATAGATCTGTAGTGTTACTTACCTTATTGAAATCAATCTTTTTTTAATATCTAATAAACAATATATCCTTTATCATTGTATACTACATAAAAATTTTGGTGGTGCTATTAAATTCTTTACTTCCCAATAGTGACAAATACACTCCACACATACAATAGTGCTGCACAGTAAAGTGCTTGCATATGTTTTATCTTTACAAATACTGATAAAATAGGTAAGGAAATTACAGACTTGAAAATAAAAGCATCGATATTGTTGACTTGCAAAAAAAAAAGAAAGGTTACATCCTCTCATATTGTCATTTGGATGAAGAAGAAAATCTTCATCATTCAGGAGAAGAGCTTGGGGGGAAAGACATTGTTACATATTCAGTATAATTCAGTATAACAAAGCACTGTGAAGTACCAGTAGTAAAGCCTAAAAGCTGTGGAAATCATTACTATTAATATTATACAACTTGATATATATTGATATAATTGGGAATATTTATTAGTAAGAGGTAGAAGTGCAGTAGCAATAATATAATACTCTAAAAATGTCCGGGTTTTATTTCCGAGAGCTATATTTCACATAAAGTGTAGTTTATGCATTTCCCCAAATTTTTAAGTTTTCTACATTAGGGGGAAAAAAAGGTAGGCAGAGGAGAAACTGCAAAAGTCAGGCTTTTTTACTGGTTTTTCCATCTCTACTGGCAACACTGCGCAGAGTTGGGGCATCAAGCCAGGCTCCTTGGCTTGTTGAGTCCCGGCTTTCCAAGGACAAATTGACTGATAAAAGTTGTGCTGGTTTTATGTGTAGGATGTCAATTTGGCTTTGCCCACCCTGAATTTGCCTTCAGTCAAGTTTGATCATGGGTATCCTGATGAGGGCATCTTATGCAGCTTCCACTAGCATGGCACGGAGGTATCCTCTGAAGAAAATCCAGAAGAGCCAACGTGTGCAGCATTTCAAGACAGGAAAGGCAAGGCTTTGCAGGAACATCACCTGCAGTTTGGCACTGGTTTCACATGGCCCAGCAGAGGTCTGCRGAGGGCTGAAGCATGCACTGTGCCTTCTCACAGACAGAAAAGTCTTGCTGACCCAAAATAGTGACCAGCAGAGGAGACCCTCCCTAATATTGTACAAAAAACCCACTCATCTATCCATGCAGCTGCGTTGATGCAATAAAAAGATATTTAAAGCAGTCTTACTTTTACAGCGCAGTTAATTTATCATCTTGAGCCAACCACGCAAAGTTTCATGGCAAGTCAGCAAACTTAACCTTATTTGAAGCAATTCCTCAGAATAATTTACCAAGCTGACTGATTTTTGACTGCATACCCTTTAGACCTCCATTATTTTTTTATTAACACATCCAAAGTTAAATATATAATTAATTACAGATAAAACTACTCCTCTTTGTAACTGGTTTATTGCAAATCAAATTTAAATGTCATACATCCTTAGATTGTTTCAAAAAAGGACTTGAAAAGCTTTTAATTATCTTTATGCTTTCTTAAAACTCATTTAATAAGTATTCCCTCCATTCTCCAAGCTGTAAAATAATTTCTTGATGTTCTTCTACCAAGATTAACTGTCTTTCAGGAAAATATGCCATAGTCAACTCAAGGTTTTGGGCTCAGAAGAGGAGCAACAGGGTGGATTCACCAGTCTGTTGTACAGCCAGTCACATTTAATGGTTCTTTTGGCCTTCAAATCAACAAAGGTAAAATTACCCCTTCTCTTTCTCCCCCTTCGCCAAACCAGTAGTTAAAAGATGGCAATCCACATGAGTTAAATCTTGTACTTTAATTACTAGTCTTGTGTTTACATAGGAACCAAGTAGTTCAAAGTCGAATGGGCAGTAATTAAAGTATTTCCAGATGTGTTCAGAGATCCTACCCTGTTTTTACAGCCTCCAGCTGTCATATATTTTCCTTCAGTGGCTGTGTTTGACACGAAAGGGAACAATTTTATTTTAAACTGTGTTTTTGAACAAGAAATATTCCCGGATGTCAGAGATGGTGTGACCAGTATCTTGATAATGAAATCTCTGATCCAGCAAAACACTTCAAGATGATCCTAACTTTCAATATTTGACTCACTCCCTATTGACCGAAATCTCTGAAAACACAACAAACAGAGCAAAAAATTCCACAGATAATGTGAACCACATTGTGGAATTATAAATGGGTGGAAAATTTTTTCCACTAAAATCTGCTAAAGAAAATGTTATAATTTGCCTTTTAAGATAGTGCTGGTTTCCCCTTTTTTTCCCTAGCAGGCTATATAATATCATTATTTGTCATGCTTATGTTTTACATCACTAAGTGAATACTGAGGACGCTTGAGTTCCAAACTTACTTTGCAGATGAAACAGAAATAATGGCATTATCACCACACAAGGAAAATGTTCTTAGCACCAGGAAAAAAAAACCCAAAGTGCAAAGTGAAAATCTAATCTCTACCTTTGCAATGCCTGAGTGCTCCTGCCCATCCCAGCAGGAAAATTACCAATGGAGCTAGCGGCAAAGATGATAGAAGAGGTTTCTCATGCAGAGAGATGTGCTGTAAGCAAGGGAGCACAGCTGTAAAATTGTTAGGATGAATAAATTTGTGCACAAGGCAAAAAAACCCATCCTACAAACTCTAAAAAGCTTAGCAGCAGCTAACAACTTGACAAACCACCTTCTTTTCCTGATTGGTTTTGATAGGTCCTAATTAAAATGCTATCTGGCAACTTTCCGTGAAATCAGAAGAGCTTAAGAGAGTCATCTCTCATGTTTTCAGGCTCTGAGCTGTTCCCCTCCACACAAACCAACCCCACCCACTCAGGAGATTAAATATAACAGTTCAGACAAGATGAAATGCAGTGCTCCTACAGTTTTATTTGATTTATTAAAAGGAGAGAAGTAACCAAGTGGGAGGATATGCTGGTTTTGGCTGGGGTAGAGTTAATTTCCTTCATAGTAGCTGGTACAGGGCTGTGTTTTGGATTTGTGCTGGAAACAGTGTTAATAACACAGGGGTAGTGTCACTATTGCTGAGCAGTGCTCACACACAGCTGAGGCCTTTTGGGCTCCTCATGCCACCCAACCAGTGACGGGGCTGGGGGTGCACAAGGAGTTGGGAARGGACACAGACAGGACAGCTGACCCCAACTGACCCAAGGGATATCCCAGCCCAGCATATAAATCTGAAGAAAGAAGGAGGAAAGGGGGGACATTCAGAGTGATGGCRTTTGTCTTCCCAGGTCACCATTACGTGTAATGTAGCCCAGCTTTCCTGGGAATGGCTGAACACTTGCCTGCCCATTGAAAAGTGGTGAATGATTCCTTGTTTTGCTCTGTTTGCGCACACAGCTTTTGCTTTTCCTATTGAACTGTCTTTATCTCAACCCACGAGTTTTCTCACTTTTACCCTTCTCGATTCTCTCTCCCATCCCACCTGGGGGGAGTGAACGAGCAGCTGAGTGGGGCTGAGTTCCTGGCTGGGTTAAGCCATGACAGAGGAAAATAGGTCAAACATTCTAGATCCTTATGAAAAGCTAATAGCACCACTCTTGATTTTCAACATTACTTTCAAATTGGTGCTGTGTGCTTTCACAAAGACATTAAGGTACAAGAGGGGGCTGGAGCAAGGGAGGAAGCCCGGGTCACCTAAGGATGCTGACGAGTGGAGAGAAAAGCAAAAAGATGACTTTTTGATTGCCAAGTCAGCATCCCACTGCCCAAAGGCACAGCAACAGGGCCACACTCTTGGACAAGTGACAGGACAGGACAGTGAGACATTTCTAGCATCAGCCATGCCCACACCTATGAGCCGAAGTTCTGGCCATCTCAGGCTCCTTCATGAAGTTGTGTAAAATATTTTCCCACAAGGAACATTTTCTCTTGGGTATTAAAAGGGAGGTCGGGAACTACTGAAGAAGAAAAAGAATTTTCAGCTCTCATCTGCCTCTCAAGTTTCCCTGAGTCTCAGCCCCACCTACCTGAATAGTCACCATACCCTTTAATTCTACTTTCTCCATAAAAACGTCCACCTGTCTCACAACCTTCTCTTTGGTCTTTACTTCAGTGCCCTTACTGGTTATATTGCCCCAGATATTACCACATGCAGGTCCTCTAAGGAACATCCTTTTTATTCCAAATTTAGACCTTGCTGTTATCAGTGCTGGGATGTCCCACAGGTAATATTATCCTTCAGCTGACTGCTGGTGGAAAATAAGTGGGGATCATGAACACAGAGTATTTTGCGACTTGCCTAAGCAGATTGTCCCCATTGGACCTTGTTCATGCCTTGGAAAAAGGAGCAATAACATATGGTGGTCAGACACTGCAAAAGCCAGGTGCTCATTCATACCAAATCAGCTAATTAGTCACCAGTGACACCACAAGCAGCTCCGCAAGACAGCAGTGGTTCTGCCCTGTCACCTAATCAGTCACCTGTGATCCAGCCATCCAGCCATTTTTTCACCCAAGGAAGAATACGCCCATCCAAGCTCTGCACTGGGTCCATCACTGGCCACTTGCTGTTCCAGATAAAGATTTGTGAAGCTTTTTCCCCAGTGCTGCTGTGTACCAAGTCCAGTTATGCACTAAGTGTCCTTGTCTCTCTCCTCAGCTGGCAAAGGACACACTCCAATATGCTCTGGATGGCCTGTGTTAGCCTGGACTTCACCAGCCTGAGCCTGGACATGGTGCCTGGGCACAGAGGAATGCCCTCCCTACGGTGCCACCTGTGTCCTTGCAAGCACAGACCAGGCTGCAGGACTCCCCTTGCTCCCCCTAAATATTGAACGGGGTCTTGAAAACCTCACAAAGTTCAACAGGTGTCCTTGATCCTCTCATCCAGATCACCAAGAAAGCTATTAAACTGCATGGTCTGAATACTGAGCCCTGGGGAGCACTTGTGGCTGGCCCCCAGCTGGATGGAACTCCATGCACCACCACTCCCTGGGCCCACCCAACCATTCATTTTTTCACCCAGTGAACAGTGCACCTGTGCAAGCCATGGGCAGCCAGTTTCTCTAGGAGAATGCTGTGGGAAATGGTGCCAGGGATTTTATTAAATAACCTCTCAGTAGACAATATCCACAGCCCTTCCCTCATCCACTATGCGGGTCGCCTTATCATAGGAGACCAGGTTAGTCAAGCAGGACCTGCCCTTTATAAAAGTGAGTGTCCAGAGAAGCAAAAGGATAGGTCAGGAGAAGTCAGAAATGAGAACAGAGACTGGCATCAGGACAACTGAGACCTTCTCGTCATTTTAGAGGTCAACCAGCACCTGTGTCTTCAGATTAGCTTACTTGCATGGGACAAAGGATAAACTTCTCTTCTGAGCCCTAAATCTTCTCACAGCTAGTACAGGTTCATTTTCTCCATGTATCCCATCAGGAAGCACATCCCTTCCTCCCATGTAGAACAGGAGAGCAAAATGTCCTCAAGTTTACAGTGGTGATCCTGCATTCAACAGCACAAGAAACTCAACTTTAGGCTACGTTAGCTCTTGCGAGGCAATGCTTTTGCAAGAGTAAAATCCTGTCATGGGGGACAACAACCACAGTACTGCTTGTCACATCGTCAAACAAGAAAACAGAACCTCCTTTGAAGCACAGCAGGGTAAACTGATTTCTCAAAATAATTAGATTCTTCACCATGTGGAAATCATTTTAATTCAAGAGACAGATCTTTCACCAAGTGTATTCTTGTGTTTGTTACACAGGACTCACAGGCATGTGGGTGTACCTATCCTATAAATTTCATTTTGACCAATTCTTATACATGCCTACAAAGAGACCCCAGTCAGTATTATGCTCTTCCACAAGGACATCACACAGAGATTATCTTCACTTTCTTGGAAACCAAGCAAAATAAAACCTTTGTCCTTTGTAATTTGGTAAATGAACATGAAGCAAATGATGAATTAGATGGGCTAAACACACAGACTCATCCAGATGCAAAGAGTAATAGTTCCTTCTGCCATTCACAGCCCAAAGAAGATAATTTTCTGCCATATCGCTCAAATCACCTTACTGGTGCAAGGGCCATACATGGTTTTATCCACAATTTCTCAATGATGATTTCTCAGGGATGTGGCAGACTCTTTCTTTGATCAGGGCACTGGCAGGCTGACATTACTGCAGTCTTGCAGTGAACGGGGTGTAAGTATAAAATCAACAGATAGCACAAAATGGAGACTCTACTCCCAAGCTGAATTAATAAATGGAAAATACAATGCTGTGTGTAAGTCAGCATAGAAAATGGGGTTCATAACTTGACACACATACATTCAGATTGGTCACATGAATG
This sequence comes from Amblyornis subalaris, assembly GCA_018881555.1. Classification (NCBI taxonomy): domain Eukaryota; kingdom Metazoa; phylum Chordata; class Aves; order Passeriformes; family Ptilonorhynchidae; genus Amblyornis; species Amblyornis subalaris. Next base: position 6,992,983 of record JACAXG010000022.1, read on the forward strand.
TCTTTCTAAGAGATGTGCTAAAAACTCACACAAAAATAATGAACTCAACATGGATGTTCATGGCTGAGGTGCTTTGCACTTTGTTACGCAGAAGACAGGACTACATAATCATAGCAGTGTCTTTAAAATCTATGAATACAGAGCTCCCCTTGTGATTAAATCATCCCACACCCCCATGAGGAAAACAAGTTATTGTCTCCCCTTTATGGAGTGGGAAATTAGGCACAGCTTTACACCAATCATAATTATCTTCTCTACCCATGGGTTCATAATGGCTCACTATGTGGAAAAACTCTACTGTGCAAGTCATTCGTGAAACAGACCATGACTCATTTTTAACCTATCCCCATGACAAAATAGCCCAAAATGTGTAGTTGTAGACATGCCCTTTCAGATGTCAGCAGGAAGGCTCCAGAGATGGGGATGGAAGGACAAATAAAGTCCCAGTGTGTTTCTAGGGAGCTGGAGAAAGCAATAGGGTGGTTCTGCCTGTGGCCCCTCCACTGTGCTATGAACAATGTAGGAGATGGGCTCTCCCCTGAGCTGGGATGACCCTAGGAAGGGCAGGTAGCTCCTGGGCTACAAGCCTTGCAGGCCTTCAGCCCAAGGCATGCTGAGAGGAGCGGTCTGAACATAAGGAGATGCCTCTCATCACAAGTGTGAATTGCAAAGGGATTTTACGCTTCACACAGTCACTTCTAAAGAAGGGAATGCTAGCTATATAATTTGTATTTCGTATGCCAGGCCTCTGCAGAGACTCTGGATTCTCATCAGAAATGCCTGATAGAAGGAAAGCCTGCAGGGAAGGGCTATTTTACTTGCTTTTGAATTTTAATAGCAGACTATTTTGTACTGTTACCAGGCGCCTTGAAAGCATCTGGATTCTCTAGAGTAAAAGATCCCCAGGAGACGTTCCATTTGTTTCTTGTGCAATGCTCTGTAGGAGAAGTGTGGTCTATAAAGTTTGACATGTTCTAGTCCATGAGTGACCAAAACTCATTGTAACTGGGTTTCACTCTACCCATGTTAAATGACATTGGTGACTGTAGTCCATTTATTGTGGGACAGGCATGCTGATCAGTGTGCTATGGCAAAAAGAAGAGTAAAGAGTTAGTATGGGACAAGAGGTTTTGGGATATTTGGGGTAGAGACCTTGAGATTCTGTGTTAGATTTGTGATGGAGAGGACTTCAGACAGGAAGAGATCTAGGGAATTGCAGTACAAAGGGCACTGGGCAGGAGATATTGGGCATTCCCTAACTCTCCTGACCTGGAAAGTCTCAAATAGGAACACATCTTGGGGGCAAGAACAAACCCCCTGAGAACCATGCTCTTACCTCCTTTTGCTGTAGGAAGTATGGTCAGCCTCCAGAGTGGACGTCTCCTTTCTTCTGTGGAGGACCCCAGCATTGCTGCTGGAGGATCTGATTTAGGAAGAACTCTGAGATTGGTTTAATCTCTACAGGCCGATGTCTACGTGCAGTGTTGACATCACCCACATGTATGAGTTTCTGCTGAAGTATGTGAAGAGCTAATCAGGGCACTTGTGGAGTTGGGAGAGCAACTGAGCCATGCAGAGGTAGGTATCTGCTTCCCTACAGGCTGATCCACTTCCTGTTCTCCATGGGGTGCATTGACTTGCAGTTCTATTTGCCTGCTCAYGCATATATGGTCAGCGCATTTGAATTTTTCAGGTGTCCCACCTGATCTCCAGGAGCACAGAAGTGTCTCATAGATCCTGTGTCAGACCTATCAGCCTTCTTTCAGATGTCCCAGGACCCCCCTAGCCTCTGTACTGCACTAAGCGCTTCCACCTGGCAGTGCAATGAGCCTTAGACCTCCACTGACTGAATGCAAATCCTGTTGTAGTGGGCTTCTAGTCTAAGCCAGCCCCCTGGGCTTCCTCCATCATCACTGCAGGCAGTGGTGACATGTTCACCCCATCACCCAGTCACACCAATTTCTGAACTGCAGCTTCTCCACCACAGCCACCACAGCATCCTGTCCCCTACAGCCCACGGTGGCCTCTACCCAGCCTTCAAGCAGTCTGTCCACTCTTGTCACCCATCAGACCCAAATGAGTGACCTGTCCCAGGGATTTCTCTCTCAGTGTGTGCCGCAGAATGACAGCTCTTGTGTTGGAACGTGGCCCCAGGGAGTGAGACAGCTGCTGAGCTTGTGAAGTTACCATTTCCTTTTTCTACTGATGCCTGCAGAGCAGCAAAAGGCATCAATTCTTGTATGATCAGGAGTACAAATAGGGAATATTAACAGTAACACTGTAGACAAGTTCTGCACTGCAATACTGACACCCAGGAACTCCAGTGAGCTGGCTTAGCAAAGGGTAAACCTGAGTCTTCAACAATTGCGAAGCTTTTTGGTGTCCACTAAACAGCCTTATCTAATAATTCCTCATCTCTCCCATGGAAGATGGGGGAAAATTATGGCCAAGGAAATAGAAACACAAAAAGATTAAGTATAATGTTTCAATCCACCTGGAAAATTATAATCAAATTCAGGACTAGACCTCTGGACCACTTGACTCCAGGCCAGTTCCTAATCCAACTTCAGCTGCAAGCCTTTTGCCTGCTGGTGCAGGAAAAACTGCACTGCTTCTGGGCTTATGTGAGTTTTGCTGCTAGCTAGAAGACTGCAGCCTTCAGGGTTGTCTAAGCACCTTTTGCCAAAACTGAATTGTAGAGTGGCTTATGCAGTTTTGCTTGATTTACTTGTTCCTTTGATGTGCAAGGATTTAGTGACATGCTTAGCAATACGGTAGCATGAGACACGTTGCATAAAATCAAATCACTGCTGGGGCAGATGCTTCCAGATTTAAAAGCTCGATTGGTACCACAGACACGTAGCTGACTAACTGCAGGCTGTTTCTCCCGAGGCTCAACCTGTGGGGGTTTTCAGGGCCCCTTTTAGTCCCCAAACTGCAGTAACAAGGCTTAGAAGTCATCCTTTGAACCCCAAGGTGAATGTTTCAGGTCAGTAGTGGCTGATCTATAACATTCAGTCTGTACCAGTGTCTCTAAAGAACTGCTTTCAGCTCTGATTCATCAGCAAGTGCCACCCTTCTCCCCCCGCTTCGCCACCCTGCCAGCTGTGGACATGGCCAGGATGACCTAGATACTTGTCACCTCCAGGCTGGATTTTACCTTGATTCACAGTTTTTAAAACAGGACATGAAACAGATGGACAGATCCTAGCTGGTTCACATAGGAACTGCTTCATGCTCTGGGACATGTCAAGTGGTGTTCAAGGTCCTCTGCTGGTAATGGGCCAGCCCCCAAACACAGCTAGACTCTCCCTGTGACCCATCAGCCACCACCTGAGCCTGGGGCCAGGGCAGCTCCCAAATCTGCAGACGAAGCATGTGACATTAGGGAAAAAGTGTAACCAGTGACTTAAGTGGGAATAAGGTATTTGCATAGTTGTTTACGAATATTCCGCCTACAGCTGCAGAAGCTTAAATATCTTTCTCAGATTGCCTATGCCATCTCTTTCTTTTCTCTCCTCTCCTCTCCTTCTCCAATGAACTGGGAAGCATCATTCCCTAAAACCCTCCATCTCTGCCACTAGGAACAATTAGAGCATGACACCAAAGAAACAATATCCACCTCCCTTCTTCATCCAGCTGTGGGATGGAGACCAAGTGATCAGAAATGAAAATGCTGGCTGTTTCAGTTTTTCCATCATGATGCCCTACAGCAGCTCATTAGGGCTGTGATCCTGCATGGTTCAAGTCAATAGGAGCAGGAGGCCAAGGACTGATTGTGAAGGGCTACCAGTATCTGCAGGTTATCATTACCTTTGAGATCATAAATTATACTGCAGGTAAAACAAAGGCAACAACCACCACCTCTATAGGAAACAATGTGTAAGCTGCTTCTAGTCACTGACAAGAAACTTGAAATACATYTTCTAGCTCTGCAATATCTGATTCAAACGGTCTTGGTATCTACTCTGCTCTTGTTTTGACAAGAACAAAATCCTGGACCATGCCCAAGAGCTGCAGGMACTGAAGATTGCTGTTGGGGATGTAGGTTTGAGAATTTTGTAATGAAAATCCTCCTTGTGAAATATTGTCCCAGAATCTCCTATGAAACTATGAATAAATCAAACAGAATGTCTCCTAAAGTGTCCTGGCCTTTCCTAAGAACATAGATCATACCCTCCCCACCGAATACCTTTATACAGATCAGAGACCTGGTTCAGTTAATCATCAGACAAGGTCCACGTGCTCATGCAGAGCTCTCTGCTAGACCACGTCCTGACTCAGCTTCCTTCAGAGGACCCCAGGTACAGAAATCACCCACTCTATTGACTCATGTGTCAAAAATCCATACCTTTTCTTTCTTGCTATCTGGTAAAGGTATTCCCGATAACAGAATCATTTATAAGGAAAAAATTATTTTTTAAAAATCACCTATTCCACCCTTTAGCTAACTATCTCAGTTATCTGACCCATATTCCACCAAGAAGTAATTACTACACATGCTAAAATCCATCCATCCATCCATGCATTTATCCATCCTATCTAAAGTATTTATGCTCGTATTTAGGTGTCAATTTCCAGTTATCACAGAAATCCTCCCCCCAGGAACCACCTACCTCTTGGGAGCTCAGCTCTATGCCTGCCAGTGTTGTACAGAAGCAAGCTGTTGGAGTGTGTTCCATTTGCTTATATCTGTGAGGGCTCCTGTTGGATTAAATAAGGTGGATTTGGAGAGCACAAGCCAACTATAAAACAAAAGGCATGGAGTAAGTGTGAGAGAAAAAATCTTAAAAATAGGATGGCAATGATGGAGCTGAAGCAGGAAAATGCACTCAAGTTGCTCCACACAAAAAGCTGAAGTTTTGATTTAAATATAGTATTTTTACATAATCTGGCAGATCAATAAGTAGGTAAAGAGTTATTAAAAGTTGTCAGGATGCTTTGGGGCACCCAGGCATGAACTGCCTGGTACAGAAGCGGTGCCTGCCCTGGATTCAGAGCAGTCCTTGGTGTGTTGTTATGAGACCTCTGCTGTCATCTAGTGACAAAAGGGAAGAAGTAGCTGAAAAAAAAGGAAAATCGAGATGAAAGAAATGTCAGTGCAAGTTGTGACTTGGAAGCAGAAAACTGGGCATTTCGAACACCCGGAGCTCACTATCAGCAGTGAGGTCTCACCTGTACACGTAGAGCCAGTGGAGATGTTTTTTAAGATCGCCCCCTCACATTGCAGCGCTGCTCTAACTCCTTCAGGATCGCCTGCAGCCAACAAAGCTCGAGCGGGTACATCCAGCCACAGAGGCTTTGTCATCCAAGGCTGACAACACAAGCACTCCTGTGGGCATGCACTTAGGCTATTTTAGATGTCCACTTCAGGATGAGGCATCTTGCTTCCTAGAGAGGCTTATTTGTCTCCAACAGCTAGGAAGGGAGTGAGAACATCTCCAGTGCAGACACCTGCATGGCAGCGCTCTAGAGTTAAGTGAGATGACTGCTGYCCCTTAACTGGAAGGTAACACTCACCTGGAGAACAGGTCAGAATTTCTCCTGAAACCTTGTTCCTATCCCCATTTTTGTTGATTTTGCAGGGAAAAACTCAAACTGGCCACCCCACAAAGCAGCTGACCATGAGGTGGTCTCTTCCTTCACCCATAACAATGAACTCCTCCAGCCTTTCAGGGAAATGTCCTCTATAGGGACATGTGCCCTGGAGAGAAATGCTGGAGGCAGCAAAGAGCATCACTGGCAGCTGGGAGAGGTTGAAGGCAAGAGAAACTATCTGGAGTGAAATGAGGCACGAGAAAAACAAGAGCTGATGGTGCATATACAGAAGGAGACATCAGAAGGTCAGAGTTCAAATGCCATGTGTGACCTTGACCTTTTGTGTGATTTAGGACAAGTTGTTTCACCAGTGTAGCCCAGTAAAACAACAGGATACTGGTTTCCCATGGGAACTCTCCAAAGGCATTAAGGTTTGCTGGTATAGAACACCACAATAACRCTGGGCACAATAGGCTGCAGCCACTCCAACTTGAAAGAAAATTCATGTTTCACCAACAAAGAGCTGATTTTCTCTCTCTACTTTTTAAATATTATAGATGTACAGTAGTTAGAAAACCTTAGTTTTTCTCTTGTCAGCAGGGCTGAAGCAATTGAATCTGAATTTTGCCTTTGTGTGCCTTTCCCTCACAGTATTTTCCAGCCGTGTTGCAATAGTGGGTACGAAACACAACCAACRCCATCCTGCTCTGCTGGTAACAAGCCCTGTGTTCCTTCTGTATCTCTCTGAATCACTCCATTAGGCTCACAGACCTGCCAAAGGGTATTTCAGAGATTTCCTTTTAAATCTTGAAAATAAAATATTAAGCACAATCAATCATTCCTCGTGACAGCTTCTTTGTCCATGAACTATTTCCATTTATTAGAAACCATCTATTTAAAGGCCACAGTGCGTGGGAGAGGGATAGGTATTAAAAAAAAAAAAAGAAAAAGCCATTTCTTGATCCTACTGGCAAAACATGGTGTATTTTCCTCTGTTTTCCTGTTAGAGTCACATATTTGAGCCACAGCCATGCCTTGAACAAGGCAGGAGCATTATGGATGYTCAACAAGGTCCCAGCATTTAGGGCACCATGCTAAGGGCAAAGACCCAGCTTTCACGGCGAGCAATTTTTCACTCACACGATCAGCAAGCGAAGCTTGACAGCAAGCCCTGGAATGATTGAGAAATGCCGTTCTGCACCAGATGAGGTCCCAATGTGAGCTCTGAAAGGATGAGCTCATGCTGGGAGCTTAAACCTCAGGGGGTCTGAAGAGCATGAAGCTACTTGAGACCAGGCAACGCTGGAGACCATATTGGGCATCAGCAGGGACACAGGGTCATGCATCCAAACAAATTCCTCCAGCTACCCCATAAAGCAGCAGAAAATCAGCTGCCATTTCTGCCTTTTCAGGCAAAGTGGGACATTTCTGAGCTGGATTAAGGGCTTTTAAACTGTCCCACGGGTAGAAGCAAGATGAGGGTGAGGGCAGGGCCAACGTCTCAGCTTGTCCTACTCTTTATGCTCCTGGACAGCAAGGAGTCACAACATCTCTTTGCTGACAAAAGCCTTTCTTACAGCCAAAGGGATGCTGGAAAAGTTGGCAATGTGCATCACCTTGGAAGGTGCTGCAGGGCCCCCCAGCCCCAAATGGTCAATATGTGCATGGAGAAGTGGAAAGACATAGYACACAGCAGCAAAAACAAAGGCAACATTTCACAGCAGCATATGGTACAGGCAGCTCACCTCAGGTAAATATGCCATGGATGAATAATAAAAAACACCCCCTTTGCTTGAAGCAGAGGCTGTCATGGAAACCCTGGCAGTGAGCGGCATCAYTGAGGGGATTCGGTTAGAAGTGACAGAAAAAAAGTCATAGTTTCTTGGGAAGCAGCATAATTGGGAGATTAAACACTCCAAGCAGGGCTGAAGTCTGGGCTCGGGAACTCTTTAGCAGGTTGTGCCCATCCAGCCCAGGAGGYACCACAGCCTTTCAGTGCCTTTCCTGCAAACTGGAGCGGATTTTCCCATTAGACTTGTTGAAACGGTGTAAGCCCTGCAGGACAATAAACATCTCTGTGTGTTAGTACTTAGGCTACCATGGGAGAGATTCTTTGTGACCATGAAAAGACGGTTGTTGTGGATATCCACCCTGAGGCTTGGCAGCAGAAACTGAAGCAAAAGAGGTGGAAGGGCTCTCTGTGCATTCCCTCCAAAATGTGGTCTAGAAGGTTATGGCCAGTGATGCACCCTCTCCAGACCAGCATCCCTCACTGCTGAAGGCTCAGGGAAGCTCAATGCTTTCCATTTGATCTGAATTAACACCAACCACCTTTTTCTAAAGCTGGATTTATCCTCTCCTCACTGAAAGATCGTAAATCAGGATGCTCAATTTGCTCCGTCAGCATACGGACATGCAAACACCCTCCTCCTGGCACTCATTGATGAGGTTTATGTCTTAATTGGCATCCCCCAAACCACTCCAGCATGAGGGTAGACAACCTGATAAATGTAAGAAACTGCCCGTCCTGCAGTGCCTTTTCCACCATGCTTCCCCTTCCAGGCAGCCTGCGCTGTTTTATCACTTTCTCTAAAGGATAGCGCTGCCGAGTCCCCAAACCTCACAGCAGCAGGGCACTGTAGATAAGGCAGGGAAAGTATTTCACTCGCAAGGAAACTGTGCTCATCTTGCACTAACGTCCCTGTCCTCTGGAATCCAAGGCAATAATTACAGCAATTTGTAGATAATTATTTGTTAATTAAAAACAGGCTTGCTGGGTACAGTTACCAATTTCCTCTGCTGGCTGCATAGGGCTGCGCAAGGAGACACAGGGGGATTGTTGGTTTCATAAAATCATTTGCTTGTTCAGTTCAGAAAAAAAGTCCCCAGTGGGTCATCTCCCCACTCTCCCCATATTCTTGCAGGTCTGATTCATTCTCCTAAGACATCCCCAATAGAGATTTGTGCCTGGCTTTCCCTTGGTGATTTCCAAGGAAGGTGACTGCCACATTCCTCCACTGCAGCCTGCTTCCTCAGCTAATTTAATGACCCTTTGCTCACACAGACTCATTTCCAGACACTTAAATGAGTAGCTCCTAAAGGAATCATGACCCCAAGCTGAGGTCGTGAGCCTGAAAGGAGCTCACCTCCATCCCATGTTTATATAAGCAGTAATAAGTGGACAGTGTGGAGATGGAGTTACAGCTGGGAACAGACTGAAGCTGCTAGTTTAAATAGTGCTGTTGGGGCAATTATTCTACCCTTGATTGAGCAGTCTGGRGTTCACTGTATTTTCCCAGGCATATTTTTCAGGCCAGCTGTGAGAAGAACCAATGACAGGATTTCAGACGTCCCCCACTAAATACTGCATCCACAATGAGTGTGTCTTGGAATGACGGCCCCCATGGCTATGAGGATTTTCAATCTTCTGAGTCCTCTGTCTCTGTTTCTCCTGTGGAACACACCACCTCCTGGGACCACCACATGCACCAGCCTGCTCCAGGGTCCCTCACAGCTCCAGAACCAGGACAAATTATTCAGCCCTGGAAGCAGGAAAGTCACATTGCTCCTGATCTGTTTCTGGACTGAKCTGGCTCTGGGCAGTCATTTCAGATGTCACTTCTTCTGTGGCACTGAGGAAACAGCTCACGGAGATCAGAGAGTTGGCTCTGTGGGTTGTACACAAAAATAGCACCAGCAGCACCACTATAAACCCTCATGGAAAGGCAAGTCCACGGGGAAGTGTGATAAGAAGTGAAAGCAAGCAGCCTCCTCCTGCTGGTTGTAGCAGAGCAGCTTGGAGCCATAGTGACAAGGATGGGACAAAGGAATAAAATGGCCATTTTGTTATCATGTGCCCAGAAGCAGATTGTTTCCATCTCCCTTAGCAAAACAGCAGCATCAATGAGAACAAACCAGTGATAACGGGGAGGGGAAACAAATTAGGCTGTCAATATCCTCTTCATGGAAATAATCTCAAGGTTGTTAGTCACACAGGGCTGCTTCGCCCCTCTAATTTTCTCCTGTACGTGGGCTTTCGTGTTCCTCTCATCACCTTAGCGGCTCAGTGCCTGCACCATGTGCAGAGGAATCACAATTAAGCAAAGTGGCTGGATGTCATGATATATGGCACTACGCCTCTGCTGCAGCAGCACAGAAAGCTAACGAAGAGCTGAGATTAAACACTGGGTTAATTAGTACGTTTAATTAGTTCTCAGTTATTAAATCCTTTCAGACCCTTAGATAAATTGTTCAAAGTACAAAACATTCCTTAGAAATGCTACCATTTACTCCCCCCTTCTSTCTCCAGGTAGGTGCAGGGCTGGGAAGCTCTAGCCTTCCACCTGCTGCCTAATGCAGGAGTAGAGTCCACCTAAGCCTCAGTGGCCCAGCACCAGTCCCTGAGACTATCCTYGAATTTGCAAGTCCGCCAATTTGCAAATTCACAGTTCTTCTCAGAGGGGATGAGGCAGTACCCTGCTAACATGGACAACAGTTAGTAGGAAAGGGAATAGCACTGCAAAAAAAGCAGAGAGCAACAGCTCCTCTAAACTCTGAGACACACACACAGATTCAGAGGTTTGCTGTGCACTTAAGTCACCCAGGAGTGTGTCCCTTTCCATACCAACTTCCTCTGTGGCTGCATCAGACAAGCAGGGCAGCCCTGCAGGAAAAAAGAGCAGGAATGGGTGGAGGAACTTCTCACACAGGCTTTGGAGAATTGCCAGTCACTGTGCCAGTTAGGCTGAGGGACAGGAAAAGCTCCCCCAGGCTCCTGTTAGCAGAGTCTCCTGCATTCACCAGACTGAATGATTTTCCTGTGATTTCCATGTTCATCCCAACAATCCATGCTAACTCATTGCAGAGAGCTGCTAAGATCCATGAGGTCAGCTTCAGSGAGGCCATGGCAGTGCTGCCAGAGGCTGTTCTCATCAAGGATTTATTTATGGCAGAGGAATCCAGTTTCTGAGATCACCTTGGAGACCTACCCAAGGCATTTCACTTGGATAATGCGGGGCTCCGAACAACACAGGTACAATGAGCCCAGGCTCTGGGCAGGCTGGAAAACTGATTCCTATGGAGTCAAGTCTGTATACTGTTTTCACCATAGTTCTCTGGGAAACCGATGTTTGGGTCTAACAAAGGGGGTTTCAGCATTTTTAGCACCAAGTCTTTTTTTCCCTAGTTATTAACAGCTGTGATGGTGGGCAGGGAATTCAGGTCCTCCTGATGCTGGAGACCTAAACCCATAGGCTAAGAATTAACAGGGGCAAAGGGCTACATTGGATGTGGCTTGCTTGAGGGAGTTTGCTAAGAAAAAAACTAACAGTACAGGATTAAGCTAAGTGATATTCCTCACCACACCAGGAAAGATATCCCTGAACAATGGCTTACTCAGTACTTGTTTGTGATTCTAATAATCATAAATTATCAGAAAGCAGGTAAGGTGCTGTTTCTCAGCAAACCCACATTTTGGGAACGAGAATGCAGCTTTCTGGAAGATAAAGTCTCTCTTTTTCTCTCTGTGCAGTTTCAAAAGAAAGGTATTTAATCCTTCTAAAAATAAGTATGAATGTATTTGCTTCCAGAGTCTACAAAATATGTCTGCATCAAAGCAATGTGGAGACATTTGGGAATGAAGTAGCTAATTTGATACTCATAAGAAACCATAACCATAGGCTAGGACTGTATCTCAGAGAACTGGGCTGACCTTTCAGCAGCTGATGATAGTCCTAAAATGACTTGTCATCAGTGAAAGTCCAATCTAACATCACTTAAAATACATTAAAAGCTATCACTGGCTTCTGCAGATATTGGATTAGACCATATAAAACCCACTTGAATGCTGGGAACCTAAGGAAATTATCATGGTAAATCTAAATTCTAGTGAAGCCTTACAGGCTTTAAAACATCTCTCTGCAGCCCCATTAAGAATGGGTTTCTACTTAGCTCATGAATAATTCACTTCTTTTTTTTTCCGACAGTACCACCACAATGAAGCCTAAGCTCAGCACAAAGCCCAGCAYTCCAACCACCTTTTTGCTCACAGCAAATCCAGAGCATGTTTCTGTTGGAAGAGCAGTCCAGAAAGTAAAGGCCTGGGCATAGACATTGCTTCCCCTCAAAATTTCTCTTCTCATTTCCTGCTGTCCCCATGGAGGTAGTAACAGCCCTCCCCAACACTTTTTCATCTCCCCATTTCCAGTCCCTTACCCTGGGCCATGGTGATGCTGTGACTTCCAAAACAACCGGGATCTGGAAAGATTAATCTCCCTTTAGGAGCCAGTCCTCATACACAACTTTGTCTATCTCCTCCTGCTCAGTTTTGAACCATTTGATCTTCATTTCAGAAGCATAAAGCSTTGTTGCAGAACAAACCAGCTAGCTGGGATAGTCCCACAGCTCTGTCTCCTTGGGAGAAATTTTCACTCTGTTTAACTGAAACAGGCAGAGAAGAAGAGTGCTGGCCAGTCCCCCTCAGAAATCACTCCTAGCAACAGGACCTATGGATATCATACAGATTACTCCTTCAAACCATCTGTCATTGCATCCTTTGTTCCAGATGCACTGCCTTCAACACAACCTCACATTACACATCTCCCAGCCACATTGACCTTTAATCCTCTYTCTTTCTTTCTTCCCTCAGTGAAGGACCATCTTAGAAGATAAACCCTGCTTCTACTAGAAACATTTACTGGGAACATTTCATGTCTCCTAAATCCAGCTGAAAGTACAGAAGGACCATTATTTCTCACCATCCTTTAAACCTCCCTCCCTGCAGACACCCTGACAACTGGTGTCCTGCTTCCTAGCCCAGGCTGACATTAGTACTCTGACCCACAAAGAGCATCAGTGCTCTCTGGAGAGCTTTTAAAAGGCTTCTGCTCTGCATGGAAAGAAACAAAATCACATTCAGACATTGCCATGTCTTTGCCAACATCTGCAACATCTCCAAAACACCCAGTTTGTACCAGAGAGGAACAGCRCTGCAAGTTAGCTCCACCACTGCATGGACCCATACAGACCTACTCAAAGAACCTGAGATCTGGGGTCACTCTTGGGGCTATGGTTCATGGTTCTGGTGTTGCCAAACAGCTGGCCAGTGAGGACAGCATCCAGCAGTGAAAAGAGGATGGGCAGCTATAGGAAATGAGGTCTACAATCATGAGATTATGCCTTGAGATGTGTGGCTAAGAGATTTCCATGGGCTATGCCATGAGATATGTGGCTAAGGGATCCCTGTGGGCATGAAGACTGAGGGGGTGATAGTTTATCAGGCGAAGGCTGGGTGACCCTCATCACTGCAAGAGGTGGAAGAGGGAGTGATGCTAAGGTGTCATGGTTCTGTTCCACCCTTGAGCAAGACCCACAGCCTTTGTAATCTCTCTTTGTTACTCTTGATATCCCTCATTTACACATAAAGTGGCTGGCCCACCACCACTTATGACAGCAGGAACAGAAGATTTGACTACAGCCTCAGTGACTACTTCCATTTCTCCCAAAAGTATAGTGCTATCATTTGGTCTTTAGAAAGAAGGATATTCAGCTGGATGGGAAAAGTTCAAGTCCAGTCCAAAAAAATCTAAGGCCAAACTTTCCCGTATTATGCTCTTCCCTTCAATTACCCACAGCTGTTACTGGAGCAGACAGGTCTGAGGGGAAGTACCTTACCTCTTTCCTGGTGTCTTTAGACACTGTAACTGGTGCTATCCTCAAATTCTTCCCTAAATTAATTGTTTATTTGGCCTGGAGAGGGTTTTATGAGTCAAATAACCCTGGAAAAAAATACTCTGGGCAGTATAGCAGAACACGAGGAAAAACCTATAGATGAGAGCAGTAATAAATGCACCATCTGTGACCAGGCACAGAGAACACGTAACATGCACTGCGCAGTCATTACATACATGTTTAATTCTCACTTTGAGCCAGGAGCTCCCTAAACGATAGAGCCCCAAAATCCCACCAATTTATATCCTGTGTCTCTGCCTGACACTGCAGCAGAGTACAGTACCAGCTCCTTCCTGCACTGTGATTCTCTAAGAAACCACACCACAGCAGTGTACCAACATACAGCAAAGCTCAATGATGGCCCTTGCAGGAGGGGATGGTGACTGGCATTAAAATAAAACTAATTTGGCTCACTCAGGAGCACCAAGACATGCTTCCAGCACTGAGGCAGTAAACCTGCATGTGTGCAGGCAGTCTGCACGATTCCATGCAGTGGCAGGCAGGACAGATCCTGGACAAGCTGCCCTTGCTGCCTGAGGTTGCRCTTCTCTCTCTCCCTCTACTTACTCTCCCTGCACCCCTGTCGAGATCTCCTATCCTACCTCTCAACGTCTTTCTCTTCCACCTGATTATGTCCATGGCCCTGCTCTGCAGCTCTAATTCCTCGGGATGGCCTTTCAAGGCAGGTCAGAGCTGAGGTCGAGACTGAGAGCCAGGGGTGGGGACAYTGGCTTACTGGGAGCAAAGGCAGAAGCGTAGGAAGGCCCTGGCAAGCAGCATTGAGCTTTGAGGAGAAGCTTTTCATGCACAGATAAAAAGAATCACATGGCAAAGTCGAAACCAGGCATCTACAAAGCTTTCCTCTTTCCCATGAGCCCAGCTTGTTTCTTTTAAACGAGGTCTCTGGCCAGCAATTCCTTTCTTACCTGGGACTTTACAGGGAGGTAGGGATTTGTCTCCCCACAAGCGGTGTCAGTACCAAAGCTGCCTCCCAGCACCTCCTGGCCCTGGAGCATCCCACTGCTGCTGTCTCTTGTGTCACCCACAGTGCTCCAAAGATTAAAGCATAGAAATGAGGCAACCTCTGACCACAAGCACAGCAGATTTGTTCAGCTGCTGCCTTCCTGCAGTGACTCTGCAGAAGAGGGGTGGGCACRGATCACACAAGTAGAGCAGCAAAGTCCAAGGTGCATGGGGAAGCAGCACTGACATTTCACAGAATCACAGTGTTTTGGTTGGAAAGGACATTTAAATACTATCTCATTTCAATCTCCCTGCCATAGGCAGGGGCCCCTTCCATTAGACCAGGTTGCTCCAAGCCCCATCCAACCTGGCCTTGAACATTTCTAAGGTTCGGGCAGCCACAGCCTCCCTGGGCAACCTCTGCCAGTGCCTCAGCACCCTTGCAGTAAAGAATTTCTTCCTCATGTGCAATCTAAATCTACACCCTTTCATTTTAAAACCATTGTCCCTTATCTTTGCACTGAATGTTTCTCTGTCTTTCTTATAAGCCCGCTTTAAGCTTGGAAAGGCTSCAGTAAGGAAGAAGCCTTCTTTTCTCCAGGCTGAACAGCCCCAACTCTCTCAGCCTGTCTCCATATCAAAGGTGCTCCAGCTCTCTGATCTTTGTGGCCTCCCCTGTACTCACTCCAGCAGGTCCAYGTCCTTCCTGTGTTGACGACTCCAGAGCAACACTCCAGGTGGGGTGTCACCAGAGCACAAGGAGAGAATCCCCTCCCTCGCCTTGCTGGTCATGCTGCCTTGGATGCAGCCCAGGTTACAACTGGCTTTCTGGGCTGCAAGTGCACATTGCTGGGTCATGTCCAGGTTTTAGCCCACCAGTATTGCCAAGTCATTGTCTGCAGGGCTGGAGACCCCGATAGCAGCTCCTCACCTGCCACTCAGAGGAGCTGGAAGGACAGAGGGGCATAAGCCTGAAAAAGAGACAGGAGAAAGGTCTTATTCCTCAACAAGGCCTGCAGAGCAGAGCCGAGTCCTGCATACCTTGCCAGGAAAAGCGTGCAATGTCAGAGGGGTTACGCTCCCTGAGAGAAGCCCAGGGGGATGGGAGAGTGGCGGAAGGTCGCTGAGAACAACAGCACGCCATCCCCAGATATCGCTGCCGCTGAGGAGGTCCCAGAGAGCAGCAGGATCCCTTACCCCCGCCACGGGGCTTCACTGTCTCCCAGTACGGGACCCTCCCCCCCCACTTGCAGGGATTTCGTCCCCACGTGTCCCCCCTGGCAGCCACGACCCCATACCAGGAACTACATTTCCCAGGGGCGCTTGCGCCCAGGAGGCGGAAGAGGCGGACTGAGCCGCCTACTCTGTTCCGATTGGCTCACTGGGCGCAGGCCGAGTGGCTGTTGGGTGAGCGGGCGGCCACGTGAGACCGTGGGAGGTGCGCCGATTCATGTGAGCCCCTGCGGGAGTGGAGCGGGAGCCGGGAGCGGGCGGCCGGGCTCGGTCCGGGGATCTGGGGGCAGCGGGCCCGCCAGGCCTCGTCATGCTGGGGGCCCGGGGCGGGTGGCGGGCCCTCCGCCGCTGCGCCTCCCTGCCGCGGGCCGTGCGGCTGCGGGTCCGCGAGGCTCTGGGGGCACGGGAGCCGGCGGACGCGGTCAGAGTGCAGGTGTGTGCCCGGGGTGCGCCCGGCAATGGCCCGGCCCGCAGCCTGAACGGAGGGGAGGGCCTGGCGGGGCGCGGCCCACGTCCATGCTTCAGGGAGGGAAATGTGGGAGCCCGGCAGAGCGTTTTGCTGACTTCCCAGCTCTCCTCTGCAGCTGTGCCGAGCCTCTCCCTGTGTGCGCTCGCTGTGCGTGCTCAGTTCGCTGTTGTCGGAGCCAGAGACGCTTTGGAGTCACTCGACACGTGCAGGGAAACGTTGTCACTGTGATGGGTGGTACTGGACGTGCTCTCCACAGTGTTGTCTCTGTCGCCTGTTCTGTTTGGGAGAGCGAGCCATTGCCTCTGTGCTGTTGTTTTTAAAGCTTTTTCATAGATCTCGTGCCACATCTATCCAGGTCTGTAGCAGTGTCCATAGAAGCATCGAAATACTTCCACTGATGTTCGTATTCGGCTCCTTTTGTGAACCAAGGTAGCCTGGCATAAATGGGCTTTTTAGCAATGGAACTCTTTCCCTTGGCATAGGATTGTGTGTTACCCTGTTTTCTGATGTTTCCATCTGGCAGAGTAGTGGTTACACACACACAGTCCCTGTTTCAGTGCAGGACTGTGCAGTTTTAGTTCTGGATGAATGTGAAGAGGACTGGGATACTTGGTATCAGCTTTAAACAAAACTGAAAGAGGAGAGAGTTAGATTTATAAGAAAGAAATTTCTCACTCTGAGAGTTGTGAGGCACTGGCACAGGTTGCCCAGAGAAGATGTAGCTGCCTCATCCCTGGAAGTGTTCGAGGCCGGGATGGGGCTTTGAGCTACATAGTCTACTGGAAGGTGTCCGTGCCCATGGCAGGAGGGTTAGAACTGGGGGACCTTTAAGGTCCCTTCCAATTCAAGCCTTTCTAGGATTCTGCTGACCCAAAAACTAGTTTGTAGCACAGTGGGATTCCTGCTCACACATAGGTGAAGTGTAATAATGTAGGAAGAAGCTCATTGAATATAGTTTGATGAGTAATGCAAGCTGGAATAAACTGATGCTAAAATTTGCAATATTGCTATTCTTTCCCCTTCCCTGTCCTCCAGGCCCTTGCTGCTTTGTTGCTTTTCCCCAGTGCTGGCAAAATGTGTGGGTTTTGTATTAAACTGGGTTAGGGATCTCATCTAGTTTAAATCCAGCCTTATTATGGCTAGGTTGTTGGAATGTGCAGTCTAGTCAGAGTCAGGATTGTCACTTTCATTGCACGTTTGTTCTGGTAAGGTGTGAAGTGGTCAAAACATTGCTGCTGCTGCAGCCTCTGCTGCTCTGATACAAGCCTGTGGGTATGGTCTTACTTCCTGTTGCAGGATGCAGGACTCCTCTCCTTATTTAATAGATCCCGGAACAGCTTGATGAGGTGGCAAAAGAAGCTTTTGAGAATGTTTCTTTGTTCATTTTTTTGGGGTGTGTTTTGTTAAGGAGCGTTTGTGAGTAAGGAAATCAAGAGCAACATCTGCCACATTACACTAAACGTGCATCAGGTATAACATACATGGTGTGTTCTGGGGATTTGCTGGAATACAGAGGATAAGCACAACGCCTTCAGCTATGTTATTGTATGAAATACTTTTTAAACACCTGTTGCTTTAACCATACAAATATGGTTTGGGGATGCCCAAACGATCTTTTTTCTTGCATTAGTTCGTCCTTCAGGTGGAACTCTCTGCAGAGGTGGTTTACCCTGTCTCACTCACTAGCTTCATAGCTTTAAAACCTTCCATAGTTCTGACATGCAGTTTTTCCATGCTACGCAAGCCTGTGTTAGTAGTCATTCTTAAAACTATAASGTGCTTTACTTCTGGTGCTGTTTGCTTCTTGGTTTGTTCGGTCTAGATGACAGCAGTAGATGGATTTGCATTGGTTTGTCTGGTATAAAATCCCTAAAGCACTTGCACAGTTTGAAGTCATTGAGACTATTTGGGCCCTTCCAGTTAAACAAAAGTGGTTGGAGAAGAGGCAGTTTGGTTGTTTAATCAGCACTGGTTTTGGTTGTTCTCTACAGTATTGTTATAAGATGAGCTGGAAGCTCCCTAGCAGGTAGTTTTTCTTTAAAGGCCAGCTTTGTCCCAACTTTTGTGAGCTGGGAAGCAACTATGGGAGTTATGTTTTGGATGCTATTACTATTTCCTAATGCCTTGGTACTGACTTAACATTTCCCTTAAAAAAGAAATCTAAAAAAAAAGTCAAATTAAGACATTGGCCTGAGCTGGACATGGTCAGTTCTGCTGTTTTGCTGTTACAAAGAACTTCTGTATTACGGGTTTAGTTCTTTTTGTGAAACTGTAAAAAGTACTTCTAAATTTTTTTCTTAATATCTTTTTTTTTTCCCCCCATGGGCACAGTGTAGCAGTTTTGATTTTGAGGTATAAGGAGAAGCATCCAAGGTATTAATTTTTATTTTTGTTTTGTATGAATATGTAGCTTTTCATGTGACTCTAGTGGCTGCGTCAATGTTTAGCAGTCTGGCATTTTAGGGCATGTAAACAATTAGTGAACAGATTTCAGTTGGAACCTTTCTACAAGTGATACAGCAACAAAATTGATACTGAAAATCATCAGAACAGTCTTGAGTGTATTGTAATGAAGAATGGTGCATTACTGGTTCTCTTGTTTTAATAAGTGTTTGGAAGGGACATCGCTAATAAGAATATGTACTTTGCCAAAGCAGATCTTCAGAGGGCTTTGTTGTTTTCTGTACTCTCAGCTCTCCAAAGATGCAGGTACATCTTATTAATCCTTGCTGTACTCAGGAAGAGGCTCTGCCTCAGAACGATATCTCTGCCTAAGGATTTGTTTCTCTCTGCTTTGGCGTCAGAAGAAAAATTGACACTGACTTTTAAAATTTTTTTTTAAATTTATTTTATTATTATTTGTTTTGCCCCTAAAGAAACACTTTGATTTCAGTAAGAAGCTGAAATAGGCCTGAAGTGGTATGTCCAGCTCAGCTGGAGGAAGAGCATGACTTTACAGCAACCATGCCAAGAAATAACAAATCCTTTTCTTTTACCTCTAGGGCTGGGTCCGCTCTGTCCGATCCCAGAAGGAAGTTTTGTTCCTGCACATAAACGATGGGAGTTCTCTGGAAAGCCTCCAGGTGGTTGCTGATCCCAGCCTGGAAAATAGGTTGGTCCATTTGAAATAACTGGAGAAGTATATGTATTGAACAGTGCTTAGAGGGGTCTGCTCAGGCCTCCTTTTCTGTGCCAGAGACTCACCAGCCTCTGCCACCTGACCACAGGAAAGGCACTACTGCAGTCTAGGGTCTCTGGATGCACTTTTAGGAGGGAGAATGTCAGACTACTCTGTCTGCACTTAGCTGAGGCCTTGTGGTTGAGTTGATTAATCCTATGAGATTATTCTGGACCTAATTTTCTTAGTAGTTGTGGCGGTGTAGGCATTCTTGACTGCTGTTGGAATTGCTTGGAAATCACACAAGGTAGCCAGGGATAACTGTGCCCCAGGTTCTGGAGGGTGCTGTTGCTCTCCTATAACAACTTGAGGGCTGGCTCAGTAGGCATACTCCCTGGATAGGCATGTCTGTTCTATTATAATAAAATAATGCACTTGTTTTACAGCTTAATTTTGTTTGTTACTGTTAGTTGTTCATTGAGCTAGGGTTGGGAGTTTTGGGATGATCCAGGAACCTTCCCTGTGTAACTTGATTTTTTAAAGATTTTTTTAAATAATTTTTTTTTCTATTAGCCTGATTTGTCCCCACCAAGAGCCCCTTCTAATTAAAACCTGTCACTTTTCCCCTCACTTGTTGAACATTCTTACCTTGTCCTAAATTTTTCTATAGCTTTGTGAATCTCTTCACATTSCCACCTATGCATTCAATAATTTTTCATTTCATCTGTTAAGCTCTATGGCTACAACATCTCTTGTCATCTCAAGTGATCCAGCTGTATTAACAGGAACCTCTCTTCTAAATCAAGTTGCRTCAGCACCTAGTTTAAGCTGTTGTTTTTTTTTCCTAGAGACCTGACTTTTGGAAGCGCAGTAGAAGTGCAAGGGAAGCTGGTCAAAAGTCCTCACAGGAAGCAAAACATGGAGCTGCAAGCCCAAACCATCCGTGTGGTGGGACCTTGTGATATTTGGGTATGTCACTGCAGCAGGAGGGGTAGGATTGTTAAATATCCATTTTCAAAGGTCCAAGTATCCAGCAAAGCATGCTTTAAACTGTGCTTTCTTTAAGTCTGAGTGGTCCTGCAGGCTTTGATTTGTCAGCGGTGTCTGTAGGGTGTATCGAAGGAGAAGCATGGGGTCACCATGAAAGCTTGTTTCTGGGGCAGAGCCATTTCTCCGTGGAAATTGGTGCGCGTGCTGACAGCTAAGAGTTTGCCTTTATCCCACCCTGAAGCACTCACCTGTGCCAGGTGGCTTRCCTGGAAAGTCTGACTTGGGTATGAATTGGAGAAACAGTGGAACTGGCAAGATACTCCAATTTTGCTGATGGGAGAACTGTCTCTGCCTCAGGCATGTTCAGAACCAGCTTGCTGTTGCAGCAGTGAGGTGAACAGCTGGGTTTCAGAGKGGCTCAGCAGCCAGAAGATGGAGCATTTCAGAGTGCTAATACCTTCTCTTGTGTTCATGGCTCTTGCTTTGCTGTAAGCATTATAAAATTCACAAAATAACCAGAAAAGGTAGGCAAAAGCATCTAGTTCTTCTCTGCTCTGTAATGGTGATGGAGTTTTAGTAGGCAGAGATGGCATTCCGTGAATAGCAATAATGCTGCATTGACTCCCAAGTTCTTATCCTCTTATTTTTCTTTCCTTGTTGTTTTCAGTCGTTTCCCCTGAAAATGAAGGAGAGGCACCCACTGGAGTATGTCCGGCAGTTCCCTCACCTGCGATGCAGGAACAACACACTGGGCTCCCTCCTGAGAATCCGCAGTGAAGCCACTGCAGGCATCCACTCCTTTTTCCAGGTAGTCCCTTCTGTACCAAGCCTTACATGTAAAATACTCCATCCAGGTTGGCTTTCCGGGAGCAGGTTAGGAGGGAAGGAGTGTGACATCTTGACTGAAGGGTATAGATTTTGGACACGGTGGTTTTCTTTCCAGGCCTGGGCCTGACTGGGCCTTGGCCACACTGTTGCTTGTGATCAGGTTTGCACATCTTTGGCTTTGTCAGTGTCTTTCCACCCATTTCCTGTTATTTATCCCTTGCACAGAGTTGCAGTATAATTGCCTGTGAGTGTGTGGTCTGTGAAACATAACATAATATGAACTTGTTTAACCTATCCTCAGCAGTGACCTTATGGTCCTTGGACAGAAACCTCCTCCCACATGGAAAAATCTGTGATACAGGAACACAGGCAAACTGACTCAGAGCTTCATGTTATTCTCAGTCCTTGCCTTTCTCTGACTGCGATACAAGTCTGTGTGGATGCTGTTAGCTGAGATTAGGAAACTCCTGTTCTGATGCATTTCAAACTGATGGATGGGAGCCACCTGTGTTTTCTGAATGTGTCACTCTTAAGCTGTGGGCACAGCACAGGCTTTGTGCAGGCAGGGGGGCAGTGAAGTCACTCTGATGCCAGATGTCACAGAGACCATGCAATTCTTTGTGTGAGTAGATAAAGAAAGGCAGGAAGTCCTCTAGCACACCTGAGCCCTTCTTCTTTAAAGCTGTTCATGGAAGTAAACATGTTTTATTTTAGATAAGCTGGCTTTAGTTTGAGTTCAGAGCATTCTGATGACAAAATTCCTGTGTGGTAATTAGTGTGGCCCAAAGAACAGGGTAGAAATATTGAGATGAATTTCTGGTCCCAAGTTCACCAGTCTTTGTCACCTGCAGTGGCAAGGATGCCTTGCTTGCTCTAGAAGCTATCTGTGTGGAATTGCATGGTATTTGGATGACTTTTGTGGRGTTTATTGGTTTGGGTTTTTTTGTGGAGTTGTTTGGAGTTTTTTTAAGACCCTAATAGAAATCCCACGTCAGGTAAAGCTGCCGGTTTCAGGATTGTGCCTGCCCCTAAGACAGAAGTCTGTTGGCAATCAGTCTATGCTGGTGTCGAGCCACTAGATGGCATTGTCTACAACGATTTGTGCTTCCAAACCTGGACACCGAAGGCAGCCGAGATACAAAACCCATCTTACTCAGACTTTGCTTCTCCGAATCAACTCCTGCTCTGGCTCTGACACCTTCCTGTTTAAAATACTCAAGAGCAGAGCTGTATTAAGAAATAGACTGTATCATCAATTTAGCAGCAGCAGCTACACTAAAGTTGTTTTTAAAGGAATAAGAAAGATTTGGTCCTAGACCTGATATTTACAAATGCTTATGTCAGAACTCTCCTAGCACCAGGAATGTCTGTGGTTCGCTCCATTTCTAATGGAAGGAAGTCTCCTAAAATTGCCACCTGCGTCATGCCAAGAATGTTGGAATTTCCAACTTGACAATGTCAGAACATACTATAGCTAGAAGGTATAATTGGAGCGTTTTCACTCTGCAAAGCTGTAAGGAGCTTAATGGTGGAAGAAAATAAGTGAAACTGTTGGAATACACACTCAAAATTATCAAAACTCTCTGTAACTTAAAAAATTTCTCTTTTTTTAGCCTATTCATTTCCAGGAATGAATGACTAATGCCAAGTGCCTTTGGTTTGGATGTTGAAAGCTAAAATGTCCTCTTTAAATCTTCTCATGAGTATTGTAGTCCGTGTGGGATAGCAACATTGTTCCTAGGCACAGTAACATAGTTGCAATGTGGATGGCAACTTCGACTGTGCACATGAAGTTCCAGGTTTATCAGAGCCAGCAATGCAATGTGAAGTATTTTAGAAGCTTTTATAAGGGGAGCTATCCAAGAGGGTTTTATGGGATTCTCTTATTTAAGATCTGTGTAGTTTGTGTTCCTTTCCAAAGCATGTAAAGGGTCTTCTGTGTGAAATGTGCTTCTTTACAGCAGCTGCTACCCACTGTATGAGGAATTTAGGCAATTTTCAAAAATCTCATGTAGAGCTGTGAGGCCGTGTAACCAGCAGGGCTCTGAATATGCAGGGGATTGTGTCAGAGACTTGCATTTTTTACTGGTAGACTGGAACTTCCTCCTCCAGGCAAAGCAAGTAGTTCTGGATCCAAAACTTCCTTCTGTGCAGTGTCTGGATCCCAGTGAGGAGCTCTTGCCAGGCAATTGGCAAGCCAAGGTCTTTGCACCTGTGACCAAGGTACCCCAGAGCTGACTGCAGGCACTTTGCTCCCTCTTGGTTGTGTTACTGTAATCCCACAAAATGTGTTGCCTGTCCATATGAGCTCTTTGGTCCAAATTACTTTTAGTTTGATTCTCAGAGTGGGCATTAAATACTGCTTCTGTCTTCCTAGCCCTTTAACTAGCTGGTGATAAGGACCAGGACATCTCATGTGAATGACTGATTTGTAAT
This sequence comes from Amblyornis subalaris, assembly GCA_018881555.1. Lineage (NCBI taxonomy): Eukaryota > Metazoa > Chordata > Aves > Passeriformes > Ptilonorhynchidae > Amblyornis > Amblyornis subalaris. Next base: position 7,016,286 of record JACAXG010000022.1, read on the forward strand.
AGTCTGGTAAAAGCCATGAAGCTAAGCTTTTAGAAACATTGGTTTTCTTATGTTTGTTTTTTTTTAATTAGTGTTTTGGGTAAGTAGACACTGAGTTCTGTTAAATCATTGCCTGTATCATGGTGATGCTGGCACACCATGATTTTAAAGGGGTTCACTTTGTGCTAGACAGTTGCTATTACAGTGATGCAAGGGAAAACAAATCCTTTGTTCACAGCTGAAATTAACTAGTTCCAGTTTCTTTCTGCCTGAACACAGGTATGATCTCAGTGTCCCACCAGTGATCTCTGTGGTGAGACTAAGTTAGGAAGGTGATGCTTAGTAGAGTTCTGCTCCTAGTTTTGCCTCTAACATGCTGCATGTGCTTGTCTGAGGTCTGCTTGATGCATCCATCCACTGAATATTGGGTTGCAACTGTTTCAAAAGCCTGTGGCTGTGCTGCAGAGAAATCCAGACAACAGAGGCTCTTTCTTCATTCAGCTCTCCTGGTTTGAGAGGCCTCTGCTGGATTTATGAACTAATACCTAAATGGGTAAATCTGCAGGTACCTACAACATGACCAAGCCAGGGTGTACCCTGTCAAATCAGTTTGACTTCGGTCTCTGAAAATGTGAGGTGAGACTGACATTTTAATGGTGGTGTCTTAAAGATGTCTCTTTCATCCAGCGTGTGATTTCTGTCATCCAACACATTTGATCACTTCTCTTAGTGAAGAACACTAAGAGTGTCCATTGCCTAACCACTGCATTCCAAAAACATGGAAGAAATCAAGTGTTGAGGTTGTAGGGGTGAATTTGATTGAAACTGCCCAAATACATAAGAATGCTGGAGGAAGTGAGAAGAAAGGGGAATGATGTGGAGATGGGCCATTGCAAAAAAACCATAGTAATGACATAAATGTAGTTTGGTTATGAAGCCTGGAGGGAAATGCACAGGTAGTAAACATTGATTTGTAAATCATGCTAGCATTTAGTTCTTCATCTGTCCATGTAAGGCAGAAGCTGCCTAAAACACTACATGTGCTGTCCTGGTTGGGGGCTAATGGCCAGGTTATGTGTGCCAATTGATGTCACCCTTGAGGCTGACATTTGACATCTTTAGCTCATTAACTTCAGTGTTCTGTCTGTTCCAGGATAATGGATATGTGCATATTCATACCCCCGTAATTACATCCAATGACTGTGAAGGTGCTGGGGAACTCTTTCAAATTGAGGTAAGTTGAGTTGCGTAAAGTTTGTTTTAATATTTTTTTTGCTTGCAAAGCAGTTCTTCAGCTATTGAAGGTTAGAGGAAATGTTTATCTTTATAAGCCCTTTCCTTTTATGTACTTCTGTGATTGTTTTTTTAATATAGCAATCCTTTACTTCAACTAATAACTTAAACAGATGCATTATACTCTTTTTTATTTTATTGCTATTTTGTGCATTAATGAGCACCTTTTGTACTGATGATGTTTTTCTATCCCTGTTGCTGTGGAAAAGTTTACAAAGAACAACACAGGGAGGTGGAACATCTTAGTAAACAAAATTATGTGATCATAAGAGCCCAAGAGGTGGGATGGGTCATTCAGGACAGACTACTACACTCAAATATTTCTTAGCTTTGAAACGAAGAATATAATTCACCATGAGATAATCCTTAAAAAAAAGGTCAGCAATACCTGAAACTCCTTTTCACCTGTGTGTATACACAGGTTCCTCCCTACAAGTTACTCCTGTTGTATGTCAGAATTCTTGCCCAATATTTTCAAGCATCCCCATAACCACCAAATTACTGCCACAACCTATCATTATATGAAGTACTTCACATCATGGGTCAGAACCTCCTATGAAACTGAAACACAACCATAACCACTAAGATCTTCTCCACAGATTTCTCATGATCCCTTACCCTCACATTCATGAATCATAAGGAATTCCATCTGTGTTTTATACTTCTACATTTGCAATTCACTCTTCTGTCTCAAGCAACGGCATCCATTGCCACTTAGGCTTATTGGCTTCAGCTTTGCTGCTGAATCATCTGTAAGCAAAAAGAAAACTGTTGAGGTAGCAGTTACTGGCTGCAGGATCTTRTTTTCCACTCTCTGCACAGCCTCATGACAAAAAGCTTCTGTTTACTGGTTCTTCAGGATCTCAGGGTCTAACCTGTGCTGCCAGTGATTCCTTTCCAGACCAGTACATGTGGCTCAGCTTTTTGCTTGCTGGGACAATAGAGTTGATTAGCTAAACGAAATTGTTCCTGTCTAATTGAGATGCCTTAATGCTACCAAAGGTTCATTCCAGGCTGTTGCATGCAAATTAAGATGGGAAAACAAGTGACACTTAATGATGAAAACATTATGCAGTTTGCAGCTGTACAGTGTATTGCGTCTTTGGTACAAATTGTATCCACTTGAAAGCTGTAGAGAATGCAGGACTACAGCGTAGGTGGCTGGTAGTGACAGAAGCCCTGATGCAAATGTTGAATGAGGTGCTGAATTGTGAGCCTTAAACTTGTATAAACTGGATCTTGTCTAAATACATGGTTCAGGGCAAATATTTTGCTGCTCTCCAGTGGGATTGCTGAGGTGGAAATAATACCTGTCTTGGAGAAATGTAGCTACAGCTGTGCTGGAAAGGTGTGGGGTAAGTGCCGAGTCACATCCCCTTAAATGGCCTGCGCCACAAAGGAGGGGCTTCAGAAACCCACTTGCTACTGGGAAGAGGGAAGTTCTCCCTGATTTCCTGTTTCTACTTTGAGACTGCTTTGTTGTCTGGCCTAATTTAGGGCTTAGTTTTGTTTCTGCAAAGCACTGTTCAGAGTTGGTCCTGGCTAGTGGAGATCCAAGACCATCTGCTATCCTGCTGGGACCACTTTGCTCCACTGTAGCAGTGACACTGTTTTTTGACAGTGAAAACATGAGGAAGATTAAACCTGCCTTGGGCTGTGCATGTGAGACTGTCAGGCACAAAATAAGAGTGACAGAAGGGTGTCAGACATAATAATAAGGGTGTGGTATTTGAAGCAAAACCCAGAATCTTCATGTGTTTTTAACCAAACCAACTATCAAGACATTCCTGTCTGCTGTATTCAGTCGCTTTTCAAACTAGCCTTTAATTCACTGTTTGGACAGGCCAAGGGAGAAAATAAATTCCTGTTCCTCTTATATTTGAGCAGGAGCCAAGAATTCTGGTGATGGGAATCGGTGAAAGCAACCTTCAAATTAGATTCTTCACTTTCAAAAAATATTTAAATCCTGTTCCTTAAGTTTTAAGACCTATCATCTAGTTGCAACAAGAACATAAATTGGTGTCCTATTGCTCCTGAATTTGTAGTAGTTCCAATACACCTGCTGTTAATAGGTTGGGGTGTTTTAGCTCTTTGTGGACATTGTATAGAACTAACAGTCTCACCAGTTTTGGTGACGTGCTGCAGGTGGAGTAAGTTGAAAACTGTAGTTGAATAGCCTTTAGGACCCAAGTAGAGGCTACTTTTGCACCCACTGTGAACTATTGCCTTTAAATAGCTGTTTTCTCTGACTGGCACAATTTTAATCTTCTGACTAATGTCTGATGGCTGCTCAGGCCCGTGCATTCTTTGGAAATGATTGAAAGTGAAGAGGGTAGGAATATGTTTTTACATGTGACTCGAAGAAATGGGGAAAAATGTATCTGAAGTTAGAATGAAAAGGCTTTTTGAAATATGGTCTTTGATTCCTAAACCTCTTAATCCTGTAGGATTTGTTTGTTTATATGTTCAGCTTCCTCATTATCTTTGTTTGGTTTTGGGCGTACTGATTAGTCTGTACAGAGCTTTGGCTGGGATGTGCTCATACTAGGGCTTGGGATGGAGGAGAATCCATTCCCTCTCTGTTGGGCAAATCAGTTCAACTAAGTATTTTTAAAATGAAGTACCATAATGGTGAAAAGAGTGAAGTAAGCAGAGGACATTTTAAAAAATAAGTAAGTCACAAGATGGTAACAACTCCAGAGAAAACTTTTCTGCCTGAAAAGTATAGGTTTGAGGGGAAACTGCCAGAAGTGTGAAAACAGCTAGGCAGACCCTAACTCACATGGAGAACATCAGCAAGCTTGTGGATTTCTGCACTGTTGGCAGTGTCTTCCTTTGGTGGAAACCTGTAAGGGAGGAAGCATCTTGTTTGTACTGCTTTCTTTAAAGTAAATTTATTGAAAACACTAGAAGAGCTTTGAATATTGAAAGCTGCGTTTTAGTATAATCCAAAGCAGGACGATTCAAGTAATTCTTGAAATAGGGAGAATGCAGGTCAACAGGGAGAGATGGCCCTTCTTATTTTATTTTAATTTAATCTGAGAATAATTCCTCTGTACCAGCAGTTTTAGCACCTGCGCATAGACTCTTGCCTTGCTTTTTTCTTTTTTTTTTTTCCTTTTGAAGTTTAAAATTCTTAGCAGCTTTGTATGTTGCAAGAAACTTTACCCAGTCCCCTTCTGGGTCTGTGTCCTAGGAAATCTGCCTTACTTTTGTCCTTGTGACCCAGCTGCATGTCTGTTCCCCGCTATTTTCAGTAGCCTCCCACTCTGTCTGCAGTGTTGAAGGCTCCCTGCTTCCTGGGTCTCTTGCTCTCTTTTCCACTTTGCCCCTGGAAAATTTTCTTTGTATGGCCATCCTCAGCTGCTGTGGAGAAGGCGGACGCTTCTCTGTGCTCTGTAAGAGTCTGTCTGGCCCAGGACACTCCAGCTGGTTCCATGTGGGTCTCGACTGCCACTTTTCCTGTTGCCCAGCTGCAGCCTTTTAAGAGAACTCAGCAAGCAGTGAGTTCCAAACCACAACAGCTGTATTGGCATTCACAGCTCTTTAAAGTAGATCTCATGAGCAGCTTTTATTGCCTGTGGCCTTATTCCTTCCTGGGACCACTCTCTATGTGTAAGGAGTGCTGCACTCGACCTCTTGGCTCCAGTGGAGGCAATATGTGCTCTGTATGGGGCTTGTCTCTTCCCACACACACCCCTCATTGCACCTGGATGGTGTTTGGCTGAACCCAGAGTCTGGATCAGGCATTTCATTACTTGAAGGATATTTAACTATAAACCTGAAGAACCATCCAGGTATAGTTCTTCTCTAAAATACATCTGGAGATTGTACGGTGTTGGGCTTTTGGGTGTTTTTTGTCCCACACTCACAGGAGTGAATGTCAAAGTTTGTAGATTCCTGAAGGTGCAAGTTCCTGACTGTGCCAGCTGTGGCACGAAAAATATGTACCTGCTGCTGAAGATGCAGAAACTTTCTCCTACCATCCCTTTGGTACTACTGAAAAATATCCCTGTCTGCACCAAAGAAAGCTGGGATCTTCTGGGGAGAATCACAGTTAAATGCAACAGTATTAGTGTCTGTGAGGTGTTTTCCCTTTTAGAGATGTCACGGTCTGGGAGGCAGCCAGTCCCTGGGAGACTGGGGCTTCAGAGATGTGCTCAGCAGGGATCAGAGTAAGCCGGACCTGGGCTGAGGGAAGGCTTGATTCTTCGTGTTCCAGCTCTCAGAGTTTATGCGTGTTTCTACCTGGCTCATATCCACCTGTCCAGTCCGTATTTATTAGATGTCATCCATTCCAGTACATATTTATGAGATGTTTGTCTCAGCAGAACCAGCTGCTATTGCTCAGTGCAAGTCCAGCTGATCAGAATTAGGACTGGAATTGCAAGGAGGACTTCTTGGAAGGAAGTCCTTGGAATTTTGCAGGGGTTGTCTAAAAAGCAAAATCCAATCATGTTTATAATGGGGTGTCACAGAGGGCAGATCTGGATTAAAGATGTGTTGCTGGGAAGCTTCAGCAGCATGGTGATGTGGACCTGGGCTAGAACTACAGCAGTCATTTCTGTGAGCTTTTCAAGTCTTCTCTGATCCCTTCATGCTTTTGGCTTGCATAGAGTGTAAGACAGAATCAAACGGTTTGTACTCTCCTGAAGCTAATTGCCTCAAGGAGAAGTTAATACAAGACTGACATCAAAGGGAATAATTTTAAATTAAATCATTAGACATTTGAGGAGATGGAGAACAAAACAGGTACTAAATCCAGTTATTCTTGTGTTTAGAATGAGAATAAAAAGGCTTTGAAGTTGACGTCAAATACTAGTATGTTTATAGCACTTTTACTCTGACACACCAAGATGTTTCATACAGATTCCCCCTCCCTCCTTCCCCATTTTAATTTGGGTAGTTTTTGGCTCTGGAATGAAGAGAACTTGAAAGAAAACGCATAATTCCCCTCCAAATCTTTTATCAAGTATGTGTTTTGGGGTTAGGAAGTGGGAGAAAAGTCCATCTAATTGAAATAAAAGCACCACAGTGTTGTTGCTTTATTTTGTTCATCATGGACATGGCAACCAGTCTCACCCAGTGTCAGTAGTGAAGGGATAGTGTCTCCTACCATTTATTTGTCTTGTACCAGTGGCTGTGGTTGCATATAGTAAAAAAGCCAGCTTGATCTTAAAGGCTGAGCATGAATCTGGGGCACAGGCACTTGAAAACATTGGCATGTGCTTGAATGTGTAAAGTGAAGGGAGCACCTCCAGTGGTTTACTTGACGTTTGTACATGTGAAAGGTACAGCTGCTAATTATGGAATATCCYCTTGCTGAAGGGGTCTCTTCTGAACAAAAAGGCATTTAATTTTTCCTGCATAGAATCTGCATGAGCTGTGTTGCAGCTCACAACACCCATTGTATCGAGTATTGTGCCTCAAGATGAGGGAGAGCAAGTGGGCACCTTTGGTGTTCACTCTTCACCTTCTGTGTTCAGTCTTTGCTGGGTTCACTCTTCACCTTCTGTCAGAAGCCGTCCAGGAGCTGCTCATAATGCAGACATGCATCTCGGGATCTCTCAGTGTCCTCTCAAACTGCAGGTTTTCAGAAGCCCAGTTGAGTTGTAGACTGTCTCACTTTCTCCAGTCACTTACTGTGTATCTATTTTCCCTGTGTCTCTCTGAGATCAAATCTGATTTGGAGAATGAAAAATGACAAAGTCATTATAAATAAACCAAGCCCCAGCTCCTGGAGACAGCTGTATCCTGTTTGTGGATTTAGGGGGAAGCATTGAGATTTCATGGCTGATTTCTTGTTCTTTTCCTGCTTCCAGTTTGTCTCTTTCTCATTGTTTAGAAGTTGCATCCTACAGGATTAGGTGGGATTTTTCACTGKTGAAACAAGGAATGTAGCTGAACTAAGCTTGCAGTAGGGGAAACCAGAATGGTACATGGCTCTTGTCTTTAGTGTTCTGGCYGTGGTTCTGGGGCTGCGGTATGTGGATGTTTGTGTGTTTATTAATATCCTTATTGTTTTTGAGCAAATACTCTGCGTTTATTTGGTGAAAACAATAGGTGTCTGCTTCTACATCCTTGGAGTTTGGTGTTTTGTTTTTTTAGAACTGCAAAACCTCTGAAACAAAGGAAGCAGTCCTGGGGTTACAGCTACAAATTGTCGTATTTTCATTGATCTCTGTGGAACAAGGCAGGCTTGCTCTTTTSTTTAGTGTGATGCTGTGAAGAGATAAAACTGTCTTGTGATCTGAGGTCTTTGGAAGTCACTGTTTTATCTTAGTGATGAGCAGCAGAGCTTTTTGAGAACAAAAGCAACACCTTCAGACTCATTGAGAAAAATGGCAGGTTGTAGAATATCAAAGGCTGGCAAACAAGCCTCCCTGTGGCAGAGCAAGTTGGGCAGTCAGGTAGCTGAGCTAGCAACACTTAGCATAACTCCTAGGAACTACACTTTGAAAAGTGGGTATTTCAAACTTATTTCAGAAGAAAGTCTTCGTTTGGAAGTGAATGTGGATCAGCCAGTCCTCAGATTAGCTTTGAAGTTCTGTTCTGTTTTTCTCCTGAACCTTTGGCTCCTCCAAAGCTTAGGGATGACATTGAAATATACAAGATGTTGAAACAAAATCTCATTTATCTTCATGTTTCTTTAAAAGTCACAGAGTTGTGACCTCTAGRGATCATCTAATCCATCTCCCTGTGCTCAAACAAGGTCATCTGGAGCAAGTTGCCCAGTACTCTGCTGCTGAATTTTTTATATCTCCCCAGGTGGAGACTTTACAGCCTCTCTGGACAACCTGTTCTACTGCTTGACACTCTCAGTAAATATTAAAGGTTATCCTTGTTTTCAGATGAATTTTTGTGTGTCTTTTTTTAAATGTGTGCCCATTGTCTCTGGGGACTTTTTTTGAGGTTTTTCGTAATGAAACACTGAACTTGCTAAATTTTCCATTACTTGTAGATTTTTATGCTTAAAATATCTGATGACCTGAAAAAAATAGTTAAAAACTGAAATGAAACATAGTTTATTTTTCAGTGGCTATACAATGTGTAAGCTGTGATGTTTCCAACTTCGTATTGTTTCTGTTGTGATACTTTTGAAGACTGAATAACAAGTCTTAAGAAGATATTGCATTTCCTTTTTTTTGATTACTGTTTGTCTTTTTCCAGTGGAAACAAATTCATTTGCCCATGAAAAGAAAATGACATTGGTTTTAAAAGTTTTTTTCTGAAAGTCAGTGGGACTGACACAGAGAACATTCCTCTATTTTCTCATCAGGCTTGAAATTGAATTTTGAAGGCAATGCTGTATGAAACTTCAAACTACAAATAACAGAGATTCTTCCCTTCCTCCTCTCTGTTCATCTTGGTAGGAAAGTGAAAATCAATGCTTTGAAAAGAGGGAAAATAGGCTGGGTGCTGTGCTTTTTATTTAAACACCAGTAGTCTGACTTTTTGCTCATTTTTTGGCTTACAGACGTCAAGTGAGGCTAAAGAATCTGCTGAAAAGACCCATTTCTTCAATGTGCCTGCCTTCCTGACGGTTTCTGGCCAGCTCCATTTGGAAGTAATGGCAGGGTAAGGAAAATGAGAAGTTTTTGTCTTTGTCTGTGGGATATTCTCAATTGGTAATTTTGTCCTGTTGGTATCCATTAGATATCTGCCATGTGTATCTGCCAGAAATGAACTGAGTGGCAGTGGCTGGATGATCGGGGGTGAAAGGCCAGCCTAGGCAGAGGGCTGGAGCACCACTTGGATGGACACAGGCTGAGAGAGCTGGATTGTTCAGCCTGGAGAGGGCTTCAGGGAGACCTTAGAGCCCTTTCAGTACCTAAAGGTACAAGAGACCTGGACAGGGACTTTGGACAAGGGCATGGAGTGACAGATGAGGACAGATGGCTTCAGACTGAAAGAGGAAAGGTTTAAATCAGATATTAGGAAGAAATTCTTTACTTGAGGATGGTGAGGCACTGGCACAGGTTGCGCAGAGAAGCTGTGGCTGCCCTATCCCTGGAAGTGTTCAAGGCCGGGTTGGATGAGGCTCTGAGCAGCGTGGTCTAGTAGGTGTCCCTGCCCATGGCAGGGGAGTTGAAACAAGATTATCTTTGGGGTTGCTTCCAACCCAAACCATTCAATGATTCTATGCTCTGGAGGGTCTCACAGCATCTAGAGAGTTAATGCTCTGTGATGTATCACTACACTGCTTTTGCTTCTAGAAGAGCTTCATCTGTTTTTGAAGACTGAAGGGATTCAATACCACTTCAGCTGCAGGCCTCAAAAACTCTGTGCACTTAAAATAAAAATAAAAGGAGCAGGTTCCCAGAACAGCCATGCCCTATTATGAATAAACACAGTTTATCTAAATTTAGATGACCCTGGATTCATTTAAAATACCTGTAAGAACAACACACTACTATAAAATAGGAACATGAAGCTGTAATGTACTGCATGCTGAAGAGCATTGATTTTTTTTTTTTTTTTTTAATTTATCCATCCTTAGAGGGCAAGGTGCATCTGAGTGACATCAGTGGAAAAAATATTTATCAGAAGGTCTTGTATCTGCCCAGTTTAGCTTTCTGCTCTGTCTTAGAGCAGGYTGTGTACTATTTAAGGGGCACATACTGATGTAAGAGAGTGAGATTGTATTCCAAGTTAATCATTAGAATCCATATTCTTTCTTTGGACTTATTTGAATTGTGTAATTACATCTTTCAGTAAAGGTCACAACGCATGACAGTCAATTAAGCCTAACACATACAAACGCATGTCATCCCATCTTCCAGGGACCAAAAACTACCCCCACTTCAGTTAAACAAACCTCTTCCTCATTAACTTTCCCCAGTTAATATCTGAGATGATGCCAGTCTTTGCCTGCCAAGTGACCTGTGCTTTGGCCACAGCAGAGAGGGCACCACATCAGAAACATCCTGTCTATCAAGAACCTTTAGCTTGAGTATTTCAGCATATTACAGACATTGAACAGGTCTGAGAAGAGACAGTGTCTCTCAGGGAGAACAAGCCAGGCAGAAAAAAGATTTCTGAAAAAGTTTATACCTTTTGATTTATATGCAAAACTTGCCTAGCAATTTCACTGCAGCTATTTACCAGCAGCCACTTAAACTGTGCAACAGTGATTACATAAAAAAAACCAGCACTGAGTCTCAACATTGCATATGAGGTATGGACAGCAAATACTGAGAGTATTAGAAATACAGGTCAGAACTTCCACATGAAAAGGCCAGTCTTCCAAGCTCACGTTTCCTAAAGCTCCCTCCCATTTTCAGGAGGTTTCCACTGGACAGTAACTGATCACTTTAAAGGTGGTTTTAAAGTCACTATAAGTGCATGATGAACCCCTTTGGCACATGGCAAACAAATGCAGTGCTACCTGCCTGAGATCTGGTCTCTGACAGGCTGTATCAGCCATCCAGCTGGCCAGCAGTGATTTGGCAGAAGTACCATGTCTGAGGAGAATCCAGATTGCAAGTGCTCAGAAACTTGTGCCTTTAAATAAGGGTTRTTGTGCTGGTTTCACTCCAGCTGCTCAATGTACTAATTTAGTTAAGTAATTGGGAAAATTCAGTGGTGAGGACCAAACCCATTATGAAAGAAAACTCTCCCTTTGACAGACTTGACACTTTCAYCCTTAACAATCTTAGTGTCGTAAAAAGTGAGTCTTCCACCTCCAAAGTGGAAATATTCTGGTATAACTAATAAACAAAACAGGCAAAACAGTAAAGATTTATCTGTTTTGGATTTGATTCCATGAAATTTACTCTTTGTTTTAGCCAGACTAAATTCTTCGTGTCCATAAAATCATCCATTCTTCAATGGATGATTTAGCTTAAATATAATGTTGACATGTTGCAGTCTGAAGGCTCTCAAGAACACTTGGTCCCTGAGAATTTGTGGGGGGAGAGAGAGAGAGAAATGCTGAGGAGAACCTTCCCCATCCGGTCTTGGCCCGTATTCTATTGTGAGTTGTAGGACTTGGGAGCACACAGACAGATCCTACAGAAGTCCATTAGAAACCAGAGATGGAGCAGAATAGGTATGAGAGGCAGGTAGGAATTTGTCCATGGGGGTGTACATAGTAGGGAACAGAAGGTCAAGTAGGCAGTCATGTCTTTTTGGGTTAGCTTTTAGCTTTACAGAGCTCATGAGCAACCTCCAAGCTGTGGCTGGAAAAGGCTGGAAAGGGGAGGTATGGAGAAGACTTAACAGATGAGTCTGGAGTCACATGTGTGTCCCTGCTGAGAGTTCATCTGCAGACCACCCATGCCTGAATGTTGTCCAGGGCTCAGGGCTCCATTTCATGGCAGGGGTGCTTGGGGTGCTGTTCGTGATCACAAGACAGAACAGTGAGCCATTTATAGTTCGTGAGTTTTTTGTTTGAAGAAAAGTGTGGMGAGAGATGTTCCTGCGTTTATTGACTGTCTGCTGTGCTGTGTATGCTTGTTATTGAAGGCAAGGTCAGAGGAGTTCATCTTGTCTGTCGGTGTGACACAAACGGCCTACTTGGCACAACTTGTCATCTCATTGTGCCTCGTCTTAGCGGTGACAGCATCTAGGTTGTCTGCTCAGCGTGTCTGAATCATTGTCAGCTGCTGTAAATCTTTGGGCTTTTTAAGGTCTCCAGAAAAGTCTTTATTCAGTAATACAGCTCTCCCCTTCAGTCTCAGATGAGTCAGTAACCAATGTGTGTGGTAAAGTCTGTAGGACTGTCTGTGTCCTGATATCTGCTTTTAAATGTCATTGGTTTGCTGTGAAGTCTGTGTGGTATTTCCTTGCCCCCTGATCCTCTGGTGAGGATAAAGGCCTCTTTGGGGACCTGAGCCCTCTCTGGGCTGGAGGGTCCAGGACAGCTGAAGAGGATTCAGAGGCATACTGGAGGCAGCCAAAGCTAGTTGTTGTCAAGTACAGCTCGCTGGCTGCAGTTATTTTTTTTTTTTTTTTTCTTCTCCTTTCCCACAGGCTCTACCTGTTCCTCTCCTTTCAGCCCTTCTTGCTAATAGTTTACATCAGTGTTTTTTCCTTGTGCCACATTTCATTCCAGGCACTGAATGTTCTGCCTTTTGCATCGTGAGCTTAAATAAAATTGCTTTTCCTAAAAGTTCTGGAAGCTATCCCCTCCCTAAATTGCAGAATAAGTTATGTCCTCATTCCTTGCCGTCCTTAGCCCTGTTTCTTTTCTTTATCAGGCCTTCACTAGGTTTCTCCTCTCTTGTTCATCTCACATTCTCTTGGAAGTTCCCTGCAAATAGGTAGAAGGCTGAGAGGCAACCTAATAGCAGCCTGTTTAGGACCTGCAAGGAGGTTATCCAGAAGACAGGCCCACTGTTTGCGATGATGCCTGACAGGAGGACAAGAAACAATGGGCATAAGTTGAAACAAGAGAAGTTCTGAGTGGACATAGGGGAAAAAAAAAGACAAAGAAATCAGTCAAGCGTTGGAAAAGATTGCTGAGAGAAACTGTGTGCTCTTCATTGGAGATGCAGCTAGATGGAGCCTTGAGCTGCTCTGGCCTTCTTGCTGACCCTGTTTTGAACAGAAGACTGGACCAATGACTTCCTGAGGTCCCTTCCAGCCCAAGTAATTTTCTTCTAAATGTTTTCTTGGCTTCATTCTTATTGTCCTCTCCACCTATCTCCTACACAGTACCATCTTGGTGAGTTATCTCTCTAGTTCAATTTCGGTTCAACATCCACAGGACTTGTATTTTCGTGCTAACTTAAAATCTCAGCCTTTCATACTGACTTCTGCCTGCTAACACCTAACTATGAAACTTGGTTTAGTTGCAAGATAATTAATCCCCCTCTCCTCAAGCACATCCCCTTGATTTCTAAACCATCGTGTCTTCTGCTTCTCTTCTGCCTAATGCAGATACTCTCTGCAACCCTGCAACTGGTTTTGCAGGTTGCAGAGAGGGTCTAAAAAATATCTCAGTCATCCAGACCATTTTGGCTGTGTCTGCCTAAGTTTGTAGAGAGCTGAACTCAATGAATTTCCTGTTGTTTGCAGAAGGTACTGAAATCACACTGATTCCACTTTTAAAATGCTAGTGCCACTTTTAAAATACTTCAGTGCTTTTCAAAGCATGGAGGAGATGGAGAATGAAAGAGAGAGCTGTCATTTTGGGTTGGTTTTCAAGAAAACACTGCAGAGCTCAAAAGAGATGTTTGAGGCTGCCTTCCATAAAAGAGGCTTCATTCTCAGAAGTCTGGCAACAAACACTCTTAAAATTTGATTCCAAAATTACTTGTAATGATGAAACAGATTGCATTGTCTTTAAACAAATATTTGCTCTACATTGTACAATTTTAAATACTTCTGAATACAGCTGCAGGAATGATGTCCAGTTGTATAACATTCCTGTTGCTAAGAAGTTACAAAAATAAGTGTAATTATTTATCTTGGATGTCTGAAAAAAATTTCTGACATTTCTTGCGCAACATTTGTTTGAGTCTGACTCATAATGCAGACTCTTATAATTAGCGCACTAACTTCCATTAATTAGGCTGACACTTAATTGGATCTATAAAAAGCTACCGTGACATGTCTGGTTTTAATCAATTACTGCATGCTTCAGTCTGGTTCATGAGTGCTGCAGTGATTGTTAATGACTTTGTATTATTGGGAGGCCAAATACATGAACTCTGTAGGTACAACAGTGAGTCTAGAGTTGCTTGGCTGGTTGGAGCTTTATGGTCCACATGGATATGCTGTTGGTCCTTTTTTCCTCTCCACCTTTTTAGGAGGGGAAGCAGGTAATCTGCTTGCAAGTGTGGTGAGTGTGTGCTGAGAGTAGTGGCAGTTCAGGCATATTCCAGGATCCACACATGGAGGGCTGAATGCAATCTCAGCAGTCTTGGACTRTGTGCTCTTAGTTTTATCTCCTTGCTGTAAAAATCAAGTGCAGGTAGCAAGAGAAGAACAGGTTTTAGRCTCATTTGGTGAAAGGTGTCATCAGCTGAAATTCTTGGTCCTCATTTTATAGGTAAGCTAAGCTAAATCATTGTGTTTCTGTCTTGAATCCAGTAGACAGTCCCTTTTCCCTCTCTGAATACCGTGTCATCTCTGTTCCAGTCACAGTAGGATCTGTGTCAGAAGAGCCTGTGTGTGTGTAGGGCCTTGCAGCTCAGTTTCATGCGTGTGCCCAGACAACACTGTGAGAGCTGCAGGGGTTTAAGAAGCTGTGGCTTTGTGAGTTACAATAGGGCTGCTACATCCCTCTGCCCACATGTTCCCGTGCCATAGTAGCCACATTCATGGTGGCTTCTGCAAACTTGTTTTACCTTATGACTGAGGCAAGCAAGAAGCCTGCGGGCAGCTCAGCTGACCGTCAGTGGCAAACAGACGCCATGGCAAACTTGATAGCTTACAAGAGCATGAACCTGCCTTATGTCCAGGCTGCAGCTCCTGCTTCTCAAGGAGTCTCTATGCCCTTGGAAGTGGCTCCAGGATGAGATGTGAAGTCAGGCAGCTTCATCCCTATTTGCTCCCACAGCTTTCCTTAAAATAGTTGCACAAATCCACTAGCGTATGCCCTGAAATTCTTCAATTTGCTGTCATTGTACTGAAGTAGAATAGAATGTAGATACATGTTGTAGTCAGCTGGAACATGTTGCATTTTATATAGATTTTAGTAATTTTTTTGATACAGTTGCTTACTTTGTTTAGTTACTGTAGAATTTGAGGCTTTGGAGATTTTAAATAGTTACACTGAAACTTTGGAATGTAGCTTGAACCATGGCTTCGTTTGTTCAGTAATGCACTCACTGATGCATTTTCTTATGGTGATTGATATTTGCAGAGTTCATAAAACCAATGTCCATCTGAAAAGTAAAAAAATAAATATCCTCTTCGTGGCTGTTGTAGTGCAGTTTCTAGAGAACATGGGTTTTTTCCACTTTGAAAGGAAAAAGATTTAACCCGGTTGTCCCCACCCCCCAACATATTGGTAATGTATTTTTATGGCTTAGAGTAGGAGTCGATGGGATGATTAAGTTTTGAAAAACATCTTTGCTCTCTCTTTTATTTAAATCTTTGAAACATTTTATATCACTCCTTTGTAAAGATCTATGTTAGCTAGAGCATGGGAAATGGTTATTTGAATAAATGCTCAACTACTCTGGTGGCTTTCATCAGCCCAGCTTGAGTTTTCATTGCTAATCGGTCATTTTATTGACTTTCATTGGAAACAATAATATCAAAACTAGGACAAATCAAGACTCCACTGAGAATAATGTGCAACACTGTTGCATAAAAGGGTGGAGAACCCAGGSTGATGAGGCCTTTGAGCCTGGAGCAGACGACTTGTATGGCTCTGAGTAACTCTTGTGTCCTTTGTCTCAGTTTTCCCCTATTCTCCTGCCATCTGTAGACTAACAATCCAGTGTCTAGCTCTGCTGTGAGGTTTAATAAACAAACTTCTGGGTGCTTTGCCAGATAATTAGGGTATATGGGTCACTTTGTTGTTAATTACTCAAGTGTGCCTGGATCCTGTTCAGGCAGAGGGGGATGACCTGGGGAGGATCCTCGTCCCATTTTCTTCTGKTTTTGCCACTGAAGCTGGAGCATAGGCCGTGGCAAGGGGAGAGCAGGTGCTGGAGCATGGCAGGAGGGTGCTGTGCACATGCAACCTCACAACATTGTGGATCCTTGCCCGTTGGAGGTTGTAGTGAGGGAGACTGCTGCGTTGCTTCAGCCTGACTGACTGCAGGGGGAAGTTGGCACTTCCCAGTCCCTGTCTGGGAACTTAGACAGCTTTCTTTTTTTTTTTAATTTATGTATTTATTTTTGGCTGCTTACAAAAGGAAGTACAGTCCCATCTCGTCGCAGCATGAGTTGAAACCTTAGCACTCAGCACACCAGCTCTGCTGCCCAGCCCTAAACCTCATATACTGCTACAGAAGTCCTTGTCAAGATGCAGCTTTTCTTATCTGCATTTCCCCAGAGGACAGGCAGAAATGGCATGTCCTATGAGGAGTCTTTTAAAATTCCTTTTTCTGGGTAAAATTCAGTCCCCTCTGCTGCCTTTTCAACAGAAACATGCATTTTCATTGGGCAAAATCCAAACCACCAAACAATAGTAATGGGGATATTATTTTTACATTGAGGTTAAAAACCAGATATTTCTGTCTGACTCTGCCAGGTATTTTTTAACACAGTCTACCCAGCTCAAGGTTGTAAAATATTCTGCCTCTTCTCCAGACTGCTGGGCACCTGTACCTCACTAGCATCATTAGGAGCTCTGGGCTTCCAGCACCTCCGAAAACTAGACACTGGAGACGTTGGATCAGTTATGTTTGAATGGTTGTCTCTGTGTGTGTGGTTTTTTGCACTGGGCCACATCTTTCAGCATACAAATTTCAGCATCCCTGAACAATCCCGTTTGTGTTTGGGTCAAGCACTGCAGCTAACTGGTGTCTTCTGGCAGCCGGGCAAAGTCACCTGCATATTTCAGTAGAGCAGGCAGATCCTTCATGCTCAAAATGAATATAGTCATGCTGGAACAGAGTGCAATTAAATCAGATGGCTCACTTTATTAACTTCTTCGCTTCCTAAGGGAAAGGGCAATGGGTAGATAAAGCTAAACTCCTGGGCTTTAGGGTCACCTTGCTGTTCTCTCCTCCTCTGCTGATGTCGTGTGTTGTTTTGTATTTGGATTAGAAGTTATTGTTTCTAGATTTTCTTGCAATTTAAATTTTAGTGTGTGTATGGCAGGGAGGGCTTGGTGGACTATGGTGCAGGGGAATAKACTGTGTTGAGGGGTCACGTGCTGTGTTCATTTAGCATGGCCGAAGATGAGATTTGGCTCAAGTCACTGTTGAGTTTAACTCTTCCCTGCAGACCTTGCCAGAGTCATGGTTATATTTGTGTTTATGCAGGCACACGTTGTATTTTGGGGTGACAGTGAGGGCACCATGAAAATTAATTGTTCCCCCTCTGCCATGTTGGTAATATATTTTTATGGCTTACAGTAGGAATCACTGCGATGATTAAGTTTTGAAAAACATCTTTGCTCCCTGTGTGTACTGGTGTGGTTTAGTACTTAGCCCTGAGTCACAGGAACCAGCTTCTCCCTCCAGCTGTGTCACTACTGTGTGGTGTGACCTTGGCATTGACTGTAAGCTGACTGTGCAGGGATTGCATCCTCTTGATTAATAGCCTTGTTCAGAGTTATATCCCCTTGGTTTGACAGCACAAATAAGTCTTTATTACCTCGGTAGCAGCATGGAGTCCTGGCTCAGAAAAGTAGCACAATCCATTCCTGGCTCAGGAACCATCAGCACAATTAATTCTATTTGGATTGCACCGTAAAAGTTGCCAGTAAGGCAGAGACGCTGAGGCCTACAAAGATTGCATGAGTTTAATTAAAAGAATGATTTGAAGCAGCTTTGRGTACGGATCCTTATTACTTCTCTATTGGTTTCTATCACTTCCTCTATAATGAATTGTCAATGAACTCAAACAAAATGAGCTTAATTCTCCGTGGCAGAAAGTTCCCAAAGGGTGAGAGGTGACTGCTTCTGAAGACTGTTTTAGTAGTGTGTGAAATAAAGGTGAAAGGGGGGAAGCTTCTCCCTTCCTGGATGTTCATAGGGTGGAGAACACAAGTGCAACCTGTGCAACAATGAGCCTCCACCAAGTGAGCATCCATGCTGAGAACAGCTGTGTTCCAGAAACACTCCCATGTACTGCTTCAGTGTCCAAAGGGACTCCTGTGAGCCTGTAGCTGAAAAGTAGCAGGGCCCTTCACTGGCCTGGGGAGAGCAGGCTTGGCATTTTGCAGGATGGGGCCCTGTCTTTTGATGTGTTTCAGTGTGTCAGAAGGAGTGCTGTGGGTATTCTCTTGGCCTCCGCATTAAGCTCTCAAAATTTTCCCAGAGAACTGGGCAGAGCGAAATACAGTCACAGAAAGGGAGCAATTAATTAAGCAGTTCCGTGCCTTCTTGTGGTGTCGACCCCGGCAATGCCTGTGAACTGCATTAATGCACTCGGCCTTGCTGTCCAGAGCTCTGATCTGGGCAAAGCTGACTGCAAAGGGACTCGTTTCAAAGCCTCTCTTGTGTTCTTTGGTAGCACGTACAAGGACAGTGTTGCAGACATTACTGCTCTGCCTGTAATGGCTAAGGAAAAAGGCTCGACAGATTAGTGGGCTTTTTTTTCCTCTCCTGTGTGTGTGCTTTTGTTAGAGATGGGAAATTAGCACTACTGATTTTTTTTTTTAAAGACACTTGAGTGCCCACAACCCGAACTGACCTAGGCACTTTTGGAGRCTTAGCCAGAATTTTCGAGTTATTTTTATATGCTGGAAGTCTGGCAGAGGTCTGGGAATGTTAAATGATTGATTATTTGCATTGTAGAGCATAGGAGTCACAGCCCTGGACTGAGGCTCCATTGTGCTAGGTGCTGAATGCACACAGAACAAAATGACTGGTTTTGCTCTCAGTACCATGAAATCGGAGTGGAGTCAGCTCCCGTCCCTCTTTTCTGATATATCTGTACACGCCCAGTGTGGTACAGCAGTGTATCAAATCACAGATACGTTTTTTATGGCAGATGAAGTACAAATAAAGGCTGGGTTTGTACAGTGGGCATTTGCTTAGTATCTTGAATGGCAGAGCACAGTAAACAGCATATAAATGCCTGGATTGAACATAATTGTTCACGCATGGAGCTGATAACAGTGACTATATGTATTTTTAGCTGTGTTTCTCTGTTATGTCCAGGCCTCTGGTCAGTGCTACATTGCTGTTACCAGATGACTTGCATTTACTGTGCTGCTTTGATCGCTTTGCCAGCGTGACATCTGGCTAGTTTCCCTTTGCCAGGATCCCGGCATTGTGGTGAAGTTCTCACAGCTACTTGTATGTCTTTTCCCTTTACAATTAGCCTGAGAAATGAATGATTCCTCCCCTCCCTGCAGATGTGGGTTTATTGAGGGGGGAGGGAAGGGGATTGAGTGTTGTTTTTTCCCTTCTTTCAAGGGTCAGGCAAATTTAGCCCCACACCAGTGATGTTACGTTCTACAGGCTATTACCTTACTGTTGTTGAGCATCTTGGGACAGTCCATAGAGTTGCAGTGCTAATGGTTTGTTTTGTAGGTGRTTCTCTGTGTACAAGTGCCTAGAGCTAAGGAAAGACAGAAACTGGTTCCTGTGGGAGTTGATCTGCACTTGCCCTCCCCAAAAGCTTCGTCTTGGGCACAGAGAGGCTTTATTCTTGCAGTACAAAATCGATCTCTGAGTGTGGAGTGTTTGCCCATGGTTGACATCTTGGAGCAATAAGAGGGCAGTTTTTTAATTTTTGATTGCTTATAGGTGTCTTGCAGTCAGCCAGCCCCTTGAAAGATAAGTAACTAGTTATTATGTTTGGGCTGCTCTTCAGTAGGAAATAAGTGCAGTTCAGAGTTCTCTAGTAGCCTGCATTGCTGGAGGCTGTCCTTCTGCCATGGTAACCTGCAGTAACTGAAATATCAGTGCTTGTGCCTGGACAGCCACTGAGAAATGTCGCTTGCTGAAGCCAGACTGTTGCTCTGTGGGACAGGATCTCCTGCTAGCCAGGTAGTGTCACAGTTTAAAGTGTTACTTTGAGGCCTTCTTGTCAATGACATCTTAGAGACCTGCACATCACACTGAGCAGACCTGAATGGGTACTTCAGCAATTGCAAGCTTTTCAAAATATTTTTGCCTTGTCTCTTGATCATGGCTCAATCACAAACTGAACTTGTGACTAAACTCATTTATTTAGGGAAAATTCTTTCTTTAACTGAAGGGCCTCAAATTGAAATATTCTGGTGAAAGCCTGAAATGTGGGAACAGGTAGAACAAGAACCTGCATCTCAGTCTGGTTTCTCACTGCAGGCCAACCTCCACAACCTGGCAAACAAAAATTTTTGACCAGTTCTGCCCTAAACATAAAACGATTTTGACTGCATGACTCATTGTTTCGTATTTGTTGTTTGTATTGCTATAGCAGTTGAGGCTCTTAAGCCCTGGATTCAAGACCTTGTTGTGCCAGGTGCTGTTAGGAACATGGGAAAGAAAACAAACCAAAAAGGCTCTGTGAGGAAGAACATGAATTTCTGTATACCCCAAGACAACAGGTGGCTACAGATGGGGGATYACAAGGAACTGATGATATAATAATGAATGACCTGTGCATTGAGTAATAGTGTTGGTACATCACTTGTCTAAACATTACTGAGGTTTTATAGATGCTCTAGCAAAGGGCAGTTTGAGGGAGAATGAAGGAGTGACACAAGTTTACAGTAACATCATAGCAAGTGAGAAAGGCAGCAGAGGGAAAAGAGGCATGCTGAAAATGATGCTTGAAGAAAGATGTTTGCTGCAAAATCTAGTTAGCTGATGGTAGATGCTGTTGTCATGTGTGAGAGAGTGCAGGTACAGGAGCAAAGTGGAGACAGAAAGTGTATTTTTTGGAGGAGGGAAAGCACAGCCATGGGGAGAAGAAACCTACAGGCAGGCTGTGTATTCAGAGTCTTGACCTGAAACTTTCTTCTAGTGTGTTTACTACTAGCAACACAAGGAAAAAGAAAGTGCTCTTTCTTTGGACTGTAACCTTTAGCCAACATGTGACATGAGGGAACAGATGAGTGAAGCAGAATGTGTGTGTTCCTTTATTTGCAGCACAGATGTCTCCATAAGGGGCAAAGGAAAAATGCTGCTTTTTGTAGTGTTGTTTATTCAAACTTCAGTTTAACAAAATTAGCCTGTTCAGAAACTTCAGTGAACATTTTTTTTAAGTTGAAAGCTTGCAGAGCAAGATGCAAGTCAAATGCCAACCCCAGCAATTAGCATGCATCCTTTCATGAGTGTCAAACTGTGCTTAATCTCTACTGATCTGGTTCTTTTTCTCCTACATGCTGTCTACAGCTAAAAATAGCATCAAGTTAAAGATGTACCAAAGATAGCAGCTGCCCAGTTCATGTTTTTTGTGAAGCAGCTTGCTCTCTTCCCCAGTCATGGTTTGGTTCCCATGCAGCATGAGAGGAAACACAGCTGTCACAGCATCTGTTTGAGAAGCTCTCACTGGCTTCAGGATGTCCAGGAGCCCAAGTGGTATAGACCATGGTGTAAAAGGTATTGCTTGGTGTGCAGCTTCCCACATAAAACTAGAACTTTTGAAGGTGTGTTGATGTTTGATAGGAAGGTTTCTTACAAGGGAAGTGGAAATGCAGCGTGACACAACTGCAGAACAAGAGAGGATGTATTTAAATTGACTCCGCAGAAGGTGTCTGGAGGAATGACTTCATAATAGGAAATGGATTGGTTGCTTCAGCATCAAACACTGTCCCAGATGTGTTCTCTGCAGTAGGGACCTCTTTCAGCTGAACCATTTTTAGCTGTGTGGAAGGAGCCCAGTTCTTTATCTCAATGGCTCTCTGAGCAATGGACTTCTGTCTTGCCACTAGAGGGGGACAGCAAGCCATACACCTCCCGTCCTGCTGGGCTTCACTGGCCACGCCTCAGTGCCCACCAGCCCAGCAACCCCAGCAGCAGGGTCCACTCTGCTTCGTTCAGCAGTGGGGTCTCACAGCACCCGTGAAGGTCAGACATTGCAGCCAAAAAAATGTAAAGGGATGAGGACGTGGAGAGTGAGATGTCTGGGTGCTTCTCTAATTACYTGGTTCTGCACAACGTTGTTTTTTATTCCCACACAGTTACAAAAAGTATCTTGAGCATGACTTGTGTTCAGAGAAAGCTGAATAGTGTGTGTGCAACCTCCCTAAGTCATGGAGAGGTGTGAATAACCTCTCTCCATGCCTGGATGAAGCGACATAACAGCAGCATATTCAGCAGTGGCGTTAAACTGGTCAAAGGTGGAATGGAAACATCATTGTTTCTAGATCCTGGGAGAAAAGGGAGGGCTTTAGGTGTAAGACTCAGTTATGTGCTGGATCTGACCTACCTGTTTCTTGCTGCCTTGCAGGGCTTTTACCCACGTGTTCACCTTTGGCCCGACATTCCGAGCGGAAAACTCACAGAGTCGCCGGCACCTGGCGGAATTCTACATGGTAGAGGCTGAGCTGTCCTTCACTGAAAGCCTCCAGGACATCATGCAGGTGGGCACTCCAAGTGTCTGTGCAGGACTGATACCAGAGCTTCTTCCTCCCTGAGCTGTGCTCCCTGCCCTCAGTTGAGATCACAGCTCCTCTGAGCCTGTGTGAGCCAAGTAGAGGTTCCACAGGTATTTCCCAAGGATGAGGATGCTTAGCAGAGATAAGGCCATAGAGAGGATTTGGAAGGGAAGATAGAGGTGCACACAGCCCTCATCTGAATGGGGAGCTCCACAGTTGCTGTTTTGCCAGGGAGTGTGTGAATGTGCTTGACTAGTGCTAATGAAAGTGGCACTGTCCCTTTCAAAACCTTCAGCACCTCTCCAGTGAATGGGCAGTGTTTATGCAGTGTGTCCCTTGCTGTGCTCTGTGAAGGCATCCTCGAAATCTGAAGTAGATACAAGAGTTTCTGGCGTACACTGTTCACTGTGGCTTTAGCAGAARACTGGAGGAGATCCTTAGTCAGCTGGCTTTTGATTTTTCAGGATTGCCCTCTCGGTTGCAGTTTAACCACACAATGGATGCTAATGCATTTTAGTAGTCTCAGCATAAGCCAGTTTATACCCAGTAGGACTTGTGAGTAAACATCCACACACACTCATTTATCAGATAAGCTTTGTGGAAAGTGATTGGAGAAATAACTTTATAAAAAAAAATACCCGAGGCACTGGCTACAGATTTATAAAATAACATCCAGGTGGTGGTTTTTCAGCCTGGATCATATACAGTGCCAAGTCAGCATGGCCTGAGAGCAGAGCTGACGTGTTCTGTATGCTGCTTCTGCATCTGGAATGTCTGGATGGCACTGGCCTGTGTGGACTGACCCATCGGGAATCTGTGCTCCTTCATTAATAGCATCCTGCTCTTTCTTTTCTCTCTCCTCTTCTCCACAACTGCTTTGTGTATTCTTAGGGCATGACATCTGTAGATGTACACACCTTAATTCCTGAGCCCCCTGTTTCTCTAGGTAATGAGGAGCCAATTGAAATCTTCACTGCTTTTATCTGGTGTAATAAGCAGGGTCTCCTGTTAAGTGGTGTTTGAGCCCTTCAACATAGAATCAACGTATCTTGTGCCGAGAACCCTAATTTCTTGGCTTTTGAAGTACAGACAGCCAGTTCAGACAATTTGGAGAATTAGATTTGAGAACTGTTCTGGAATATGAGGGCTTTTATTTGTAGGGAAAGGAGGAACTTCCCCCCTCAACTTTGCCTTTGTTGTTAAGTATCTTATGAAGTCTCAACTTGTGCTTTCTTTCACATCTTCCCTCTGTCCCAAAGTCTTTGACAAGTATCTCTCCCTATAATAAGAAGTCTCCTAGCAGCCATCATTTTGCATTCCTCATAGTGAGTTTATGTTGCAAGTGGCTTAATTTTATGGTGTTCTTACTTGCAGAAGTGGAGTTGCCATTTTGTTTATTTTTAAATCGTTAGGCAATCTCTCTTTAAAAAAAACCAACCAAAAAAAATCCAGCAGAAAACCCTGCCAGCTGCTCCAAAGCCTAAGTTAAGTTTCGTTCCTGATGTAACTGACCTAAATTCAGTGTTCTCTCATGTATCTGCCCATCAGGCAGTTTGTCTGTTTGTTGTCATCTGCAAGTTCTTTATTTGGTGCAAAACGCCCCATTGAAAGCCTTGGGGCCTCTTGGCCAGAGTTAGCATCTGAACTTTGTCCTCACATAAAGAGCTGGATTGTTTAAAATTTATTTTTAAAATTGCTATTCAACATTTGGACTAAGCACCTCTCACTTGAGCAAGTTAGTGTGCTGGGAATGCTCAGCTTCTTCGGGGACATCTTGAAGTATTTGCTTACGTACCATTAAAGAGCCTTGCTACAAAGATGTACGTGTTTACCATTCACTGATGAGGCTTGAGATCTTTCAGCCAAAGCTCCAAAAGAAACATAGTTTTCCTTATGAAATAAAAGGAAAAAAGAAGATTTAATAACCAAGGAACATGTATTTGGGAACAAAGGGCTTGAAATCTTACAGCAGCGGCCTTTTTTCCCCTCTGTAATTGCACAGAGTAGTGCTCAGTTATTCCTAAATTAGTAGCACACTTCTTGTGAAGTCTCATGTGTCTTAATCATGCAATCTAAATTTCTGTTCTGTGCCAAAATGTGTTTTAGTGCTACAAAGAAGCTTAAACTCTCACAATACTGGTTTCATAATACTTTCTGTGGAAAGTCCCATGTGCTCAGTGCAGTACTCTACACTGCATGGCTGGGTGATAGTATTTCTGCTTAAGTGGACAGGGTATATGTAAGGGTATCTAAGGAGAGACCTCTGTAGCTTCTTTCTGTAAGTCAAGTGAAGAAGTTGGATCGGGTTGTCCCAAGGCACTTCTCCAAACTGGATGAGAAAGAAGGATTTAGAAGAAGGTCAGGTAGACAGTGGAAGAGGTCCAATTATGGAAGTGTCTGGACTCACTAGAGCCATCACTCCTCCAGCACCTGAATTGGAGGTCCAAGGTCTCCAGTTTCATTTGTCCTCTGAGATGCCTGTTGTCAGTCTCCCTCTCTCTTGAATGCTGTGTCATGTAGTTGTATTTGTAGGCCATTCTCTTCTATTTTTCATTTCACTTTCWTGGTAGTGCAGTAGATTTAAAGGATCCCACTTCACTCATGACACTAATGGAGTCTCAAAGAGGCCATATGGTACAGTCATTATTGAATTTCATCAAATTCACATACAAAGCCATGCTAAAAAACACATTATTTAGGCCGTAAAGTTAGGAAATGCCAGAAAGAAGTTTTCCTGAGGGCATTTTTGGGAGTTTATGCTTAGTGTTAGTCTTCGTTAACAAGATCACATCCTAGCGCCACTGTTTCTTGAAGGGATGGAGAATATATCTCTTTAAGAGGGAGAATACAATTTAGCACTTAGTCTTTCAGCTCTGTCCTGAGGGCAGAAGTATTGTCTTCCACTGGTGATGTACTTCATCAAAATTAATTTGCTGTCATTACAGCCTAGTGACATGCAGCATTATTACCTCCATTTTACAGAGGGGAGTTCAGGCATGAAATGAAATCAGTAGCACCGATTTTGGGTGTCAGCTTTAGAGAGCTTGGATCTAAAACATGTATGTGATTTGATTTCCAGACTAGTTTGCACTCAGCGTTCTGTTGTCAGTGCCAAGGCTGAGGCACTTGGGCAAATCTGACTGCAGTTTCAGGGGAGCAAACGCTGGTAATCACATGGGAAACGTTTGTTCCAAGTGTCTTGCACAGCTCTCTTTAGTGACATTGGGGTGTCTGCAGCACTGTAGGTTCCTTGTCTGAAGTGGCATCCAGCTGCTTGTCTGAAGTGGCATCCAGCTGCCACAGCTGAGGCTTGCTCTCTTCCCTAACTTGTGTCAGCATTCGGCTTCAATGGCCAGTGTAGCAGTGGTCTGACAGACAAGTCTCCTTCCTTGCACAGCAACAGCATCTCTCCAGGGTGGGTCCTGAGCTGTTGGTTGTGTCGCTGAGAAAGGAGGTTTTATGACCAAGATCAGATGTGAACCATCCCCTCTGTGTGTGTGTGTGCACACATGTACAGTGTGTGTGAGCAAGCATGGAGGCAACAAATCGTGGTCCGCTGGTGAGTGTTTCATATGTAAATGGCCTGTCATCTACACTACATCCATATGCATGCCCTGGGTAAATACATAAATAAAAATTCTACTGGCCGGTCATGCAATTTTTCTTATGTAATCTCTCTTATGTAATAAAGATGATGATTTGAAACTTTCTTGGAGTGCACAGCACCTTCCATTGCTGCTGCTGACTTCTACTGCCGTTTTATTGATGATTTCCTCTGTTTCAACTCTGGTCATAATTTTATTTGGGAAGAGGATAAGTTGCAGTATCAAAAGATCCAAGTTAAAATTCAGCAATACCCTTGGGAGCTGCTCCTAATTAACATTGAACAGTTAACCATTAACTAACACAGCAACACTGGGGAAGGCCAAGGTTGATACTGCAGAAAAATGAAAATCAAAAGAGGCTAGAAGGGTTGAGGGAAGGGGGAAAGCTTTAACCTCTGTCCTCCTTGCCTGCCCTCCTACCAGCACAGTTTCCACATTGCCATTAAGAAGCAATTACATTATTGGGCTTTTCCAGAGTCCCACCTCTAAGATGAGCTACTTGCTGTGATTCCAGTGTCTTTTTCCCTGTGTAAGTCTCCTATCAAACATGTTTCTTTCAGGATATGTTCAAACCAATCACTTCACCTGTATCTCAAACTCACGTGTTCACTCAAACCAACAAGCCACTTCTCTGTTCATTTTTCCTGTAGCCTACTTTGCAGTCCTTTATTATACTGTCTTCTTAAAGACATAAATTCTCAGTTTGAGGGATTTTTTTCCTCCTTTTCTTTTTTTCTGTCTACTGTTTGTGCCTAGTACACGTTTAGCATAAATAAGAGCAGTGAGGAGGCCAGTGTATGACCCACGTGTCTGTATTTTTTGCCAGGATAAAACCTCAGTCTCAAACCTGGAAATATTTCTCAGATTGTTTTTCCCATACCACCCACATCTTTTTTCCACAAGAGGAAGCTGCTTATGTTGAATGCTGTGGGAACCTAATTGTTGCTTTATTGCATAGTGAGGAAAAAAAGTGCTAATTAAACAACATGCTTTTCTGAAACCAGATGATACTTTCATTTTCTAGAAAGAGGAAGCTTAATGTAAAATCCGTTCGTCTCTGCCTGGTGAAACCAGATGAATTGCCAAGAAGTTTTCTAATTTCATTTGCATAAGCCTTTTTCTAGCTACTTTGAAGAAAGTTCAAAGCTGACTGACTGGTTAATTTGCCACTCAGCAGCAGGAATGCTGGCTTTTCATTTCCTCTGTGTTTGAGTACCAGGAGGGGTAAAACTGTTCATCTGCATATGATAATGGTGTTCCCTTATTTGCATCTTCCCTTTTTGAAAGGAAGGCCCAGGTTGATGAGGGAGTCTTGGGTCTGAGTTTGGCTCCAGGGGAGTCCAAACAGACTGCTTTCCCAGCTTCACTGGGCTGGTGGGATGCAGAGGCTGTTCACAGCAYAGAGCAGTGTTTCAGCAGCTTGGGACAGGTGTGAAGGACGCTCGCCCATGCATGAGAGTTTGAGCAACCTGCCTGAAATCTCAGCTTGGCTGTGTCAGCCCAGCAGTTTTGTTTCTGTGCCTTGTGTTCCTCTTACCCTGTAAGATCTGGTTCCTTGTAAGGCAGAGATCTGCTGCTTCTTGAGACCTGCAGAATGAACAACAGGTTCATTTTTTCACAGCCCAATGTCCCATGGGCTTTGTGGTGTCTAGGGKCCACTGGTCACCTAGATACCATTAGTGGAAACTTCACTTCTCTCAACTCTGCAATTAAAGAAGTAGTTGTTATGCTCACAAAAAAAAAGAAACCAGGAAAACGAGGCGTGTGCCAGAACTTTGAGATGCTTTTTGTTAGGAAAAACCTTGTCCCATCCCAGGCTGAGGGGACGTGCAGACCAGCTGCATTGCTCTGTTCTTACAAAGGATATGAGAATAGGAGGGTGATTTTGAAGAAGACTTGGGATGGTCATCGGTTGATATTACAGGTGTCAACTACCTGCTTGGTGCAAGTGCAAGACTACAAGGAGCCATGGGAACTCTTAGTCTGAACAACAGCAAATGTCTTGGATGGTCTGCTTTGCTTAACCAAAAGAGAAAATTGCTCTTAAAGCAGGTTGATGAAAATGCAGCAGCATCCCATGTGGGGGCTTTTAATGGCATTTTAATTTCTTAATGAGTGAAGCCCGTTTTACTGGATAAGTATATCCAAATTGCATGATAATGTCATTTAGTTAATCCGCATTAGTTTAGGGAAATGGAACTACATCTCTTTAGTTTCTCAAACATCCCTGCGTTGATGTGTCCTCTGCTTTAGCTCTCTACTCATCTCTGCACATGTTCACTTTGCCCTTACTGCACAGTCATTCTAGCTGAGATCTGTTTGATGGGCTGGCTCTACACACTACACGTTTATCCTCTTTCCTTTAGTTTTGCGTTTTCTAACAACAAAGCATAAATCCAGAGTTGTTAATTACAGGACAGATACCTCAGTAAGACTTAATCTGAGACCAGTCACCACAAATGGTTGTAATGTGTGTCTGAGGCTGACCGGGGTTGCTGCTTGAATATTTTAGCTGTGATTTTTTTCACTGGAGATACCTGACTGAAGATACTGAGGCCATCAGCAGACACTGAAGCCATAAACCCATAGCAGAAATAAAGGTTCCAGTCCTCTTCAACTACTTAGCAAGCCTGCTAATTAGGAGCATTAGCGAGCTGTTTCCCTCTTATGTAGTCTGGCCATGCAGAAGCACAGAAGCTCCTTCTGTACCCTTTGGCTGATGTGTACCATGTTTCATTTATAGTCTGGGACACCTAAGCAATGTTCATTTTTCATGCATTCCTTTTTTCTCTATTAGGTTATGGAGGATCTTTTCAAGACAGTGACAAGTACTGTGCTCTCCAAATGTCCTCATGATATTGAGCTTTTTCATAAGTACATAGCTCCTGCACAGAAGGTAACACATATGACAGGAAAGAACTGCAATCCTGTTATGCATTTTGGGGGTTCTTGGCTGTAGGGAGACTTAATTTTTTTAATTTTTTTTAAACTGTGTTGTCCTGTGTAAAGAAACTGTGAAAAGCTAAATGTCAGCCTGAACCTAAGTGATTGTTCAGGCCAACAGAGAGAGGACACACAACTTTCTGTAGCTCGTAGCAAGTGTGGTAGAACTGTAGCTGTCACATCATCTGGCAGCCTCTGAGTCATCAGCTTCAATAATTGGGTACCCTTGTAGCACTGAATAGCCAGGAGTGGATTTTGACCCATATCTAGATCAGAATGCAGTCCTACAAATTAAAATATAGAGGGAGGTCACTTTGCTGAGTTTGCCCTGGAACCCTTAAGAGTAGCTTTACATGTTTCTGTTTTTCTTGTTTTGACCAAGGACAGGTTGGAACAAATACTGAAGCACAAATTTATGATGTAAGTACTATTTCAAAACCATCTGGAACAGAGGTTTTTGGGGTTTTTTTGGGCTTTTGGGGAAAGAGTTCCTATTTTGTATATGTTCTTTTTCTTTCACAACTCGATGTCTTCTGGGTTAGCATAACGTCTCCAAAAGAGCATGAGTTGCAGTTCCCTTTTACTGTTTGTCGGTTATACTCTTTCACCTCTGCATGAGACTGACATCTGAATGTGCTGGCCTTTGGCTTTTGCTCCCCTGGACGAGATTCTCAAGTGTATTCTCCTTCCAGCATGTACCTGCACAGTGGTTTGCTCACTGTCTTGCTAAGTTTTGGCTTTGGTGCTCTGCTTTCATTCACACTCTCACTCCAGTGGCTCTCTTTTTACGAAACTATTTTATGGTATTTAAAAATCCCAATTGGTTTTCTATTCCCAATTGCTTATGTAACTCCTATTCCCAGTTCTCTTTGTGCTAAAGAACTGAAGGGTTTGGATTTCCCTCACTGGCCTCCAAGAGTACCACTTGTGCCCTGCTCCTGCTTGTCTCTTCAAATAGTGGAGCTCTCCATTTATCCCCCAGAACATTGTAGGGCTGCTCAGCCCAGCGCTGGTTGTCTTGTTAAGCAGCTACAGCCGCACTTGAGCAACAGGATCATGATGGATCCCCCCTGTGCCTTTGCCTGCATGAGCACCATGGGAGACCTCAGTGAAGGTCCATCTCCCCATTTCAGTCCTCTCTTTGGACCTGATGTTCCTGAAAGGACAAAGTTGACTCCGCTTTCCCCATGCTCCAATGAAAAAGAGAGAGAGTCAGACCATCTCTTTCTCCCTCTCTGTCTCTCTCTTTTTCAGCTGCTGGCAGATCTGGGGCATTCCTGGCTTACACACATCAGTTACATGTGTTGAACCTGTGCCAGTGATATACCTCATTTGGACTGCGGCCTCACATAACCCAAACATGTGGAGCAATATATTCCTTCTTGGGGTATTTCCTCCAGAAGCCTTCCCTATGTTAGTGAAGTCTTGTAACTGGGTTTAAAGAGCTCGTGCTCCTTAGGGAATTTGGTTTATAATTGGGTTTAGCCAGTGATACAGAGAGATGAAATTATAGTGATCATGTTCTTCTTTCTTCTCTCTGTCCACAACATTTTGCTTGGTGTGTGGAAAACTTGTCTGCCACATTATCTTCCACTGAGTCTTGATTTCCGGTTACCAAACCTGGAGCATTGTTCACTGCACTTTTTCTGTTTGCTTTGCCATCATGCTGTTCTTTTGTGCTGGTGGAAGTTGGTGGAGAATTTGCTCTCAAATCTGCCAGAGGAGTAGAGAAGCATTGCTGCATTTAAATCTCATGGTTTGTGCAAAGTAAAGTGGAAACATTCGAGCTACAAGCCTTTTGCACCCTGGGCTGTTATTTTTGCCTAACACACCCTGAGCTAGAGCTGTGTTATTGTAGCTATGCTGATGAGGACATATTGTTTTCTTTAAAAAAAATCCACAAATTTCTATGAAGCAATTCTCTGCAGAGCTCACCTCTGACTGAAATGCAACATTGAAATAATGCAGAAGTGTTGAGAGCGTAGCACTTCCTGCCCTGCATGTAGCTGAAGCATGGGAAAACATAGGGTTCTTGCCATATAAAGTGCTTTTTGGTTTCTGTCCAAAGAAGCATTTCTGGGAAGTCTGACATTACACACAAGTTGGCATGGTGGTGGGGAAATGCCTCCTTAATTTTCCAGCATGGCACTTAGCCAGAAAACTTTGTTATTCCTTTCACAGTTATCTTAAAGACTTTTTTTTTCCTCTTGCAGAATTTCCTACAGTGAAGCAGTGGAAATTTTGAAGCAAGCTTCTCAAACTTTCACTTTCAAGCCAGAGGTAGGTCATTGCCAGCTGGTGCATCCCTGTGCAGAGCCTGAACTTTGCAGAATCTCCTTTCTCTCACTCTGATACCTCAAGAGTTGTTACTTTGCTCAGATTATCTGCCTCCTGGGCTGTTTACTGGGTTGTAAACCAGGTCTAACTTTTGCCCTTTGGGGTAGAAATGGGAGCAATGTAAGGAGTGAGATCGGTAGCAGAAGAACATGTAACACTTGCAGGGAAGGAAGTGATGAGATTGCAGTTGAAGGACCAAGGCTTTAGCAAAGGCACTTCTCTTTCCTGTGTGTGAGTAGTGCTGAGAGTGTGGCAGATTCAGTAGCAATCATCTAAGGAGAGTTGCTGTAATAGTCCTCAAATAAAGGAAAGGTAAGAGGATAGCACCGAAAGTTTGACAAGGATTAATAAGACAATACCATGCCAAAATACCATGGAATCTAGATGTAGGTAAAGGGAATTCCTTGTCTTTCCAAAGCATAGATGTTGACTGGGAAAAAGAGTAACGTGCTAGCCTTTCTAATGCTGTTAGATTGTGGTTTTCTAAAAATCWTCTTTTGCCCAGTTTCAAACACACACCCACTCCGGTATGGGACAGCATTAGTGGTGCTGCTCATGTCATGTGTATACTGTTTAATCATTATCTCATTATGATGCTTTGATGAAAATAACCCCCTGGCTGAAGCCACCTTCATAGCCAGTTGGGTAACTCTCGTCTCTGTGTGCAAATGGGTGTAGAACCTCAAATCTTCTATCTGTACTACCTTGATCTGAGACAGCAAACGGGATATTTTCGGTTGAAGACAGTCTGTGGGAGGTCTGTTCCTCTCTTCCGCTTCCATTCCCCCAATATTCTTTGCGCATCCTGTAAACAGACTGGAGGTCTCAAGTCAAAAGCCACAKGATTTATAACATCACTGGAAGAAAGGAAAAATGAAGGCCATTGGAAATACCCAGGGTTTCTGATAACAAAGAATTGGTTAATAGGATGCTGAGTTCTCCTAAGTGAGAATTAATGTAGCATGTAACAGGACACAGCAGGGAAGAGARCGCTCAGCCTAGGAGAGCTGCTTTCTATATACTGAAGGTAATACTGAAATAAGGCTGGTTTGCTGGGTCGAGTAAGCTGACTTTGGATGGGTGCCTGTTTCCCTTTAGATATGCAGAGTGTGGTTTGGGGTTTTTGTTTGGGTTTTTTTTTGGCTTGTTTGTTTGGGTTTTTTGTAATTTGATACCAGATGCTTGGGCTTGATGCAGGGATGATCTGGCCCTATTCTGTGAAGTTAAACCATCTTATTTTCCATGCTTTTCTCTGCCTTGAAAATCGTGAAACTGTGTACTTAGCAGATTTTGCCAGTGACCTGTATAAGAAGTTGCTCTGCTTGGTTTCATGTTATTCGAAGCAGCATATCTTTCTGTGTACAGGGATTTTGCTGGGTCTCTTGCCACGGCCAAAAGGCACCAAAGCAGATTCCCAGGCCCCTTTTTGCTGTCTTTACAGTGGGGCTGTGACCTCCAAACAGAACATGAGAAGTACCTGGTGAAGCACTGTGGTGAGGTTCCTGTGTTTGTGATTAACTACCCATACGACCTCAAACCTTTCTACATGCGGGACAATGAAGATGGACCTCGACACACAGTGAGTCCATGGGTCACACTTCCACCACTTTTTTGGCTAGGCATGTTTTGGCCTACTGATAGGCATTGTCAGCTGGGCCTGCCCTCAAGAAGTCCAACATAAAATGACCATCAGGTGATCCTGTCCATTTTTTTTCCTGTTGTAGAGAAAATAACCCAAGCGGGAACAACAGGAGGAGGAGGATTGGGATAGTGTTAAGTTTTTGCTTAATTCCCTTAAGACGAGTTTGCCATAGTTTCTTTCTTTTCCTGGTAAACCTCTGTACTATTAGGTGAAATGCCTAGAATTGCTTGGCTCCAAGCAGTCCATGATTCTCTTGTCATCCAAATGTAGCATCCAYGTAATACTCGAAAAGCAGATGGGCACAAGAAGTAAGCTCTTTATCAAGTCTCATGCTTTGCAAGTGTGATTTCCCGATTGAACTGAGACAACCCGAAGCATTGCTTCTGCTAAAAAGAACAACTATGCCAGAATGTACCATTGTCACTGCAGTGGCTTTGATTCTAGCAGCACTTCAGCTGTGCRATAAGAAAAGTAACTCTAGAAGACAAACCAGAAAAGACAGACAGCCCAAACCTAACAGCCTAAGCGGTAACACTTGGATCCAGCASGTGAGTGCCATTGCTACAATATCCACTAGCGCTGGCTCATGGAGTGAGGGTACATAGGGCTGAACATGAGCTACAGCATCAGAGCAGGGAATCAGGACTCCAGGAAACTTGCCTGTGTGTCTTTGCTGTCTTGTGAGCTGCTGTTGGGTTTTTTATAACCCTGCACAGGTTGTCACCAGAGTAACTTAGCAAGATTCAGTTCAAATCACTTGCAGTAGATGCCCTCAATCTGGGACATCACTGCTGTCATTTAGGTTTTCTCTAGATTACTGATACTTATCCTTTCAAAATTTCCTCYGAGCCTTCTCCTGTCAGCAGGAGACTTTTCAAGTATGTGCAAATTCTTACCTAAGTGTCCTGGACTCTGGAAGAATTACAGTAGKGTTTTACAAACAACCATCAGTGTCAACTGTACTTCTACCAACCACTGTGTGGCTATGTGGCATGACTTCAATTAGTTTTCTTTCTTTTAAGGTTGCAGCTGTTGATCTCCTTGTACCAGGAATAGGGGAGCTGTGTGGAGGCAGCTTGAGAGAGGAGCGACTGCCYTTCCTCGAATCACGCTTACAGAGGTATGGGAAATCCACAGATGCCAGGAGAACTAGCCTGGCCAGGAGAACTAGCCTGACCAAGAGAGTATTTCAGCAGCTCTCAGTGGTTGGCAGACAGAGGAGTGGAAAGGTGGCAAATATTGTTTAAAAGAAGCCTATTTTTGTCTTTGTGATACCAGTTTATCTGAGTAGATGACTGCAAACTGGTGAAGGAGTTCTTGTGCTTCTGTTGTAGGTGTGCAAATGGCCTCTCTGTTTTAGCTCATCAAAGAAGAAAAGTTTACTTTATGCTAAGAAGCCAGGGCAGCAGAATGCCTCAGCTCTGCTGTGACTGTCTGGAACAGGGTCTGCTGTGAGACACTTCATCCTTGAGCCTTTTCTTCGCAGTTTTGTGGCTGAGAGTGGATTGTGAAGGTGGAAGTTGTCATATATACAGAACTTAGATATATTTGTCATCATGTTGTGTAACKGAGGAATTGCATTTTCGGTCAGAAGCTTTGCTAGTTGTGATGCAGCTGGCCTCAGTGACTGACCTTATTTCAGAGAATGTGGTTCTTTGCTAATAGTTTGGTGGGAAGCTTCACTGGAAGTGGCCAAGACCTGTACTGTGTCATGTGGGCTCTTCTTTCCCTGCTGCCTTTGTCTGCATCTTGTGACTTTGAGTAATTTTAGGCTAAATTCATTGTCAGAATATCAAAGCTGCTGTTTAATTACCAATAATTAACATTATAGATGGGATAATTCTCCATAGACAGTTACTCTCTGGATCCTGTCTGATTGTTCAGAAGAACCTTTTGTGGAATCACAGAATGGTTTGGGTTGGAAGCGACCTTAAAGACCATGTAGTTYCAACCCACTGCCACAGGCAGGGACACCCTGGACAAAATCAGGCTGCGCAAAGTCCCATCCAGCACTTGAACACTTCTATTTGGGCCAGTCTTACACCTGTGCAAAGCAGTGTTGGAGGAGGATTAATCCCAGAGTAACACCATTTGCACATTGGGAATTAATTTGTTGCTTTATTCAGCCACATGCTCACACAGATATATCTAGTCAGTGGAGAAGAGCAAAATCCATTTCAGCATAATGAATCCAAAAGGCACAGGGCAATTAAAATCGCCAGAACATTAATTCTCAATTTTTAGTGTAGGATGATGATATTCCCTGTGCTTCCTGCTACTCTCCCCATGAGCTCTCCAAAGCAGGCATGCTTCAACTGATATAAAGTACAATGTTGCCTGCTACACTTTCTCAGTCAAAATTTTTTCCAATATCTGAGTCTRTAGTCCTCTGGAGGAGGAGGGTCCATGTGAAGTTCGAAGCCAGACTTTCTTGTTTATCAGGAAAGTCATAGAAAGCATTTCAAGCTGCAAATGAGGTGTGTCTTCAGTAAATCACACCTCCTCTCACATATTTTTCTCAATTTTGAGTTCTCAGGATCTGATTTTGTTGAGCCCAAGTACTTTATTTAGGCCTTCAAATTCTATTTCCTGCAGACCCAGCATAACCTTAGAGATAAAAAACAGGATTATTGTCTCCTTATGCATTCTTCATACTATAGCTCTCCAAGTCCCAGTCAGGGACAGCTGCAGTGCACTGGAGATGGGAGAAGCGGTCTCTCTTTGGCTGCTGGATTTCCTGTTCATGTTCAGTGAAATGGAAAAAAACCAGCAACTTTGCTCAAGTTCTGCCAGGGCAGGAAAAGGAGAAAGGGTGTACAGGTGGTGATGAGAAAAATACTTATTTTATTTAGTAATGTTACAGAAGTTAATAAAGCTGTGGGATTTCAGTGGTTTTGTGCACTATGGAAGGGGAGCCACATYGCCACACATGTGAAGAGATTTTGACTCACCCATAAATGAGGTTGGCTGTATTTCATTGTAAATTTAATATTCAGGCCTGTACTCTCCATACATTCACAGAGTTTACTGATACACTTAAGTGAAGAGTGTGTAAAAGTCTTTGCATGAAGCTGAGATCAACCCTGTATGTTGACAAAACAAWCTGCATTTTAAGAAGCTGGTTATGAATCTGTTCAAGATTGTCTACCAGTTACCAGAACTGACAGCCACTGCTCATGTGTTCCTGTAATTTGCTGCCCTTCCTTTTGGGACTGACTTTAGTCATCAGACTTTCCCTTTTTTTGTAGCRTGCTATTCCATGCAAGTGCTGCTTGTGCAGATCAACTTTGTTCCTTTACTTACAAGGGGTTTTCTTTTCGTTTCACAGATTAGGACTCACAGATGCCTATCAATGGTAAGATGCTACCTTGCTCTGCAAGCTGTATTTCTTCTTTTGAGCCTATTTAAGCCTTTTTTTTGTCCTGTTCTTGAGGGAACATTTCTTGGCCCTGTTGCCCTGCCATCACTGCCAGTCTAAATTAAATAGCCAGTTCATTTAAACAAAGTTTAATCTAATGCTACTTAGTTTACGCTCCCAATTTGTCCACTCACAGCACAGGTCATTCTTCTCAGGATTGCATGAGGTGGATTAATTTACCACTTATAAYGATTTTTGATATTAAATCATTAGGCTGTGTTGGGAGTTGAATAGACTCTGACCACCATCCACGAGATAAACAGGTTACAGAACCACAAGCAATTTGTGACCTTTAACAGCTCTATGAATAACTCCCTTTGCAATTGACAGGGCAATTGGGTCGAAAAATCTTTCCTAACAAAGCAGTTAAAGCAATTAAAACTGTCCTCCTAAGGAGACAGATCAACCTTTGAATTAACAGTTTAACCTATTAAAATGACAGAAGGTTCTTAGTGTTCCTCTAGACAAGTGTTTCTTGGTATGTACTTCATCATAGCTACTGTGCAGAGTATTTTATAGTGCAGAGAATTTTAAATTTAGAATAGTATATTCAAATATTCTGCAGTATTTGGATTGATCATTAGGAAGGCTGCCTTGAAAAAAAGCAGAGTAAGTATAGTATCTTCACTCTCCTCTTCCCACAAAGCAGAGTAAGTATAGTATCTTCACTCTCCTCTTSCCACAATATGAAATCACTGGGGAACAGCCCAGTGTATGGCAGATCTTTACATCATTCATGTACAAACAAGGTGAATTTAAGTTCTTCCTTTGTTGTTATATTTATGTCCCAGAATACACCATATCCCTTTATCTGAGGGAAGGGTTATCCTGAACAAGGGTGATAAGTGGTGTGGTTAGATGCTGAGATAYAGCCCAGGGAAGTCTGATGTGCAATGGCAGAGCCTTTCAGCACTACTAAGATAGCACAGCCCTGCCTCATGCTTCCCTCAAGGGAAGATTAGGACATTGTCTGTCACCCATTTGCATTTTCATGTGATATGTAGCAATCACGTTCTGGAACTCTTCCTCCTGTAATCTTGTTTTGGAGACTCTTTCCTCCTTTATTSCTTCCACTCCATCACAGACAATGTAACTTCCCGGAGAAGATTAAAACTGTTGTTATCCCCTGCCATAGCGGAGTCTGGTGTCCTAGGAAGGTGCAGGATAGTAGCAATTCTGGATACTTCTAGACTGCAGTCCAAAATCTGCCAGAATACAGGTAGGTGGTTTGCCAGCATCCATCTTTTTAGTGGAGGTGGCAGGAGAGACTAAAATTAATCTCCTCCAATTTAGTGATTGAATTGAGACTCCAAAACTGGCTCACAAACTCCTGGAAGAACAGTTGAGTCATTCCTTTTTAAATATAATATTTGCTGACTTTTGAATGTGGTCCCTTTTGAAGTCCCTTAATCATTGCCATATCTCTGATTCTACCTGTTTTCTTCCTCCCACTAAGCAAGAGGATATTGTGAGGTCTGACTGATTCTAGGACAGTTTCAGGATTGCYTTGTTTGTGGGACAATCATAGGGCAGAGGCAACTGATGTTCTGAAATACTGCTCTGCTTCTTGCCATTCCTACAATTTAGGAAGTTTTTTCAAAAAAGTAGATAAAGTGACATGGTCAAATTCTATGAATCTTCTTCAGTTCACTACATCTTTCCTGTTGTGCAGGTTTCTTTCCATATAGAATATGAGTCGGAGAAGTATTTGGCTTGATTTTGCAGTTATTTTATCTAATTTCACACTTTGTCCTTTGAATTGTAAATAGAAAAGAGCTCAGAGCTATAGATGATGATCTTGGTTAAACTGAGAGGTCTGTGGAAATGAGGTGGCAAAGTCGAGTGATGTGAGTTTACTCTAGGAATTCACTTGCTTTCTCTGTGAGAGTAAGGAGAGACCAGGGAGTAGTAAGTATATTGCCATGTAAACAGGGGACCTGATCCTGTTTGCAGCCTCCGCATGCCAACTTTAAAGTAACAAAGCAGGTACTTTGTAATGAACATGTTCCCACAACCATCAGCTTGAGCAGCATTTCAGACGGTCTTCCTATGTGTAAGGCACCCCTTGCCTTACTCTGATTATCATCATCCATCAGTGGAGAAAATTGTCTCATACTGAACCCTCTACAGTCCAGGTACCTTTTTGATCTTCTGGTGAAGGTACACAGTAGCAGAGCAGGTGTTGTCTGCTGTCTTCAAATGGATGTTACTGTGTTGTCTTCGGCCTGCTCCTGCTCTGGATGAAGATTGARCTGTGTTGGGCTCTTTATTTTCTGATATTCTCTGAAGCTTGAATATCAGAGCGTTCTGTTGGGTCCTTGTGTGGCAGGGTAAAAAGGAGGAGTTGGGCTTAGGGAACAATAGCACTGGTGAGCCACTTGCAGCCATGGCCTACATGCAGCCACTTGCAGCATGACTACATTCACATCATGCTTTAACCTTCTTCAGAGCCCAGTGAAAACAGGTAGCCCATCACTGTCCTTGGCAGCCACCTGGGCCTATTACTCCTCTTCTGGGGAGAGACCAGAGTGCTGTGCTGGGCCAGATGGAGGCAGGCAGAAAGTCAGGGSTTTTTTTTTTCCTTTCCTCCCCCAGTAAAATACTCACTTTCATGGACTGTAGTATCTTTGTTCTTTCAGGCTTGCTTTTTTCAAACTGGCCACAGAAGCTTCAGTATAGCAAGRGGATTTCATAAAAGATTGAGATTATATTTGTTTTGAAAAGAGACTGAAGAGAACACATTCTCTTTATGAATGGTCACTAGGAGAGTGCACTGCTCTTTCATAGTGCCTTGCTGTGCAACAGAGGGAGCTCATGATGATGATAAAAGAATATAGATCTTTAAAAGGATGAACGGAAATGCTTTCCTAACGTGGCACATAACGAGCTCCTGAAATTCATTGCTGCGGGACGTTGTTGCAGCACACACTTTAGCAAGATTCAAATCTCTGAAGACCTACCAGTCCTCAGGTCCAGAACATGAACACCAGAGCTACCTGGGGTTGCAGAAACTTATTTGCCCTGTGGAATAATATTGCACAGTACCCAGTTGCCAATGGACGGCTCAGTTCTCCTCATAAGTATGAGCTACTAGCAAAAACAGCTAGACTAGTTCATGACTCTTTTTGAGGTGAGAAACATCTGATGTCTGTAGACTGCTGAATGAAGGAAAACCTCAGGGAGCATTTTCCAGCCTAAAGGGATTTTTCTCTTCATCTGCAGGCAGTTACTTTCTCTTTCATCTGTGAAGAATGGAAGATTTCTCAATTCTTCTGCTTCTTCTAAGCACAGTCATCAGAAAGGATTCACAGTCCTGATCCTCAGCACATTTAATTCAATGGACTTTTTCCATTAACTTTGATGGGTTTTGTTTCGCTCCTTTTGCCAAAATGGCTTCTCAAAGTGCTTTGAGATCGACAGATCAAAGTCCTGGGTAAGCAAGGGTAGAATTTATTATTATTGTTCATCTGGAAGAAGCTGAGTTATTTCATCTTCTTACAATGACTTTATAAACTTTGTTGCCAGCAAAAGGGAGAGAAGATGCTGGGCTTAGTCTGAACTGCCTTTGCGCAGGCTGAGATACGCTTACAGATGTCATCAAAAGTGTTTGTGCTGTTACTTGCATTCCTAGTTACAGCTAAAGTAGTTACCAGCTGCCTCACCGGTTCTGCTCAGAACTATTGAGCTGGGTCACTGATCTGCCACGGCCAGCATCCATGTCCCTCAYATTTATGAGGTCTTTCCTATTTCCTGAGTCACCACTCTCAGCATCAGGTCTGCCCATCGCCTTCCTGGCAAACCCTTGAAAAGCAGTGCAGCAGAGCTCCCCAGGAGCAGTTCCCAGGGTATTAGCAGAGACACAAGTTCTCAATGCAGTCTGGAGGAAGTGCATAGAGATGAAGAGCACCATGCTGTTGCACAGTGTTCATATCTTAAGCATAATCCTCATCACAAGGTGTTGGGTGCATACACCAAGCCTTAGTGAGCCAAGCTAACACCCAGCAGCAGAGAGGGAAAACCACATAGGTCCCAGTCATCAGCAAACATGTTCCACTCTTGAGCCTGCTGTTCAACTTGCACTGTAGGCACAACTACACTTTGTGTGTCAGTGCTGCTAGAAAGAAGTAAGGTCTGCTTCTGCTTCTGTTTTTACTATTTGGGCGGTGGAGGGGAGGAGAAAAACTGGGGGAGAAAAAAACTGAATGTTGGATTGAGTATAATAAATGGTTTCCCAAATTTTAACTACTGTTAATGAGCTGCAAGGAAAAATAATATTTCATGTATAAAAGGCATGCTGTCAAACTGAGTGTCAGGGCAATCTTTACAAGCTGTAGAATTTGTGGGAGAGTACTTTTATTTTGCAAGTAAGGGTGATCATTGGCATTCCTTTGGCTTCACTCTGTTAAAATACAGTCTTCAAGCCAAGAAAGTTCTGATGTCCAAGCAAGTACACTCAAATATACATAATGTATATTTTACATATATATATATATGTATGTACACACATATATAATATTTTCGTGCWGTTCATTAACAGTATTTAAAATTTGGTAAGCCAGTTTGATTGATTGCAATCAATCCAATCTTAATTTTTTTCACAGTGTTTTCTCCCCCTCTACTCCAGTGCATAAGTAGTAAAACATATGCATTTATATTTAAGTGTACTTGATTTTTTTTTTAACTGGGATGATGAAATATTCATAGACCAAGATTAGAAGCATGTAATACATCTGGAGTCACTCAATCCCCTACTAGTGTATTCATATAAAGAAGAATAACTTCGTGCCCTCAGCAAGCTCAGAAGTGGCCCCATAAATCAATAGAACCACTGAGATGTTTTTCCCTTCTATTAAAATTAAAACCGTTGGTGACAATTTATAGCTGCAAATATAGTATCACATAGCTACAGTCCAGCTGGGAAATGGGTAACTGTAGAAGAACCATCATAATCTTGTTGACACCCATATACTTGGAATATCTGCTTTCAAACATTTTCTGAGTTTTCTGTGCACAACAGGTGCTGCTCTGCAAAATAAAATGTCTTGTTTCAGACCTCATTTTTAGAGAAGATATGTTCAGGGTTTTTTGCTGGCTTACTATGGAAATAAATGAATCAGTCTGTAAGAGTGATTGGGGGAAAAGTAGCAAAAAGCCATCATAATTACC
Source organism: Amblyornis subalaris (assembly GCA_018881555.1). Taxonomy (NCBI): domain Eukaryota; kingdom Metazoa; phylum Chordata; class Aves; order Passeriformes; family Ptilonorhynchidae; genus Amblyornis; species Amblyornis subalaris. Next base: position 7,057,775 of record JACAXG010000022.1, read on the forward strand.
TTAAAAGAAAAAAAAAAGTGAAGGAATGTTGAGCAGACAGACAGCAAGACYTTTTTAAGCTTCTGAAGAAATTACTGGAAATTAAATTACTTAGGCTGTTGAAAAGCAAACGGAAAATGAAAGAACTTGCAGGGCAGATTTCCACACCAACATGGCAAGGGCTGTTCAAGCCCAAGCAGGCAGCTTCATCTCCAATAGTGGAAGTGCTTTGTGATTCTGTAGGAACCTGGGTTTGTGCCTCTGCTAGGAATATTTTAGGTACTAAAACTTACAAAGGTGTTTTCAATATGAGCAGAGGTGTGATGTTCAAGCTGTTCTTCRTACCCAAGTAGCTTCTTGCTCCTAAACAAAACACGCTGTAGTGTATTGGCAAAGCATAGCTATGCTGGTTTAAATGGGTTTGCAGTTGGGGTTTCTGCTAATACAATTCTGCTTCTTCACASCCCTGACCAACACCGGCTGTGTTGGCAGAAATCACAGTGGTTTAGGGTCAAAGGGAAGTAATTAAGATGGAAAGCAAAACCCCAGATAAAAAGCTCATTCTAGTTAAATCAGCATAACCGTGCTGCAAATGTAACTGTCTGTTTAAATTACAGGTATCTAGACCTCCGAAAATTTGGATCAGTCCCTCATGGMGGCTTCGGAATGGGGTTTGAACGCTACCTGCAGTACATCTTGGGAGTTGACAATATCAAAGATGTTATTCCTTTCCCCAGGTTTTCTCACTCCTGCCTCYTGTAGCTCACCAGTTGACTCACATGGAGAAAACTGCTAGTGTAACTATGTGTATATAACATACCAGGATATGACTGAGTGTGTTTTAGTGGGAAATCAAGGTAATTTTTATATCAATGAAACTCTTGGTCAATTTAATACTGGGTTATTGAAAATAATATATGTTCTGGTGAGATTATGGAAGCACACTGGCAGTTAATTTGATAGCAGCCCRTGTCTTCAGTGCACTTCAGGAGTATTAATAAATACCACTTAACTAAAGGGTTACGATTCTCATGAGACTACAAGCCATGAACCTACTGAACAAGCGTTGTTGGGAGATAGCAGGGGGTTTTATGTAAAATATTAATAAGGAAGTGTGACCTAAAATATTGTCATGGCTGTGATGCACTTGCTGTTACAAAATGGCTACTGTAAAGCATGATTCTCCCTGGTCTGAGTTAAAAGCAAATATTGTTTACCTTGGAAAAATCAGCCAAACCTAGCAAGGAACAATGTCATATTGAAACTGCTGGAGTGAGTTGGGTGAATGATGTTTGATTTCGTGAATCATCAATAAAGATGTACACTGGGTTGTTTTATAACTCTGTATGGTTTCTCCTTCTGTTATAAAACTGTAGCTCTCAGCATCAGAGAGTTTCCTTCAGTGTCTTTGGTAGAGGTTTCATTTTCTGTATAACCAAATTAGTTGCACAACTTCTGCACAAGATATCTGTTTTCTGTCTCCAAGAGCACACATTCGTAGCAGACAGAAATGTCCAGTTAGATGAGAGTTCATTCATCCATCCATCTCTTCAGAGCCAGTTTGCAGTTCTTTGGTGGAGTTTTGTTGTTGCTTTTCTTCTCTGTTGTTATTGAGAAAATCTCTCATGCACATCGGACCAAGTAGTTTTGTTTATGTTGTGAAACAACCAACATATGCTCCCAAGCACTGCATATGTGTTAAGTAATTGCTTATCACTATAGGATCTGAATTCCTTGGCAGTCCTTAATGGGTTTATGCTCTCAGCTTCTCTGCCAGGTTAAGAAATACTCATTTCTGTTTTGAAGACAGTATTGTGGGAAGACCAAGTGACTTGCCTAAGGCAAATGGAAACCAGTGATTTATTTGGACTTGAACTGAGGGTTTCCAGCATCCTTCTTCCCTTCCAAATTACTGCAATCCAGCAAATGGTCATTTGCATAGTGCTTGCTACTCTGGAGCCCRCTATGGCTGGAAAATAAACAATGTATATAAAGAGAAAAAAGCAAGGTAATGGCCTTATTGCTGATGAACCCCACGTACATCGGCACACACTACATGAAGCGGCTGCAGGACAGCCCTGAAGACTTCTTTTCCAAGTAGATGGAAGAGACTGAAAAACAGTAATTAACCAGCACTGCACTGGTRATAACTGCAGTCACAGTTCTCTCTGGTGAGGCTGTACAATACTGYACCTGCAGTGTCTAAAAATACCTGTTTAAGTTATGTGGCACCTGCCGTGTCTCGGTGTGCTCTGGCTGGGGTTTTTACATGTTAGGATCATGCAAACATCACCACCAGGTCGTTACTTTGGGGGGCTTCTTGCATGCGCAGACATCTGCCTCTGTAGACTTTATCATGTCTCCTTCATCCGCTTGATTAGGCAGGTGTTAATTGTGCGTTTGCTAGTTTGCATTTCCCAGTACAGCCCTGAGTTGGTAAGTCTGGTTCCACAAAGCGGTTCAAGCACCTGCCTTCCCTTGGAAACCACTGAGAAGTTCCTACATCAGACACCCAAGTATCTTCCTGCATTCGGACCATCTCTCCTTTACTATGTTGTCTGAAGTGTTATTGCTGGCCTTTATGTTTTGGAATTACTTCTCTGTGCAGAAAGATGTGGAAAGAGTACAGCTGCCAAACAACCCCATTCGTAGCACGTTCCCTAAATAACCTGCAATGAGCAGGTGTCCTTATTGAGATCATTAGTCACTGATGCTSTCACAGTTGCTGTAAATCAGAGTGCTTGAACTGGAAGCCCATCTGCAGAGAACAGAGTGGAGGGATGGCAAAACATCTCCTGTCCACTCTGCTGTCATCCCCACAGCAGCTCTGGGCTGCCTGTGTTGGTTTTGGCATCAGCAGGAGGTGGTTGGTCCTGCTGTGAGATGCCAGATCTGAGGGGCAAGGTGGGGCTGAACAGCGACAGGTGCAAAAGAAGATGTAGAAAAGAAGACAATGGAAGGTGCCAAAAAGTTCTAGGTTAATGTGGCATGAGTCACAAGTTACAGGGAAGGACACAACTGCTTCAAACAGGTTTGCAGAGTGGCTGTCAGGGTAACATTACAAGAACAAAGAACTGGTCTAATCCACCTTACGATCTTTGCCCTTTTCAGAGGTTGTTGCAGGACTGAAGGTAAAGGTTGAACCTTTGATTTGTAGATAACTAGACCATGAGTAGTTTTATGTGTGTTTCCAACTAGGTGTCCATGAGGAGCAGTCTCCCCAGTCTTCTACATGTCCTGATTCATTCAAGGGTGCTTGGTGAGCTGGGTATCCAGTGAGCTAAGGGGACATTGCCCTTGGGTCTGAAAGTTTGTCTAGAWAACTATCCCCCGTAATTAGGCAGGTGAACCAGGAGCTGAGCAGAGTTGTCCCAACAGAGTAACCAGATGGCTCAGAAGGGGAAGAAAAGGTTGTCTGGTTTTGGGAACAGCCAACATGTGCTGTTTTTCCTAGTGGTGGGAGAGAGAAGAGGCTGAGACACTGTGCATTATGATACTGCTCAGGGTTAACACTGAGATTGGCATTCTTGTGAGAAACTTGATTTACGGGTATCCAGCAAGGGTGGGAGCYGCTCTTTCCCTCCAGGCTGGCATTGTTCACCTCGTGCTGTGTATATATAACATGGACTGGTATTGGCAAGGAATGCGACATGTTTTCTCTGGGATTTCCATGTGGAATGTCATGTATTTCCTTTGAATCTCCTTTCCTAGAATGAAACGGAAGTTAATCTGGAGGACATGGAGTTCATTTCTCTTGGACTTGTAGGCACAGAAATGCATCAAGAATTTCTTAATTTAAGCAGCTTTCCTTGCTTCATCTTCTCTTAGCGTTTGCACCATGACAGTGGCCGAAGCCAGATAAAAGCTCTGACACTTCTGCAAATAAAAAGCTGTTATTTGCACACAGGAATCACTTCTTAGGCTGACCATGCAGTGCAGTAGCTGACATGAGGGTGTTTTTAGTGCTGTAAGCAGTCAGCTCTCAAGCYCAGGTGACAAGCACTGTCTCTTTGGTAAGTATTTCTTGAAGATTCAGTTCCTCAGCAGCCKGTGCTTGCTTCTTTTCAAGTTTGTCCTCACTGAGCTTTGGAGTAAAGAATGAGTGTCATTGATTACTGTGTCAGCAGCTTTGCAACGTTAGAACAGAGTGATGGGAGATAAAAGAGCTACACCATAAACTTTGCATAACCAAATGCCAGCCTCTCAGAAGAGTGTTTAGAGGAAAACATTTGGTTTTTTCACTTCAGGAATATCAGATAATCCCTTCACATAATTTTTTAATGTGCAAGATCAAAGTATCCCAAASTACTCTATTTTTAATTGAAAAAATAATACCTGCAGAACTAACACCATRTTTCAGTCTTCTCATTTTTAAATCCACAGGAGAGCAAATAGTAGGAATAGAGATTGCTGTTCTCTGTTCCCTCCCTTATGATTTATGTTGCGATACTATGGCAATGTTCAGATCCTGGACTGCTGTACAAGCAGAGACAAAAAGATACATCASTGGGCCAAATGTTTAAAAGTCGGCAGACCAGCACAGGGATTTTAGCCGAATTACCTGCATTCAGGCCCCCAGACCTGAGGGGAAAGCAGCAAGGTGCCCAGCTCAGCAGTTCTCTCTCTGGTTTATTTGGTAGTAGCTGTAATTTATAAAGCATCTTGTTTGAGGGATTGCCAAGACTTTGATGGGAAACGTAACGTACAGTTTTGCTTGCTGGACTAATATTGATTGTTTTGGAAATAGCTTATAGATGTGTTTTTCTTCAGGGGGTGAAGGGGACTAATTTGCCAAGAAACACTTTGGTCATTGTTTCCATTAAATGTGTGTATAGAGATAAATGTGGCTTTGCTGTTGCTGAAACCAGTAACAGCCATTATGACTGTTGTTTTAGCCTTTACCTTACACTTAGGGAGAAATGAGAGATGGGTCCAAAGGAGAAATAAGAAAGACTTTGTATAAAGATTGACGAAGTTCTAATTTCCTCAGATCTAACCAAAGCTGCCAAAGCCACAGAAATGGTGGTCTTGGGGGTGAATTTATTGTTTTGTCTTACTGTTTGTTGCAGAGCCGTGACCTTCAGAAGGGTTGTAAAGTTTTATTTTATGATCCTGCTGATAAAGAGACATATGTAATTTACTGTACGACTTCTTACAGACTTGGCTAACAACAAGTTTGACCCAGAGTTCAAAGGAATTATGGCTCCCGTTGTTTTATGGCTGCTGTGCCGCAGTGTCTGCTGCACAAGGTGTACGGAAAAGATGTTGTAAAGGGAGAGCTTTCACATAAAGGGCGAGAGAGGGACACGACTGTGTGGCCATTTAAAAGTCATATAGCAGCTCCATCAGAAATTGTAGGCTCTGTTGTGAGTGAAATACAGATGAAATTACTTTAGAATCCATGTTGCTCTTATTGCTGACACTATTTTACTGCGGGAAATTGAGGCACAGAGCAATTAATCTCCTTGCCCAAGGTTATGGAAGATGTGTGGCAGAAGCATGGAACTGACCCAAATCAACCAAATCCCTGCTTGGCGCCTGCCCACGAGACTTCCTTCTGTTTGCCTTTGGGTGCACTACCACACCAGAAGCAAGGCAGGATGTTTGCAACTGATCTGGTTTCAAACGCATTTTTGGCATTTCTAAGATCCTAGACTGTGCTTCAGTGATTTTTATCTATCCCTGTATGTCCCGGGGCCTCTCAGAGATAGCAATCCTGCTATTTATTTTTATTTCTCTTACAATTGATTTTTTTCTGAATAATTCGAGGCAGCCAACAGAGTAGATTTTTAATTTTCTTTGCAAGGCTTGATCTTGCTTTTTGCTTTTCATTGATACTTGTGTATCTTACTGCCTTCAGCAGGTTGATGTACTGATATTTCTGCTGAAAAAATGGAGTTCAGAGTTTTCAGAAGTCACCAATCAYAGGAGTTGCTGGCAAAAAAATATGCAAACTGCTCAGAAAAAAATCAATGTGGTCTGGGAGGTGGCCTTGATAAATCATGTAAACATTTAAGTTTCTATATGGGACTATTCCCTACCATCTGCCATGGCTTCCAAAAGAGGCTAGATTTCCAGTCACAGAGGAAGATCATTCTATTTCATTGACACAATGGTTTTTAGTAGTACTTCTATGGTGTCTTTTCCTTCAAAGTGATTTTTGAGCAATATTTCTAATAATATGTTTGGTGGCCCTTTGCAGATCCTGGCTCTATGTGCTCAGTACTGTGATTAAGCTGTGTGAAGCAGGCGTATGGTCCATATTTTTCTGAGGCACAGGTCTCCTGACTTCTGCTTGTCCCTCAGCTTTGCTGCTGCTCTGTTGATGAATGCGTGGCCGTGGGCTGCACATCCAAGCAGGAGACAGCTAGACACCTGCCACAGACAACTCAAAGGCTCGCTGACCTCTCAGTGTCAGTGCTGCCAGGGCTGTTCACACAGCTGGGACACTCCAGGTCAGTGACAGAGGAAGGGACTTGCCAGAGGCTGTGGAGGGAAGCAAGAGTCAGGATCAGGGTTCAATTTCCAGGCTCCCCTGTTGGAGTCGAGAACAGGTTTTTCCCATTTCTGCACAAAGCTACAGAAACTCAGTGCTCAACCGGTAGCCAGTTTGCAGCTCCAGGAGATCCAGGTGGGAGCACTTACCTACTGCAGAGGTTTTGTCATCACTGTAACTGAGGAGGTCTCCATTTGGCAGGTTGTAGTCACATGACGGCATCTCTGTGAAGCACTTGAAATGACCTCTGCAGTTGTTTAGTATAAATAAATCCCCATGTGCTTTCAGGCTTGCTCCACAGCATGCACATAGCATCATAGCTGCCGCAGCTGGAGTGCTGGGAACGGTGTGCCTTAGGTGCCTCTCCGTAAACATGCATGGGTGGTGCTTCTCCATATCACCCTACTCGGCTGAACTTTGCCACCTGCAAAACTCAAATAACCATACAAATCAAATCCAAGAGCCTGACTGATACAGTGGCTTCAAACAGTGTTTCAAATTCCATTATTGCTAATGGCATTAATAAATTATTAGCGTTCATGGGGATTTAGGAAGTATAAGGTTCAAGTATTTAACAAATTTCATGAGCCTATTTGTTAATGAATTTGATGGATGACTTGCCAGGAAGGATTATATTGCCACGTCCTTGGAGTACATGCTAAAACATGATGTTTTTAGCACTGTATTACTCCAGTCCCTAATTGAGATCCAATACCATCTGTAACAGTGCTGCTATGGATAAAAGGAAGAAAGTTTGTGCTAAACCCTCTGAGATAGAACATTATGAAGTGTTCATTTCCCAGATCATTAGAAACTTAAAATAGCCATCTGGCCAAAACCAGAGATGCATATGCCTGCAACTACAGCTTAACAGCATTCAGCTGGGAGGGTGGCTGCTGTGTAGCATTTGGGACTGGGAACTGCAGAGCATCTTTTGCTCTGATCTCAGCAAAATCTCTTCACACTTTAGACTTTTAGAAGACGTCTGTTTAAAATGCAATCGACATCTCATCCAGGAATATAATACACTCTAGGTGGGCTAAAATGCTTTGAAACCGCAAGGGCGTATCCCCTTCACGCACTGCTCCAGCGATTATTTTCACTGTTAAAAAAGTGCCATATTTTAGTCTCTGTTTGCCTGGCTTCAGCATCTGTCAGGAGGATATCAGTGTGTTTTAACTCTCAGCGTTTGGGGGCATTACAAAAGACCACAGTCTGCTGAATTTCCAAAATTTGACCCAAAGCACGATGGGAACAGGCTTTCCCATGCTTCTTCCATGACTTAACGCTGGTAGCAGCTGGGGGGTCTGAAAATAAGGTCTGAAAATAAAGCTGCTGGCTTTGTTACATTTACCAGGTGCCACTCTCTCTCCTATAGATTACCTTTAGTAGAGCTATAGGTCTGCTATAAACACAGGATTTTGTATATCCCTTGTTCTCAGATGGTAATGTACAGTAGAAAATAGTACCTGGGGGAGTCCATCCTCATCAGCCACTCACTCATGCTCATGGTCTCAGCTTCCCTACTTGTACAGTTAGAATACTAAGATTTGTAATTCCAAAAGCTCACATGCATCATTGGTCTGTGTTCTAGTAGTATCTCTAAGCTGTGCAAAGTCAACAATTGTAAACAAATGCAGATATACGTATTCTAAGTAATTTACACTTCGTAGAAGAGGCCTGGATGTAATACAACAGCAATTACTTCCTTCTTCTAATAGAATTTTTAGTTCATTATATTGGCTGTACAGGGCAAGCTCATATCCTGGAGGGGTGTCACTGGAAGGAGGAGTAGGGGGAAAGCATCTGTTTTTATTCTGGCTTCTGTTTTGGCCAGCAAATATAATGGCACATGACCGTTGAGCCGACAGTAATCCAGTTACAAAAGTCTTCAGAGTTACTGCACCAACCAAATTAAACTTGATTACATCCAATTATGCTGAAAAGCCAGACAACAGCTCTTAGCTTGGGGTGAAGTAACTTCTTGCAATCGCATGTGGGGAGGCCTTGCAGGGTGTCAGGAGGATAATTGCTCKTTTGCTCTACCACAGAGCACCATCTGCTCTTGAAGTAATGCCTAAGGATGTGAGAGTACACCAGGGTCGGGTAAGCAGGCAGGGGAGCCTGGCGAAGATTTCTCCCTGCTTGTTTTATTATCATTTGTTTTATGGTTGCTTGCTCTGGGTCCAGCTGCGGTCAAAGCCCCATTGTGCCAAATAGTGTCCGTGGAGGGAGTCCTTCCCATACCGAGCTGCTGGTCTCATCAGAGAAAAACAAGGATGAAGTGGCCTTTATGCTTATATCAGAATAGTGTCTGTGTCTGGAGCATTGCCTGGTGCACTTTCCACCAAGCAGTTTTATAATGGTTTTCTGTTTTGAGGAGGTGAGGAAAAAAATAGGAAGATTCCCAGTTTCCTTCTCGTCTGTGGTAAAAATAGCGTAAGTGGGGGGAAAGAAAGGTAAAGGTAGCTGCCAAAAATGTGTCTGGATCCAGGCAGGAAAGTTTGCATGAGGAACTCATCCATCCTAGAAGGAATCACCAGGCACAAAGAAGCTCTATCTGGGTCCAAAACTGAGAAATGCATCAGTAGCCTTCTGTCCCAGCTCAGCTCAGGCAAAGTTACTCCTAACTGTCTATTTTGGTGAGAGAGGTAGGACTGGTCTTCAGTGTGGACTGAATAGGAATAGGAAAACATATTTAATTATCTTCAAGTGTGACGATTAGAAGTGTCCAGCTGCATCCGCAGACACTGTCCAGCTCATCACCTTGGGCCCCTCCCGTGCTGCCCAGTGGTCTGTATCCATTGTCGATGTGATGTGCTGGTTTTGGCCAGGATCTCCAACAAAGAGAGGACAAAGTAGGACCATCAAGTCCAAGGGAGTATATGTGCCTGCAACATTGCTGATCCTCAAGTGGCCATCTCTTCCCTTTTCTCTGTTTCAATTCTCTATTAAGGCATCAGAGCTCTGATGTCYCTGTCTTTGCCAGAACACTGTACTGAAGATGCTTCAAACTGTCTCATTATCTGATCAAAGCACCTTGTACTACTATTCCCTCTGCTCATGGAAGGCAGCCAGTGCTGCTGGAGCTGCTGTCTATCACAAGAAGGAAAGGACTGTCTTGTGGTTTGGCTTCAATTGCGGTCGTTCTGGGGGGCTTGCTGTGCTGTTTTATGGAGGGTGGAAAGCTTGAAAAGATACGAGTTCTTGAAAGGTGATTTTTTTTTTTTTTTTTTTGTAACCTTGGAAGTTCTTCATGAAATCAAAAAGCCGCTCCCATCTCGCTCTGGTGCAGGAACTGTTGCATGAAGATAAAGTCAGGTCCTATTGTTGTGGAGCTGGATCTCAGGAGACTGAGCATTCGCTCAGAATTAGAGGCAGGCAAGTAGCACCAAGCAGCACAGCGGATTTTTCAAGGCTTTCCCCCCACACCCCCCACCCCCCAGCCTGTTTCGGTTTATATTAACCTCAGTATAGGGCATTTCCAAGGGRTTTGTGCCTGGCTGGAGTAAGTAGCCCGAAGCATTTCAGCCAGCTGGTCCCTAATCCACAGGAAATGCCCCGTGTCTCCATCCATCCCGACTGCTTGCACCAGCGACTGAGAGCGAGGAGGGGAATTGCTCTGCCTGCAGCTTTCCCGTCTGCCAGCAGATGGCACAGCTCATTTGAATAAATCTGGAGCAGGTAAGAGTAGCGGTGGACACTGTGGTTTCTTTCTTAGAAGTTCTGATTTTTCATAGATTTCGGTTTCAGACATGAACAAGAAATCACACGAAGCTTACGATAAAAACCCCAGAGGTTTGTGCAGGAGAAAGTGTCATTTCATTGTGCACCCCAGCACGTTAAAAGAGGTACAAGGGCTTTTTCTTAGAAAAATGTTTTTCTCTCAGCCTTACCCTTGTTCAAGGAATATGATTTCTTATACGGCATCTCTTAATTTCTCCCTTGCTATGCCTGCTAATTCTGCTGTTCCTCCTTCAGTTGCTCCTGCTGGCAGAGATGGATTCTCGATGGCTTCACATAACTCCCTCATCRGGTTTTTCCAACACAGGGATGTGGTTTTCACACAGTTTTCCGCCAAGGCTGCTGGCTGTTAGCTCAAACTCTGGARATTTACGCAGTCAGCTGGGGCCCGCCTGAGTTCATTCTCCACTGCCGGTTGGAGGAACAGCTTGAAGTTGGTAAAACTGTTACGAACGTGCAAGCGCTGCCAAATCAGAGCTGTGCTCATGACAGATATCGTCTTTAATTCCCAGGGGCATTGAGGGTAGTATTTGTGTATCTTCCCAGCCAAAAGCTTTAAGGAGGGTCAGCATTATAAGGCRTTGTAATGTTACATGCATTGGATCACATGTAATCTGGCAGCCTGACGCCAGAATTAACTCACTGTTCCCAATCTGCATACAGCCACAGTGGAATTGGGGAGGCACGTTCACGTGCAGCATCTTTGTTTRAAGCATTTTTCTGCACAGAGCTTATATTAAGGTTGGATTCGGTGATCTTGGAGGCATTTTCCAGCTTCAATGATTCTATGATTCTATGTCACATTCGAGATGGCAGCATATTTAAATGTACAGAAAATGCGACCCATTTCCTGTCCAGAAGTCTCAGAAATCCGAGATACATGTGTCGGGCATCACCAAAGGCATGGAGAAGAGAATTCACAGGGGTACTTCATGTTTTGGACACTGTTCAGATGTATCTTGTGATATAACCAAGTCAGTAAACGTGATCCAGAACAGGGGATGAGCAGAGAGAAGGAATAGTACAGAAAGGGAGCAGGATAATAAACCAAGACTGTCACAGAACATGTAGAATAATTCATTCTAATTCACACAATGACAATTATGGAGCATTTCTTTAAACATCCATCACCCAAATGAAGTGTTCCAACTCCATGTGGTGGAAGTTGTTAACATAAAAATGCAGACAGGGTTCTTTGCAACTGGTATTCAAAGTGATACCACTTTGCATTGGTGTCAGTATGAGTGAATTCCTAACCTGTGAATCATTAACATACACCATGGAAGAGCCTTGCACGATACCTGTGTATTAATCATGATCATCTGTTCTTGACTGACTGTTTCTAAATCCCCAATAGCTCACTGGCCTCTCTGAAATTCCTGTGTGTTTTGGGAAGATCTCTCAAGTGCAGGTCACCAGGACGCAGTTTTCCCTGCGAATGCACGAAGTGCCTCYAACCCAGGAGAGTTCACAGGTGAGACTCTCGCTCTCCTGCAGTGTAAATTGATATGGCCCCAGTGCRCTGAATAAGGCAATGCTGGCTGAGGCCAGCACGGAACTGGTCTCTCCATCCTCCCCTGCTCTCAGCCCCACCACACACGCTGCATTGGCAGAGATGGGCGACTGATCTGACCATAGCCTCTGTGCAGAGATTGCCCAGCACTGGAATAGGATCAAACCCTTCCTTTGGGTAGTATGAAGGTAGAAAAATCTTCCTATTTAGCCTTTGCATTTCACTGTTAGGGAAACAAAGCTTTTGAGAAAATACATTCCTAACAAATGACTGACTTGTTCTTTAAGGGGTTATTTCCCTACTTTATGCATTCACAAAGATGATAAACAACATATGGCTTAACTGTGCTGTCCCCATCTTGAAAAGAGGTGTTGTTCCTACACCTCCCAGAGGCACTGCAAGTTGCAATTACTGCTCTAAAGTGATGCAAGATCCCTGCTCGAGCGGCATTATATAAAGGTTGTTGTTGTTTGACATACAGTAGCACATCCAGCCAGCACGGAGTTGTTATTGCACCAGCTACGGCACAAACACGTAAGGAGGGACYGTCCCTGCCCACAGAGGTTGGACAGACAGGCAGGGAAGCTGAGGCAGGGATGACTGAATGTGCCCAAGCAGGTTTGGGGCAGAGCTGCTGTACAGAGACAGGTCTTAGAAATCCATCCCCAGCAAACAACCCTGGGTTGTGTTTTCCGCGTGAGCGTGGGCTAAGAGGACTCAGCTTTTATGGGTGCCATGCCCAAGTTTTGCTTTAAAGGGTGCTGTGAAAGGAAGCAACTTGCAGGGCTATGGAGGGACATTTTATTAGTGCCTGATCTGGGGAGGAGAGGATCAGGCTTTGAAATGTACAGTGTTTCTAGATCTGAAAGTTGATAGTGAATCTCAGCCAGGGTATAATATGCTGTAATACAAAACCTGGCCTGTCTGCATGAGACTCCAACGACAGTCAAATCCCCTTTCAGTGGCCACTGCTCCATTACTTAAAAATCAATAATAAAATACATAGCTTTTATTGATTCCCCTCGTGGTTTTTTTATTGCTATTATTTTTTTTTTTCTCCAGGAGCGTTTTTGGTATCACTGGTGTTTGGCTGTTTCTTGCTCAACCTCTTTGTTTTCCTACGGCACCTTTATGTCAGGCACAAGCACCTGAGCACAGTGGGGCTAAAACCAGCCTCGCCTTTCCGAGGTGAGAAGGACCTTTTCCAACAAGAGAGGGGAAGGGTCCTGGCGTAATGAAACCTTACAGGGGAGGGGTTTGGGGGGAACTGTACTTTTTTATTAAGGAAACATCGCGATGTTAGAGAGCACCTGCTGCAGTACAGGTAAAGTTTCTCTCTAGGCACTGTATGAGTGCGGGGAGGACAGGGACGATCGGCAGCCCCTCTCCCCGCGGGGTTTGTGTCTTTAACAMGGCTGGCGGGGCGCCGGGCGGGCGGAGGCGTGGTGAGCCGGGAAGGAGCCAGTTTCCTGCTTCCCCGCTCGCAGCCGAGCGGCCGCGGCTGCGGGGGGAGGCGCTCGCCGCCCCTCGCATCCATCCTTCCACCCCTCCCTCCCTTTTTCCCTCCCTCCCTCCACCCACCCATCCATCCATCCATCCATCCACCCATCCATCCGCTCACCCACCCACCCCCGCCCGCCCTCCATGGGCCGGCGCGGCCGGCGCTGAGCGCCGGGAGGCAGCGCCCGGCGGCGCCCGGCTGCCGCGATGAGCGGCGGGGAGGTGGTGTGCTCGGGCTGGCTCCGAAAGTCACCGCCGGAGAAGAAGTTACGGAGATACGTAAGTCTCAGCCCACCCCATCTCATCCTTACACCGGCCCCGGRAAAGCCGGGATCCATCCCGGCCGCCTCCATCCCCGCTCCCCCGCCGCCTGCCCGGGTGCACCTGCCGCCGCCTCTCCCGGCGCCACGGAGGCTCGGCAGGGCGGAGGTGCCCCTGGCCCGGGCGGGGAACGGCCGCTCGTGGACCCCCGCCGCTCGGGGAAGGCGGGTGGGAGCATCTCCGAGCCCCCGGGCTTGTGCCCTGCCCCGGGGTGGTGGGATGGGCGGTGACGGCCACGGCTGGAGCGGACACTCGGCGCTGGGGCCGTTCTGGCTGCGCCCCGCGGTGGCCGGGCTCACCCGGGACCTGCGACGGTCACACCCCCGCCTTTGAAGTCGTGTGTTTTAGGGGAGGCTGGGAATACCTTGGTCCCAAAGAGTAAAGGTACTAACGCATCTTGGATCCTCCCCAACATCCCCATAACAGCCGCTCTCCCCTATCCCACGCAAGGTTCCTATTAATCATTGAACGTCCGAACCCTTTGAAGATAGCACCAGTAGCGCTTCGATAGCCTTTGTGTCGTTAGCGGCTGAGATCAAACACTTCAAAGAAGTTGTAAAAAGAGGGTCCAAATGCCAGGTCTGTCACATTCCCCACTCGTTGAAAGAAATAACTGTTCTTTGCGTCCTCTGCCTGACCCTCCTGCCATTTGAAAAGCACATTAGAGCTCAGAAACGCACTGCTGTCCTATGACTTGGCACATCGCTCCCCAGGATGTCAGAAGTCCCACTCCCCGACACCAATGACCAGCCTCTGCCAGGCTTCAGGAATGCAGCCTCTGGGAGGGAGCTGGATGCTCTCCCATCCTGGRGGACACTAGCCAGATCGTCCTTTGGTCCCGTTGCTTTTGCCTGCGTGCATTTCGGGAATGGCAGGCAGAACAAGTGCAGCTGGTGTCTCCCCAGTGCCTGTTATTGATTGATGGAAGCATTACTGCCTATCCTTGAGAGGGAGATGGATGTTTGTAGTCCCGTATCGCAGGCTAGAGCAGGACCCGGGTGTGTTTGATTTGTGATCCAGCATTATTAGCCTTGTCCAAAATGGGTTCAGCCCCAAAGACATCAGTGGTGCCACATCCCTTTGCATTAGACTGTGTGTCCAGTYGCTCTTGGCAATCCTTTCCTTGTGTGCCTCATCCCCTTCGAGGGAGTATCAGGTTGATACAGGGCTGTGGGATGGAACTGCTAGGGAATCCAGTTCTTTTGCTCTTTGTTCCCCAAAATGTGCTGAGACAAAGRTAAATCTGGGGTTTGATGTGGGAAATATCAACCTCCTAATGAACGTAGGCAGGCTTTGTGGGAGGTGGACAGAATGACTTTGTGCATGCTGAACTGTGGAGGATGCTTTTAGCTTAATGGAGCAAAGCACCTTCCTCCCGCAGAAATCAACTAATTGCTGATCCTGAGTCACCGATGGCCTTAACTCATCAAACATCATTAGCTCCCCAGCATCTGCCCCATGAAAGGGCGCTCACATCGCTGTCTGAATATCCAGCTTGTGCTCTGGCATTCCAGCAAGAGCTGAATAAATCTGCTAAATGCTCTACATGGAGGGTGTGACATGCCAGCGGTTAGTGCTAATTATCGATGTGCATAAGAGTGCTTTTCATCCACATGCATCCCAAAGTGCTTTGCAAGCCACCTATGTTTTCAAAACATCCTCATTCCCCCAAGAGGAAATGCAGCCGTGCTGAGATGTGCCCGGCCATCCCACGCAGCCTCCRCGGGGCAGGAAGCGATGCTTGGCAGATGTCACTCGAGGGGATCTCTGTGCTGGAGCGGTCCCGGCGCTGTGGTCAGTGGGACTTCCCTTCCAGTCACACCAGTTGCACCAGCTTCCTGCATCAGTGGCTGGATTCGGAAATGTTGGCCTCTAGCTTGGACTGTGTCTCAGTTGGTGGTGCCCCGTCCCTTTGCTTTCTAGTGCATTATTATTGATATTATTGTGGTTGGATAGCTGCGGTGTGCATTCAGGGTGTTGGGGTGTTGACCAAGTTCTCCCCGATAGTGGTTCAGAGCAGCTTGCTGTTACAGAGCCTGAGGGTGATGACTTTTCTCCAGTAAAGCCTGCCTTCATCTGCAACAAACCCACATGGCTGGACTTTGGTTTTTGTGCAAAAAAAGGCAGTTTACGCTGGCTTTTGTACAGCCTCAAAGGGAAGGTGCTGAATTGCTGGCTTTGCCACTTTCCTTATACCTTCCATTTAGATTCTGCTTTGAGACCTCAAAGGAGAAATCTCAGGCTGCAGGATGCTGCTAATCGGGTTTGAAGTTCCTGCTCTGGCTGTATTGACACAGGGTAGATGATAGATTTATTTTTTCTTTGACAAGTTCGTTTCAAATGTATGTGTCTGCACATGGGTGTGTTGCTAATGCTGTCCTTGAAGTGCTGTGCTTTTATAAGCCTGGTTTTGTTTTGCTTTTATTTTTCAAGGAGATCTATGACAGGAGAGGAAAGTACTAAATTTTCTCTCTAACTTCCACCCAGAGTGGCTGGGGAAGGGAACTCTTCTCCACACCTGATCCGTGCTCTGTTTCACTACAGAGGGTTGTGTTTATGTGAGATTTTGGGATCTATTTGTACAATGCTCTGGGAAATATTGATGTTGTGAATTTCTCTTCTGTTGAGGGATGTTCATATGATCAACAGTGACTGCTTAAAGGGTGAGACAAAGTGTACCTTTTTTCTGCCTCATAACCGCAGACAGGGGTTCATGTAGACCCTGGGCAGTTTGGCTGTAAATGCTTCTGTAGTATTGATAATAAAAGCTAAGCAAACAATTTAAGGTTGAAAGTAATGGAGGTACCAAAATAGCTCCTTTCACCTCTGTTCTGCTTGGAACACCAAGCTCCATCATCCTCTTGCTTGATTCCTTTTGTTCAGACAAACACTTTTGTACCTTCATCAAATGGTTTGAGTTGCAAGGGACGCTTAAAGCTCATCTAGCCCATCCCACCTGCAGTAAGCAGGGACGTCTTCAACTAGACCAGGTTCCTCACAGTCCTGTTCAGCCTGGCCCTAAATGTTTCCAAGGATGGAGCATCCACCATCTCTCTGTGCAATGTATGCCAGTGTTTCATCACCCTCATTGTGRAAAAATTTCTTCCTTGTATCTAGTCTGAATCTACCCTCTTTCAGTTTAAAACCAGTGTCCCATGTCCTATTGCTACAGACTCTATTAAAGAGTCTGTCCCTACCTTTTGCCCTTCTGACTTTCATGCATGGAAGGGTCTCCTCGTACACAGCTACAAAGCACAGAACTGTCTTTTAATTCTCCTCCTGGCTCCTCCTTAAAACACACATGAAAAAAAGTTTTAAAAAGACCCAATCCCTAAACAAAACCCTTGGCTTTAGTTGTGAGACCAGCGCATGTTGTGCCAGTCCTGTACTGACTCACTGTCTCCTGCTCCTCTCTGGCTGGACGTGCCTGTCTGTTGTCTCCTGTGTTAGACGTGGGTTTAGAGTGGTGTTTTGTTTCTGCCCGCTGCCCGTCACGATGGGCTCGGGGGTGGACTGTCTGGCAGAGAAGCACTGTGAAAAATAAGTGCTGTCGTAGAGCAGCTGAGCTCCCTATCGCTAGATCAGTGTGCTCTGCCTGCTCATTTATGTGCCGTGAAGTCAGAGTATCTTCTGTCTGGCTGAGATGTATGTCTGCAGTTCTGACTAAAACAAAAGCTTCTCATCGTGTACTGGTTTTACAATCCTTTAGTGCTTTTGGCTTGTTTTTTTTCTCCCGACTGGTTTATCTGGGTTTGCCTTTGTGCATCAGTGGTCGTTTTTACATCAAACAGAAACRGTTTAATCAAGGTCACAGGAAGAGCCGCTCCTCTCCAATGGGGTGAGCAAGAAGAGGTTAAAGTGCTGATTTACTGATCACAGCCCTATGCCTAGGGGCAGCTCCTTGATGAAGGGCTTCTTTTGGTTCCCGAAGTAGATCCTTCATATCCCACCTGGAAATGCATTGTAAGGATGTCCTCCTTAAATGAGAATGTGGGATGTGGACTGAAGTAGGACCATTAGTGCAGAGATATCATAGGCTGTCAAATGGTGGAGTTGCCAGGTGGAGTTTGGCACAGTGCTGATTGGGATGAAATTTTATAGGAGGGAGATGAAAGAACATCCCTTTATTCTGAAACAAAATACAAAAGATGAGTATTGTGCAAAATTCTCTCCTTTTTTTTCCCTCTTCTCTCTAAGGCGTTTGAATTGGTCAGTCTCATGTTCAGCTGTGCCACACCTCATTCGGGATGCTCCCTTCTACGAAAGGATGCTCCTCCGCACAAAAATAGGAAATGGTTGCAGACAATCCAGAGAGAAGCACCAAAAAACAAGCAAAAACATAGAAAACATAGAAAGACTGAAGGAAACGAGGTTGTTTAGGGATGAGAGGACTGAGAGGAGAAATAGCAGTCCTCGAGTTTGTCAGAGGTAGCTGTGAAGGGGAAGGGAGTAAACTGTTCTCCATGGCTGGTGGTCAGAGGCCAAGAAGTGCTGAGCTTGAACTGCAGCAAGGGAAACAAGTGTAGGAAAAACTTCCTAACCTCTGATTGCCAGAGGAGTGAAGCAGTGGARCAGATGGTTTGGGATGGGCTTGGAGTCTCCATCGTGGCAGTTTTGAAGTGCAGGTTGGCCAAACTCCACTTCAGAGAGCTGAATCTGTTTTGAGGCAGTGGAATAAATTTGACAAATTCTCCAAAAGTTCCTTCCAGCGGTTGTTTAGGTGAATTTATGGATTTTGAGCCTGGACACGGGGAGAGATAGCTAAGAGGCTTAAGGACACCAATTATGTCACCTGGATCTCCTGATGGGACTCAGGGAAGTCCTCTGACAAGTTCTTTATAGAAAGTTTTGACAGCACTGAACTCCATGGCTTTGCACTTATTCCATCTGTCAAAGTGCCTTGCTGCACCCTGCTCCTCCCATGTAATCTCCCAGCTTGAATCAGAGACCATCATGTATTTTAGCTGTTGTCATCTGCCCCATGATTCAGAGGAGAGATGAACACTTGCTCCATCAGAGAAGGTTTTGCAGGTCAGGGGGTGCATTTTGCTTGCAAGGGCAGTGCCTGCCAGCACTCCTGCTACACCAGCTCTCTTGTGCAATGTTGCACAAAGGTCCTGCTCTCTAACTTGTTTCTCTGCTGCATCATTGCTGACGAGTCAAAACACACGACCTCTTCCCTACAACCTTCWTTTGGGGTCATTTTGTTTGAGTGTGGGGCTACATTCCTTCGCTCACTGTAACATTTTCTGGAAACAGTCAGGTGGTGATGTATTGCCATCATGATAATTGTGATCTAATAACATGCAGATGTTATTGAAGGATGGTTATGGAAATGACAGAGTCAAATTCTTCTTGATTGTAGAAGGTGACAAAATAAGGGGCAACAACTACAACCCAGCTTTGGAGGTTCAGGCTGGGTCTTGGGAAAGCCCCTCCAGTAAAAGAGTCATGGTGTAGAGGTACAGGTTCACACAGAGGCTGCAGAGTCTCAGTCTTTGGAGGTTTTCAAGACTTGGCTAGAGAAAATTCCAGCTGACCTGATCTAGTCACACCTCAGATGCAAGGCTAGGTTAGAGACCTCCAACCCAACGTTCCTTACACCTCTGTGACAGAGCACAACGTGGAGCCACCAGTCTCAGAAGCAGTAGAGCTGCTTTAGCCCAGCTCCCCGTGAAGGTGCACGGACTTTCTTTTGTTTGCTGCCAACACAAGCAACCTCAGAGAACTKCCGTGCTAGGGCAGCTCTTCAGCTGCTGAAACTCGAACTGGTTTGGTCAGGGCTAACCCCCATGTCTTCCAAGGCATTGCATCAACTGAGGTGGACATGCCCATGGAGGTGAGGAGTCCATGTGTTGGGAGGGAGTGGTGAAACCAGTGTATTTTCCTGGTACTTTGTCTTTGTGAAGACTGCTTGAGTGAATCTTCAGCTCTCTGTCATGACTTCAGAGCTGGCCAATGATTCTGGCAGTCCACAGTGAATGTAAAAGATTAATGGTGGCAAAGCACAGGTTGAACTTAAGAAAGACAAACAATACTTAGGGAAAGCGTGCAAGGAAGCTGGCTTTGTTTCTCTTTGAAAGAGAGCAGAAGTGATACTGAAACCATTTTTTTTCTCTTTTTCTTTTAGCAAATATCAGATACAAGACATGATGCAATAGTGTTTACCAGACCGAAGCACATCATTTATAGTAGTGACTCAAAGGCAGAACAAAAATTATTTATCTGGATTACAGTAGCAGCTGAGGCAACYGGGGCTCAATGTGCTGAGTGTTTGGGAAGACCACATCCACCCTGAAGGGTGTGGTCTGATGGGGAAACTGAGGCACGGAGCTGGTCAGTGATTTGGCTGCGCTTGAGTTCAGGGTCATTCCCACAGCTGGAAACTCACCTTGGCTTTATGGTTTTTACCTGAGCCAGGGGCTCACAAGCTTCTGAGGATGTGTGAAGCTATGGAAATGGATTACACCTGGTCCAGAGAAGTACGTATTACTTCTGCCAGGGATTTAGATGATGAGGGTGCCAAGGTCATCTGGGGTCTCTCGAAGATGAGTTGATCCAAAAGGTTTGGAAATTACTACTTTTAATATAGATGGCCCTTCCTTTCAGTACTCCTTTAAAGTCTTTAAAGTCTCACTTTCCTATCATAATGCTTAGGCGGATCTTTCAGCACTTTGCAGTGGTGACAAAATGTATCTATCGCTATCTCAGGAGAGGGGAGAAATAAGAATGACTGATTTACTTCAGGGCACACGGAGAGCAGCAATAGAGCTGAAAGACATTTCGCTGCCATTCTGCGCAGCTTCTCCACCTTTCTGCCAAGTGAAACCAGCTTTGTGGTTATCATGTGGTTATCATGGGTTAAACCAGCAGTAAATTGGCAGTGAACRTGGGAGGCTGTACAGATGGAGCCAGGGTAGAGCATGGCAGATGACTGATCATTAGTGGGGTTCTGCAGGACTCAGTCCTAGGGCCAGCGCTCTTAGGCATCTTAAAAAATTACTTGGTTGCGGGACTTAAAGGGATACTAAGTAAGTTTGTCGATGATACTAAGTTGGGAGAAGCTGTTGACTCCCTCCAAGGCAGAGAGGCCCTGCAGAGAGATCTGGACAAGTTAGAGGTCTGGGCAATCACCAACCATATGAAGTTTAACATGGCAAAGTATCAGATTCTGCACCTGGGATGGGGCAACCCTGGGTGTACGGACAGACTGGGGAATGAGATGCTGGAGAGCAGTGCCACGGAAAGGGACCTGGGGGTCCTGGTCGATGGCAAGTTGAACATGAGTCAGCAGTGCCCTGGCAGCCAGGAGGGCCAAGCGTGTCGTGGGGGGCAACAGGCACAGCATCGCCAGCCGGCCAAGGCAAGGGATTGTCCCGCTCTGCTCTGCACTGGGGCGGCCTCACCTCGGGTGCTGGGGCCAGMTTTGGGCACCACAAGATAAGAAGGATAGAMAGCTATTAGAGAGTGTCCAGAGGAGGGCCACGAAAATGGTGAAGGCTCTGTAGGGGAAGCCGTAAGAGGAGCGGCTGAGGGCACTTGGTCTGTTCAGTCCGGAGAAGAGGAGACTGCAGAGAGACCTCATTGTGGTCTGCAACTGCTATGGAAGCAGAGGGGCAAGCAATGATCTCGTCACTGTGGTGACCCGTGACAGGACCCAAGTGAATAGTATGAAGCTGTGTCAGGGAAAGTTTAGGTTGGATATTAGGAAAAGGTTCTTCCCCCAGAGGGTGGTTGGGCACTGGAACAGGCTCCCCAGGAAGGTGGTCAGAGCACCAGCCTAACAGAGCTCAAGAAGTGTTTGGACAATGCTCTCAGGCACATGGTATGACTCTTGGGGATGGTGCTGTTCAGGGCCAGGAGTTGGACTACGATGATTCTTGTGGGTCCCTTCCAACTCAGGTTATTCTGTAATTCTATGATCACTTTTCTTTCTTATTTGTGATYAGTGACAGAAAAATCAAATATTCAGCATGTGGATTCACAGAAAACAGAACTGAGACCTTAAGAAGAGATCCAGACCATGTGCGTGCCGCCAGACAAACACACTTGCACCAAGGTGTGCCTACCATGACCTTGCAATGCTCGAAGAGGATTTCCTCAAGGTCAGCATGCAAGCCTGCACAGTGCCATCGTGCATATGTCATCAATCATATCTAGTCATACAGCAATTTAAATATGTGCTGTGTTTAAATAGAAAATTAAAAAAAAAAAATAGTAAATAATTAAAAAGCAGCTTGGTCAAAAAATTGCTAATAGCTGTCTTTAGCCTGCAAGCTGTGCCTTTAAAGGACAGGAGGAAAATCTGAATGTTGGAAGCATATGTTTCTTGCTGTGTAAGATAGTGAGTGGTGCCTGTTTCTCCAATGAATCTGGACTAAATCCAGAAACCTGGGGGGGTGGGGGGGTGATTTTATCTCTGGATTTGTGTTTTCATATTTAGTTCCTATTTTTTTCTGAGTTCTTGTGCAGTTTTYCTGGAGAAGGTTATGATCTGTGAAATCTTGCATCAGCCTGGTTGTCTGCATTACACTAATACCTAGAAATGAACTTCTCCATCCAAATGTGAATATTCTCTCCCCAAAATGATGTGTGTTCAGGATAGGAAGTTCACTGTTGTGCCAGAAATGGGGCATTTTTATTTATAGTTTAAATCTGGCTTTGAGGCAGGACCAGTTGAGAACAGCTCTTAGACATTTCTCTATTAAGTGTTCAGATTGCTTCTTCTTTTCCGTTGCTTCAAAAACTTTTCTGTCTCTGCCTACTCCAGACTCTTTTTTACATGGCCTCTGAATTTATAAATGCTATATGTTTGGTCTCTCTATTGACAGAAATAATAATCTATTGACAGAAATGAAAATCTATCAACTGAAATATCTTCCGGTTGGTTTTTTTTAGTTATTATTTATGATTTCTTTTGCTTCCCAACACTTTCTGGACACATCCAAACTATTTCCATCATGTCTTCTGGATTGAAGATACTGTCCTAATAGCATTTCAGTACTTGTTATGCATCTTRTTCCATTTAAACCTGGTATTTTCCAAAGGCGTTTGCTTTGGAAGGCATTTAGACATCTCTTTGGTGGAGTTCCAACTCCCGCATCCATATGGTAAGATGGAAATAACATTTTGAGTCAAAGATTTGTGGTCTTCAGAATTTCATAGATTTTCAGTGATTAAATTTTGCTGATGATCCCAGCTGCTGCCTCGCCCATTCGGGTTCCCCGCTGACCTTCAGAACATCCCCATGGACTTTCATGTGGCTGCCAAAAGTTGCAAGCTGACTTGCTAAGCCTACTTTCTGGCCACTTAATGTAATATCCAACCAGGGATTATGTCTTGTTTCCAAAAGTGACTAGTAAACCTTCATTTCTCTCCTCTCTGCTGGTGGCACTGAGGTGTCTTTTAAACTTTCAGCTTTGAAGAGCTGTGTTGCGTGTTCATCGTAGGTTTGGTACCGTGTGCTGCTGTTGAACTGGGCGATGCTTTCGTCTGCATTTTTTTAATCTCATAATAATGTCAGTAACAATACTTAATGAGGTTATTAGTCATTGCTGCCAATCTGTTCTTCAGATCTTCATCCACATAATTATTAAACGATCTTTTGGCTTTTTTTTTTTGTTTATTTGTAGGGGGGAGTATGTGGTTTTACTGCTCCCTGGATGCTCTTGTCTTGAAACAGTGCCGCATGGAAAAGGGAAGGTTGGCTATGTAATTCAGCTCAGGGTTTCAGTAGTTGCCTCTCCATTTAAAAGCCTCCCTTACCACTCCTACACTAGCCAGCTCAGCAATTCCAGATCTCCTTCGTTCTCACACTACTGCATGCTGGTGCTGTGTTTGAGAGCCATCCAGCATGGGAAGGGGAGAACACAATAAATCATTGAATTATAGAATGGTTTGGTTTGGAAGCAATCTTAAAGATCACCTTGTGCCAAGCCCCTGCCATGAGCAGGRACACCTTCCACTAGGACAGGTTGCTCAAAGCCTCATCCAACCTGGCCTTGAACACTTCCAGGGACAGGGTAGCCACAGCTTCTCTGTGCAACCTGTGCCAGTGCCTCACCACTCTCACAGTAAAGAATTTCTTCCTAACGTCTAATCTAAATCTCTCCTCTTTTAGTTTAAAACTGTTCCCCCTTTTCCTATCACTACCTGCCTGTCTAAAAAGTCACTCTTCTTTTTTATAAGCTTTCTTTAAGTACTGGAAGGCCACAATGAGGTCTCCCCAGAGCCTTTTCTTCTCCATGCCACTTCCATAAATGCCACTCTGTAAATGCCCCTTCTGGCTGATTGACAGCATAAAACAGCCACTCTGCTTCCATGCCATYAACACTGCACACAGCTCCTTTGATTCTGGGTCACTGTGTTGTTCCTAAATAGCTCCCTCCAGATAGGAAGCTCCCGGGAAAACCTCATTTACTTTGACCCAAGAAGAATCGATGACTTGAGGGTTGTGTTCCCCCCCCCGTCTCGCCTTCCCTGCCTGCCTCGCCCACTGTCCACCACACGTAATGTCAGGCTGGAGTTTCCAGTGGGACTGGGGGGAATAGAAGGGCTCATTGTCCCAGGGGTCAGGGCACAGGGCCAGGGTGTCAGGAGAGAGGGGAGCAGAGCTGGCAGCTGAGCCCCACTGCTACCTCCAGCATGGCCTTATGTTATCCATAGGGGCAGCCATGCAGACAGTGAGCACTCTGTGATTGTGGCTTCTTAAAGCCTGTGAGGGAGGGGAATAAATAATATAAACTAAAGGAAAAAAAAAAGAAGAGATGCAGAAGATATGGGGTGCAGGGACTGACAGGGGTCCTTTTAGCTGTCTTGACCAGAAGGAGATGCTGAGAAATGATGTAGGCTGGTTGCTGCTCAAGGCTTAAAAATTGGCAATTGAGTTTTAACTGAGCCTTATCTATTCAGGTCCCTCTCTGAGCGCTCTGTGTGCATGGAGTGAGGCAGGACAGGGAGCAGGAAGTTTTCCTGCCAGCAAAAATCAGGACTTTATCCTGCAGCAATGTGTGTGTGGGTGGACCCCTGACACCAGCGTCTTTGGAGAAGGGTGATGAGAGTGATTAGGAGCCTGGGAAAGCTTTACACAACAGGCCTCTGAAGCAGAGAAGGACAGCCACCTTCCAAGCAAAGCGAATGAGAAAGTGCCGTGATAAAAGTCCTCGGGGCTGCTGTCCGTGCAGAGGGGGGTCAGCACTTCACCTTGGCTTGTGGGACTTCCTATATGAACACCCCAGGGTCCTTTTTCGGGAAGTGGCCCAAAGCATTTGGCAAACCACCAAAGAGAGTGATGTCCCATCCCATCTTGGAACCCCCTCTGGGAGAGGCGAGATTTGTGCTCCTGAGAGGTGTGTCTGACCCCTCAGCATCAAACGCAGAAGAGGAGCAGGTCACAGATGTTAAAGCTTATAAGATCTTTTTGTTTCTTCATCCTTCAGCAAGTTCTGCCTCCACTGCTGACGTGCGACAGAGGAGAAACATGCCTCCTCCTACCAGCTCTGAATTTTCACCTTGTAAAGTAGATGAGATATGAATAATATTAATATCTGTGATTTTAGAAGTTGATACCATGAAGAAAACACTGGAAAGGAACAAAATTGGTATTTTGAGATTTAAACCAGTCAAACAGTTGAGGATGGGTCTTGCCAAGAAATAGGTCTCTCTTCTTTCCTTTTCAGAGAGTTTCCACCTGTCATGGGGTGTGCGTTGGTAGAGGCTAGGTAGATCCAGCACCATATCCGTAGAGCTGCTCCCAAAGCCGTGTTTTCAGCTGCTGCCTTACACTCCCTTCAGAGTCAGTCCGAGGAAGGGAGGGCCTGAAGGGATCAGGCCACTGTCTCAAACACTTGCAAAACCTGTTGGCTCAGACTTCGACTGGGAATCAGTCAATACACTCTTTTCAGCATCCAATCAGTACAGGCAGCTGGCATGCAGATGGGCTGATGTATCGTGCTGTCACGGAGAGGTGCATCAAGGAGCGAGATTTGAAGGCAGAGTCATGTAGAGAAGAAGGTTATCTGCAGGGGTTTTTGGTTTGGGGTTTTTTTAGTACTGAAGGCCCTTCACGTGCAGCAGAAGGCAGAGTGTCTTACAGGTTGGTATCATGGATGGGGCTTCACAAAATAGTCTGTGCTCAGGAGTGTGTGTTAGATGTTCACAGCGGAGTTGACAATTAGTATTTGTCTTGGGCCTCATGCATTGGTCTGGCCTGGAACTGAAAAAGGGACGTAAAGCAAATCCTGTTCTGTGCAATGTGTAAAATGTTTATAAGACTTTTTGTATCAGTTCTTAGTTAAGCAGGGTGTTCAATGAAAATGCTTTCTTGGTGATTTTCCTCTGTCCATCCTGCTTCTTGGAAGAGTCTGCCATGACCAACTAAGTGCKGTTACATGTTGTCATTAAGGCTCGTTGGGGTGAAGCATGGACCTGCTGCTCTGACACGCTTGGAATTTCAGATAGAATTGAGTTGTTGAATACCACTTGGGAATGAGAAGCTTCAAGATTTGCATTTGTAATTAGGAAGAAGAGCTTTTAAAGCCGATTCTTTGCATTTCTTTTTACCTGGAACCTCCCACTAACCAACCGTAGCTGGGGTTGTAGAGGAAGGTGAGAAGCCAGAATGATGTGTTTGGGGTTTACATGTTCCCTCTGCTGCATGCATTACTGCTGAGTCAGCTGTAATTTAGGCATGGTTTAACCCTCCTTTGTTAGTGTGGAAGGGCCTGGTCAAAACCTTGGATTTCTTTCCTTYGAAGCGTGGGACACTTGTGACTTGTTATATATATTTTGGAAAAAAAAACAAACCCTGCCCCCCACAAAAAACCCCAGCAAAATACTGGTTTGATGGAAAACCAACACCAAAGCATGATCGGAAATGTGGCTGTGGTGCTCTTCAAGTTATACCTCAGACATTCATTCCTGGTCAGTGTATATTCCTGGATATTATCATATCTGCTTCTTTCATTTTCCCACCTTTATCCTTTTTGTYCCCAAAGCCCAATGGTGTGGGCTGGGCTTGGATTCATTTTCTTTCCCCCAAGCTTTGGTCCTTGCACTTTCAACTCCCACTAATATTCATATGCCTACCCTGGATATTCCAGGGTCTTGGCATTATAGCACTGAGATGGGTTGTAAACATGAATTATTTTAGCTTTGCACATCCCAACAGAGCAAAGAGTTGGTGCAAAGGGTTGGACACTCAGTGGATTTCCAGCGGTTCCACCCTTGTGCTGCCAGGTTGCTTACCGGACTCTTGGATCTTCACTGGCCCTGCTTTATAAATAGGAAATTACAGTGTACAGGGACTAAGTGAATCTTCCAGGGCTTGCAACAAGTCTATCGCAGAGCTGGGAACCAGACACCAACATCCTTCAGTCTCTTCTTCATCTTCCCATTTCTAAGCTGCATCCCAGCATGTTCAGTCCCTGCAGTCTCATGTTGAGAAAGTCCAAGTTTTCTGAGCCAAGTTCACTTGCACGTGCCTTGCCTTGAAGTTCATCGGATGAGGTTAGGAGTGAATTCAGCCYGTTTAAAAACTCAGTCCAGCTGCCAGACAGGAAAACCTGATGAGCAGAAAGTCAGTCAGCCATGGGAACAGAGTGGGAAAAGGTGAGCGGTTGTTGTTGGCTGGGCGGGGCATTTGTGCCAAAATGGGTGGATTTACTCCTTTCAGGAGCGAGCACGTGGCAGGGCACATGCGTGTGCTGGTGGGTGAACACAGTTGGGTGATAAGAATAAATCTGGCTCCGCTTTTGAGAGGCTGGGACTAAAACACGGTATAATAGCGATGTGTATAATTTTGTACGGTGAGACAGTAATTTACTGTGCTGTTTTGGCCATCAGCACAACAGCTAGAGGCTGTTAAGATAATTTAGTGGAGGTTTGTGGTTATAAATACATTTCCATCATGACTAAGGATTCTAATAGAAATTAAATTCAGCCAAGGGGGTTTTAGTATTTTGGTTTTTTTATTTCATACTCCCCAGTGTTTCTGTTTTGACTTATTAATCTTTAGGAATAAGCTGAGGGATGGCTATTAAATGTTTTTTAACGTATGAAATAGGAGTTGTAAAAGAAAAAAACCCCCCAACACTGGATGTTGCAATTAATTTAGTGTAATCTAGTTGTTCAGCAGGGGGGCTCTGGGGTGTCCTACTCTTGGCTGCTGATTCTACAGACATGTTGGGTAATGTGCAAAGCTATTGTAATGCGATTATTTGTCATATACATGTTTTTCACTTGGAGTGTTTTGAGTAAAAGGGAAAATAGTCTTCTCCATCCATCTTGGCTTCACACAGGATAAGTTGTGCAGAATTAAGAGCTGATTTTTGAAATTTAAACACAACTGCATCCAAATGTCGAAGTGCCTACATATCAGCTCAGGACTTCAAAAATCCCCAGGACCTTAGCCCTGGATTTCTAGCCGTGTCCTGCATCCATACAAGACCCCCTCTTCCACCACTGAGAACAGGCAGTGTGAGCAATGTGATCTGCTGTGGGAATGCCTCAGCTCTCCTACTCTGCCGTCTTAATCTGAATAATAACAACAAAAAGTTTGAAGGCTTAGTTTGGAATTGGATAGCTCTCCAAAAATAGACTCTCCCTGAAGATATCTCCTACTTCCTGCTGGGCTGGAAAAGCTGTGCTGACAGCCTATGCGCTTGGATATTTAGGCATCTTCTGGAGCCTAAAGCATGAAGGAATGCAAAATAATAGAGGAAATCAGTCGAACTTGTTAAATTTCAGAATAGCATTTGGTTTGTGCTTCAGAAAGTGTTCTCCCCCACACTCCTCCTGCGT
This sequence comes from Amblyornis subalaris, assembly GCA_018881555.1. Taxonomy (NCBI): domain Eukaryota; kingdom Metazoa; phylum Chordata; class Aves; order Passeriformes; family Ptilonorhynchidae; genus Amblyornis; species Amblyornis subalaris. The sequence goes on from JACAXG010000022.1 coordinate 7,086,127, forward strand.
AGAAAGGCACTTGAGCCAAACCCCAATATTTACAAATACTTTTGAGATCTTCCAGGTGCTGGAGCTCAAAAGTTTTTGAGATCTTCCAGGCTAGACCCTCTTTCTCTAAGTAACAGATCTTGGCTTGATTACTCTGGAAACTGTGGACCCCAAACAAGTCTCTGTGCATGCAGAGCTGTGTTGGCTCCAGCTCTGTCTTCATGTGCTCAGGAATGGAGGAAGGCGTTACATAAAAAAAATCCTCTAGAACAATAAACTTCTGTTATTTTGTTAGGTTGAAAGGCCTCTCAAAGTCTCAGGGAATAGCTGGTACCATCTGGTGTATCTTAGGAGTTTGTCATCAGGAGCTTTATCTCCAGTCTCCTTTGGGATGATGGGCTGAGCATGGAGGTGGCAGGCTCAGAGGTTTCCTCTCCACAGCTCTCTGCAGGCTGCGTGTTTTGGTACCCTCATCTTTTCATTTTATTTTAGTCTTCCTTTCTCCTTTTCATGTAATGCATAACATTTAGGGGGTTGTCAGCAGGAACCCACTTTTCCCAGCATGTGACTTGGATTTTGCTCTCTGAGCACCTGGGTTTATGGCACTGAGTACAGCTGCCTCTGTAAGTCCATTTAAGATGAGTAGGAATGAGCACAGAAAGGCTGCCATGGCCATCCCCGTGCTGCAGAGCATCCCAGAAACACTACTTCAACCTCTGCCTCAACACAGCCATGCTGTGAGGAGCAAATCCCGTTCCAAGCAGGACTCCACAAAACCAAGGCTAAAATATAAAAAAGCAGTATTATTAACCTGACTCAACATGTGGTGAGCCTGCACTAAGGAAGCTGGAAAAATCTACATTTCCAGAGATGTTGACTAGGAATTTTAGTGTAAAACTCTTTCCCCCATCCTCCTGCTTATAAGGTTTCCACAGGGATTTCTGGGATGATGCAGGCAGCTGATATTTCACCCCACTGTCTTCCCAGCCACACCAGCACCAGCTCTAAAACCCATGTCGGGAACAGAAGTTTAGAAACACAGTCTCAACCTTTCCCGGCTTGTTTTTCCCATCTGTTTTTAACAGCGTGTTCTTGCCACTTGGACCTTTCTGAGCTCGATCTTGTGATCCCTGATGTAGTATGACATTTCCAGTTTATTAGGAAAGCTTTTGTTTATTTGTTGGGTGGGGTTTTTTTCTTTCTTTCTTCCTTTCTTTCTTTTTTTTTGCTTTTCCCTAGGTTGTGTGGAGGCTTTCTGCCTTGGCTGCCAATGCTAACGTCCCCTCCCATGCTGGGAGGTGCCACCCACACCCGTCCTCTCTGAAATCAGGACAGTTATCTCAGCAGTTTCAAGTACTTTGAGTGGTTTGGGGGCTGTTATTAAACAAAAGGAAAGCTGATTATATTTTTATATTTTTCTGTCCCTTTCTGCCATTTCATAATAAAAAGCCAGGTCCTAGAGCACTGAAGCAAATGAGGTTTTAAAATTCAGTTGTTGTTTTTAAACTTGCCTGTGGAAGACCAAAAAGAAGGGCCTTAGGGCTGGAGTTTGCTGGTGGCATTTTCAGTTTACACAGCCTGTCTTTGCTTTTCTTAGCAGATTGAGTTTATTGCCTGTTGCATGCAAGTGTGAGTTTGCTTCTAAGCTGAAAATGGCTCAACCAGCCTTCATGTTGCTCCGTCTTTCCATTTTGCATAAAATTCACACTTCCCTCCAGTGCTGGACAAATATCATTAACAGATGAGTATCAGTGCCAGGGCAGTTTTGGGACTTGTGGTCCAGCTCTGCCCATAGTGTGCTGCTCTCCATAATCTGTGTGTCCTCTATAACCTCCTTTGTTCTCCTTGAAATAAATCAAGTGATAACTTTCAGAGACCCGTTCTCAGTTACTGGTTCATGTAAATCCCCCTGCAAGTCTTCAAAAACGCTTAATTGCTTTTTCAAATACTTTAAGCTATACTGTACCAGCCAGTGAAGCGTGTGGTAGTGTGAGAAGCTGCAGTCTGCATGGCGTTGCATGGGGGTCTCAATCTAAAAAGCGTATTTTAAATGGGCAGGAGAGTCCTGTGAGCATCCGTGGAATGGATGGGGCTCATGGACGGGGCTCATGGAGGCGTGGGCCCTCATGGACCTCGCTGGAGCTGCCAGCTGCATCACGAGGAGCAGGTACTCCATCATTTTCTTGGCCTGGGGATAATGAGGACATGGAGGAAAGATCACACATCTCCATCAGGCTTATATTTACTAAACCGAACCGAGTCTCAGCTGTCAGGAGAGTAAATCCAGCAAGTGCCACATGGCTGCAAGAAGCTGGGAGTGGAGATGAAGCTGATTTCTTTTGGGTCGGTTCAGCCTGCACCTCAGCAAAGCTTCAGGTCCAACTCTTTAATGGCTGTGACCTGTGAATTATCCTTTGCTCAAGTGAAGATGGTGGTCTTGTGGTCCTTTACAAACACAACCTACAGTTGCAATCACATGTAGTAAATCTTGTTCTTTGCCATGAGGATCAGAATTTGGGTCTGTGACCATAAAGGTTTGTAGCTAAAGATCATTTACATAGTGAAAAGTACCCCAAAAAGCTCAGAAAGTCCTGGGGAGCTCAGAACTGCTGTGTCTGGTTTTTGATTTTTTAAACATTGGCATTCCCAGGAAAGCAGAGATGCCCCCAGAGACCCCACAACTCTGATTGCTTCCAGCCAAGCAGCAGGGGCATATTTCTGTCCGGTGAATCTGGTTTCTGCATCAGCTTTCCCAGAGACCAGCCTTCAGGTTATCTGTCTTTTCACTCTGCATAGAAACCGCTGCACTTACCTCCAGTGCTGGAATATCATCAACGGATGGGTATCAATGTCAGAGCAATACTTCATAGTATCATAGAATCGCAGAATGGTTTGGGTTGGAAGGAACCTTAAAGATCATCTAGTTCCAAATCCCTGCTGTGGCCAGGGACACCTTCCACTGCACCAGGTTGCTCAGAGCCCCATCTGGCCCTGCCTTCAGCACTTGCTGTAAGGCAAAATGTGCTTCTTAATATCTTCCCCCAAATGAACTGGAGACTCTGCCTGCTCCCAGGGATTCCTTGGGACATGCTTTGGGCAGCATCTGCCCAAGAATGCTTCCAAAGACCTCATCTCCTCCTGTGCAATCTAAGATTTGCTGCTTCACAGCATTAAACAAAATTGAGGTGAACCTCATCTTCCTGTTGCATTAATGAGGCTTGTTTAATGGCAGGCACCATAAAAATGAAAGGAACCAGCTGTACGAAGGACTGATTGAAAGTGCAGATGCTTTGGAGCAAGGTCAGGGTGACAATCTGCATGTGTCAGCTGGTCCTCAACTGTATGCCTTGTCCAGCTTCAGGACTGAGGGATACAGAGGATGAAACATCAGGCAGTACCAGTCCGCTTGGATGGATTCATCCGACTTGTTGCGGTACGCTGAAGTAGCCTTTATGGGTTTATTTTTAATGGTGGGGAAGGCCTTGTCTGCTGGAGATAAAATTGATCGATACATGCTTGGGGTCCTCATCTGGCTTGGAATGGCTCCATGGTGGATATGTGTTGCAGAAACTTTGACCGTCACCGTCCGCAGGCACTTCAGGAGAGAGCTGTGGGGGGATGAGGATGGGGCAGATGCTGCTGAGCCTGAGTAGAATTTGGCCTCTGGGGATGCAGGGGTTTCATGCCTGCTCAGGACCCTCTTTCATCCTGCAGCAGGATATGGAAATAATAGGGTTTTCTCATCCTTGTGGCCAATTTATGAACCAGCTTCTACCAACGTCCGTGTTTTCCTAGGGGAAGTGGCTGCTAGTTTTTTCTTTGCTTGTTAGACTTGCTGTGGGTTTCCCTGCTGGAGGATGCTGAACAGGGTTTTCAATATTCATGGACTTAACTAAGTTGTGAAAAAGGGGTCATTAGTTCCTCCAGTTTGATCTCAGATCATTAACTCCACGCTACTGCTTTCCTTTGCCGTCTTTTATTCTCCTTCTCCTTCCTAAGCGTTGTTTGTTTTTTATTGCTCTGTGTATCCTTTCAGCAATAGTGCTAGCGTATTTATTATTATTAATTGACATATGTGCAACAAATGTCATGCAAGGATCACAGAAGCCGTTGCCTTGGAGAAATTGGTGTATTTATCCCATATGGGGAATCAGAGGCACCAAAGAAACCAGATGGGCATCAGCTGCAAGCCTGCCCCGACAGAGCTGCCCGTGATTTCTTGCTAAGAGGCAGTTTGGACTTTGCAATCGTTGGCACACACTTGCTTTGAACTACTTCAGCTGTGCCCTGGAAACCAGGTACTACCCAGGTCTTTATTCTAGCCAACCTGGCACCTTTCCTGTCACCTTCAATCTTGCAACCCTCCCCATCATGCTACCCAAAACCCCCCAGCCTGCTGTGGGCTGGAGCACTGCTACAAGGCAAAGAAGGGAAAAGTAATAGGAATGATAGGAGAGAMCTGTTCTGGAGATGATAATAATAATCATTTTCTCAAGGTGTCATTTCAGAGCTGCCTATCTAGGTGTAAAAGCAAGGCAGGCAGAAGGACCAATGCTGGGGCTTTATGCAGACTTGAGAGTAAAAGTAAAGCCAAGAGGACAAAAAGGACGGCTGCAGTCCCACTTTATTGTATTTTTACCCCACTGAACTGCCTCTTAGTCTTAACGGGAGACAATAGGCACTTGTTCCCAGTAAGTGTCCCCCAGCCGACAGCCTGTTCTGCAGAGAGGACTGGGAAGGGGCTCCTGGGGGTTCGCCCATGGCCATGAGCCCCCACGACTCGGCTCAGCCTGGCCGCCCGCCCGTGTCCCACCGCGCCAGGGGAGTTTATTTTTCCAGTGCTCCTACTCAGAAACATTTGGCAAGAGGAAAAATTGTGGAGGAGGTTTAGCTCAAGTGAGCACAAAAACATGTGTCCRTGTGCTGAGTGGTGGTTCGGGTTTTTTTTTCTTCTTTCTTTTTTTCAAACATAACTGAGAGCTTGGGAATCATGTGAGGAGGGTGGGGGTGATGCCTTTCAGATCGACACAGGGCTGTGTAAATACAAGAAAGGGAAATCTTTTCTGCCTGATGCAAGTTCTCTCCTACTTTGAATGAATGAAGGTGAAGGTGGCAAAGTCTTAGGAAGCCTTTCAAATCCTTATCTAAAACCCCTATCTTAAGCTACCATTGTCCCCAGCATGACCATCCATCCTCTTCCCATGACCCCCAGAAGTCCCTGCATGAGGAAATGGGCTACAGTATCAAGCCAAGTCCTCTTTTCTTGCCCCGTGACCTGGTTACTCTAGGGGAAAAAGGGACAAGGTGCAAGGAAAGTTGGTTCCTGGACTTTAAAACTCAGGAGCAAATGGCTGTCCTCATCCCCCTATCACCAATTTATTCTTGCACACACTCTCCTCTCTCATGCCCTCCACAAACGAAACATTGCTTCATCCAGAGATGAAATGCTGAGCAAACAAATTGCAGGTCAAAGTCTCCCACTCCTTCCCCTGCCACGTTCCCATCTGCACATTTTTGTGCGCCATCCRCGCTGCCTTTTCCCATGCCCTTTGGGGGGAGCAGGGTGGGTATGCTGGCTGTCAGCACAGCGAATGCAGCTCTGCAGATGTGAGCTGCCTTTGGCAGGCAAAAGGGAAGGGAGTTGTTTGGGGAACAGTTTGGAAGTCTGGGCAGATGGTTTCCACCCTTCGTCATGAACTGAGATTGGCAGAGTTGTTCTTGAAGAGAAAATGATGGTGTGGCACCTTTTGGTGAATCTGGTTGAAGGCGCTGGAGTCCAAATCAAATCTGTGCTGAACCCCTTCTTAGGCTTGTGCAGGGGCAATGGGGTGAGAAATAAATCCCCTCTCACCCCATGGGGATGTGGACAAGGAGTAATGCGTGTGGATTTGTCTGCCCTGGGATGGTGCATCCCAAGGAGGAGCTGTGAAGCTTGTCTGGTAGCAAGGTGGGGGATGTGAAAATATATTAGATGAAACCCCCAAGCATGCTGAGCCAGCTGCTAGGAAGGAGAACCACAGGATTTTAGCAATTTTGGAGAAAAACAGAATATTATGAACATGCTGGTGTGTGGCAGATGGTTTGCAGGGCGGAAGGTGGCTTTGGTTTTATGGCCTTTTGGCTTTGTTTTTTTCCCTATAACATGGAGACCATTCCCTGATTAAACCACCTTGTGAAGTTAAAATCATACCACCCAGGAGCCTGGAGGGTTCCTGCTTACGTCTCCAGAAGGTGTGGTGGACCTGAGTGAGGTGAGCCTGAGGATACTGCTCTGGAAGGTGGAGAGGTACTGCTGCAGATCCACTGTTCCATCTGCTAGTCCCTGACATCTGTACTGCCTTGGCCAAAAAATCCGTGACCCAGATAAAGATGGAGACAAGGGTTTGCAAGCTGGCATATTCCACTGAGTTTCAAGCACCTGCTGTAGCCAGCTGAATTCTCCTTGGGCTCTTKCTCTAGACAGTTATTTTGTTTTCTGGCCGGGAGCTGATACAAAGACACTAAATGAGAATTTAATAGTGAACTGACTCATCTTGACTTGATCGTGCTACAGGCATGCAACTCACATCTCCATCTGGGAGGCTCTGTCCCTGAGAGTGCTGTGATGCCCACTCRTGGGAGGGGAGAGCTGGAGCCTGTAGGTGCATGAGCCATGCCCGAAATAGGACATCCCATGAACTGGTATATAGCTGCTCCAGCTGGTTTTCCTGGGAACTTTGCAATTTCTCTTGTTCCTGCTGTGGAACTGACCTGAGGTTGTTGGGTTTCCCTGGAGTAAAAAACAGTGGTCCCAGATGAGTCCATGGTCCACAGGAATCCAGGAGGGAGGCAGTGGTGGTACTGGAGAGAGGACCAGCTTGCCTCGTTCTCATTCAATTTGGTAAACTGTAGTTTTGTCCATTAGGGAATAATTTTGCTTCAGCATGTGCTTCTCCCAGCATCTGTGTTCTACAGGACATATCATGTTTAACCTCAAACTACTGGATCCTGAACACAACCATGATATTCCATAGAATTGTACAGGAACTGACATATGAAAGGATCCAGTTGGGTGCCCTTGTGACAGACTCTGCATCCATGTAGAGTGTCAATGTGGCTTCTGTAATGAAGACTTGTCCCCTCCAGGTGGTAGACCACTGTGCTGATCTGCTGGGCTCAGGGATACAGGGGCAAGAGTCTTTTGAAAACTAATTATTTGTTTTTGTAGTGTGATTGTGGTTTTGTTTTCATCTTCTCCTTCATTTCTGAAGGTGCTGGGAAGAACCATCTGTGAAGGACCTTCCCAGAAGGCATCATTAGATGTCTAACTTGGTCCTTGGGTTTTTTCGTGTAAGTGTTGGGGAAACTCCATGTGCTAGAGTACAAAGCCTATCTGGGATAAAAGGGACTAACTTCGAAATTAGCATGAAGATCTAACAGGACATGGTCCAGTCCAATCTCAGTGGTTGCAAGATGTCATGTTGGAGTATAATGGGTTTAGACTGATTTTCAAATGGGTCTCTGAGGATGGATGGGAAATCCAGCAGAAGATGGGCATCCCTTATGCTCATCTAGAAAATCATTCAGGAACAACAGTTTGTTTCTGGCAGCTCCCTGACAATGAGGTCCTTATCAGCTGTTCATCCCTTGGGTCAGCCTCACCTCCTTTCCTGGGCATCCAGAGCCTGTTTATTCCAGAGAACTGCTGGGATTTTCTATTTTACAAAGTCTGGAAGCTGGGCGTGTTTTATGTCAAATGCTAATGGTGTAAAATCTTGAATAGAGCTGTCAACACAAGCTGCTGGACTGTCTCAGCAGAGGAGGAGAAAGGGACTTTGGCTTCTCAAACCCTACKTGCCACTTCCGAATTTTCCTGCACGGCTCAGTCAAACCAGTCCTTTCCCCAAGAGCACACATAGTGGAAAACTGACAATTTGGCTTCTTCCTGCAGTTTTTGTTGCTTCATTGGGTCTGAACTGTTGAGTCAGCAGTCTATCTTCACATGATTCCCTTGAAATAGTTTCTCCAGGCAGATGGCATGAGGACTGGACAGCCTCATTGACACAAATTCCCTTTGAGAAGCTGCCCTAATGGCTGCTTCCTCTGGGGTGATTCTGCTCTCTATAAGGTTTTTAATTTCTCCTAAAAGTATCTAGGGGAAAATCTTCTTCAGCAGTGTTTTTACCTAAAAGAGGGCAGTTCTTGTGAGGGGCTTGGAGACACAGCTGACAGCTTTGTGTGCTGCATGTCATCTGGGTCTTGAAAGCATTTTCGAAATCTTGGATGAAAGGTTGCTCCTACTAAAGCATCCTTCCTTCTTCCCATTGGACACAGTGCCAGCAGAAACCCTGACACTGAATATGAGCTCATGCACCACCTCTTATGATATTGTCAAACCCTTTCTGATTTAAACTTCTCTTCCCTTTTAGGGTTCCTTTTTTGGAACAAATCCAAGGTTTTCCTGCAGGACCCCAGGGTGGTTGTCTAAAGGAGGGAGAAGTGGTTGCTGCTGATGTTGGTCTTTGGGATGACCCTGCAGCCCTTGGCTTGCAGCTTTCTCAGCCCTCTGGCCCCTCTCTGAATGCTCCACACACCCCGGGTGCCAGCTAGCATCACTGTCTAAGAATGAGAAGTAATTTAGTTCCTAAGCAACCTCTCGCCTGGCCTCTTGCTAAAGAGTGACTTAGCATTTTCCGAAGGAAAAAAGAGACTGTGGATAGRGATGTGTCGAGGCAGGTTCTTCTAATGTGCTTAACCCTCCAGCTGCTGGTTTAATGCGCATCTGCTGAGTGTTGGCTGGGTCACTGCCAGCGGGGTCAGGGTGCTGTGGGAAGCCAAGTTCAACCTTTCTGGGGTGAGCTTGAATAAGGATTAAAATCTGTAGCTGTTAGGAGTGTTTCTAGGATTGTGAGGACTGGCTTTTTCCTCATGTCTTCTTGCTGCTTTCATTTTCCTCCTGACCTTAATATGTTTTGCTGTCTGTCAGTTTATTTCATTGCCCCTACCACCCCTTCAAAAACCCAGTAAAGAAAACAAATATTTTATTAAGTATTTCTGCTGTGGTGTGTATTGGTTTTATTTCAAGTCCAGCAATGCCTGAAAAATGAATGAGCAGGTCACATTCCTGTCCTAACCATCTCTGTCTGAGATATATTTCTGCCACCTTCATTAGAGTTGTAGCTCAGTAAATCAAGATGTTTGCCGTGTCTGTCCTTTTCACATCCCTGTAAAGGCGAAGCTTTAGGTACATCATGATTATCTCGGGTTGTTATTATGGAGAAGCCAGAGCCAAAGCATCAGACTCAATTTGTACCTTCAGGGTACCTGGTTTTCACAAAGGACTTCTGACTTGCTGTTTTCATTCAGTTCCTCCCAAACCTGACCTATCAAGAGTCTCAACTCTTCTGTTGAGTTGGGAGGTTGGAGGATGGGACGGTGTTGTGTTTTGAGATGCAACTGCAGGGAAGGGACAAGCAGCTTGAAAGGAAGATGTAGGATATGAGATAGAGGGAATCATCCCCTGGAGCCCAGAATCAGTGAGGCTGGAAGGGATGTATGGAAATCACCTCATTCAACCCCCTTCCCAAAGTAGGGTCACCAAGTGCAAATTGCTTAGGATTTAGGGTATCTCCAGGAGTGGAGATTCCACAATCTCTTTGAGAAGCCTGCACCTGTGTTTGACCACCCTCACGGTTAAAAAAAATACTATCCTTATGTTCAAGTGGTATTTCTTGTGTTTTAAATTTGTGCCCGTTGCCTCTTGTCCTGCCACTGCACACAACTGAGAAAAGTTTGTCTTGGTCATCTTTAATTGCCCCCCATCAGTATTTATACGCATTGGTCAGACCCCACTGAACCTTCTCCTTCCAGGCTGAGGGGTCCTGGCTCTCTCAGCTTCTCATATGACAGATGTTCCAATCCCTTCATCACATTCCTGGCCCTTTGTTAGACTCTCTACGTCCATGTCTTTCTCATACTGGAGAGCCCAGACCGGACTCAGCACCTAGTGCTGAGCAGGGAGGAAGGGTCTCCTCCCTTCAGCTGCTGGCAACACTCACCCTAAAACAGCCCAGGAAACTGGCAACTTTCTTTGCTTTGAGGACAAGCTGCTGGCTCAGGGTGAGCTTGGTCTGGGTCAGAACCACCCRGTTTGGCAGATAAAGCTGCTTTCCAGACAGTCATGCCTCAGTGAGACCCACCTCCCTGTACAGTTATCTAACACATACTTCAGCAGTTTGTGTATGAGGACCTTATGGGAGATGCTTTGAAAGAAAGCATTGCTAACATCCCAGTAAGAAGCAGCCCCTGCTCTGACTGAGCCAGTCATCTCCCCATAGAGAGCTATCAGGTTGGTCAAGGGTGATTTAGGAGGTCTTACTGCAGAAGCACGGGGGTCAAAGGGGATTGTGGAAGGTCGAGGTGACTTAGTGATAACTGCAACAGATATTTCAGTTCTCTTGGAGCATTTCGGCCCTGATAATGTAATTAAATTAAATGCTGGATTAGCATCTAGCAGCAGGGGAGGTGTTGCTGGGCAGGCACAGGGCTTCTTTGTGGAGCTCAGCAACACACAGGCATTTGTCATTCGGGATTTGCCCCCATAGCTGCCCCTGTAATGGGTGGACAGACGCCAGCACGTCTCTCCTGATCCACTCACATCCCTGTCTGTACCAGGGAAATGGGTCTCCTCTCTCCATGCTGCAGTACATAAAGCCATATCTCCCCTCAGTCCCCTGTGCAATACAACATGCAACTCAGTTGATATGCAGTGAGGAGCAATTAACATTTTTTTCTTTATTTTCCCCTACTTGCATTGCTTTTGCAGAGCTCAGAGAAATAAGAGCGACAGCTCAGTACACTGGTGAAGCCAACAACCAAGAGGGGCTTTGCCTGAGGAGCACTTCTGCCAAGTAAAGTAATGCTTTGTAACACAGCTGATTGGAGCTGAAGAAGACAGGAGTGTGTTCTTACACTAAGCAAGAGCCTCAACAGCTCTCAAGGGTTAGGTTGAARACAGCAAGAGCTAATGGCAGATTTGGGAGTAGGACCCAAGCACGACCCAATGGTTGTGGATGACCCATTTTGCTGCAGCGATTAATAGAAACACTATTAATTTTTATTTCCCTTTATTTAAAAAAAATAAAATGGTCTGGCAGAGAGTCAGTATGCAAGGAATGGGCAGGCACACTGCCTTGTTTGTTGGAATGGCTGACAGATTAAATTAACGTTAAAAAAAAATTAAAAATTAGGGAGAGAGAGAGAGAACAAGTGTTTTCTATGGGCAGAGTTCATTCGCAAGTCACTCATTTCTCTTGCTCTTCAGGGAGTGATATGAGACAATTAGCTAATTGGTTTGGGGAGGTGACCTGTCAGTGACTCAAGGAGGAAATGTCTCCTGTGCTATTTGACATAAAGAATATATTTTCAGCCCGTTGTGACAGCTGCAAGCACCCCCCATTAAAATCAAGGATGTAATGKCTGTAATAATGGCAAGCTTGGAATCCATCACAGTGAGGGAAAAGCAATGAAAAACCTGATAACACGCACTGAATTGCAGCCAGAGCTGATATGTTATGTTGTCAGGTTTGAAATATTTCTGAATTATCTTATCATTAGCACTGCGTAAGCACCTAAAGCCTTTCTGAGGTTGAAATCTGTCCCCAATTACCTTTGTAATTCCTTTCAGCAGCTCATCTGCCTTCAGAACTGGGTACCTGTCTTCATGATGGAGCCAATGATTGTGTGTGAAGTTGGGAGGACTTGAAATCTGGGATTTTAGCCCAAGCCTTTGAAAAGACGATTGCTCAATTAGCTAAGAGGTTGTGGATTTCTCACATTTTTCTGTAAATTCTCAGACCTGTTCTCAGAGTCAAAGGGGTGGCTTCTTGTACTGGGAGGCATTTGGGGTAGAACCTGGGCTGAGATCTTTGAAATATCCCCATCAACCTGCTGCCCTTAATTTCGTGTATTTTGGCAAAAGCAGTAGGCTGGGGGAAGCAATGAGAAGGAAAAAGTATAGCCAAGAAGACAACKTTGCACTCATGCCCTCAGACCCGTGCCTGTGCGTCGCCTTGACCGGCCGCTGATCTCACTGATGTGGCAAAACCCAAAACACTGAAGTGAGCATGTTACAAAGAGAGAGCAGTCATGAGATAATAAGATGAAGAAAAGCAGGAAGTCTCCTTCAGCCCAAGTGATGTAATTTTTCCRCAAACAAAACTTCATTCATGTAAGTGTTTCAAAGAAAAAAAAATAAGAAAAAAGAAATGCAAGTAGGGCAACTAGAGCTTTTACCTGCCAGTGGTTGGAAGGAGTAGCAGGTCCTAAACTGGTGCAAGGAGGTAGCTAGTTTTCCTAGGGAAGTGATTGATCCTTTTTGAATAAGAGATGCCTGAAAATTATTATCATCGTTATTAAGGTTTTGGAAATTCTGGCTAGCAAAGCAAGTCTCCATCCCTTCCCACAGTCCTACCATTCACTGTTATTTCTGTGTGCTGTGCTCCATGTTCATGTGAGACTGGTACAATATTTGTGCAGGAGGAATGGCATTGCTGATGTTGGTGGGTCTGAGTTTCCCTACTGACAATGACAAGGATCAGCCCTGGGCATGGGTTCAGCAGAAACTGGAGATACAGTGAATAAACACATCATGTCTGCGAGGCGTCTGGCCACCTGGCACAACTGGGAAGACATCATCCCTCTTCCTGGTCTGCAAATTCCTATGGGAAAATATGCTGCTGGATCCCCTGCATGAATGGGTAGGACTTGGTGGGGGATCCAGAAACACTGGGTCAGTCCAACACCTTTTTGGCTGGATAAGTTAGGCCAACGGTGTTTATGTGATGAATTAGGAAGAGTGATGTTTTTCATCTTGGTGGTGTGTCTGTGTTGATGTCAGACAGTTTCGCTGCAGCACAAACAGGAGACAGTTGCTATTTTAGTCATTGCTACACAAGACCTTCTCGTAAAGGTCATAAAATTAAAATAAACCTTGATGGACTGACCCATCATTAGTGGTGAAACCAGCTATGCACCACTCAGGCATGTCCCACAGTAGGGCAACAGGACATAGGCATGATTTACTGAAGAAAAAAAAAGAGATTTTTCAAATCCATTAATTTTTTATTTGTGTTGCGGAAAATTTCTAAAACATCTAGTTTACTTCCTTTTTTTCTGAAGTATTAAACTTTGTTGAAGTGTATGGACAGCTCATGTTTACCCCTCTGACTCCCTGGTTTTCATCGCTAAAGATTCTAAAGAGAGAAAGAGTGGCGGAGCTGCCCCGTGCTGGATCTCACAGGGACTGGATTTGTGTTGAGAGAAAAATAGGGGCAAATGAAATAATTACAATCACATCAAGCAATTAAATGGGGGAGGGGGGTTATCAGCATCCAAAAGAGCTTATTGCTCAGCCACCACTTTATCTCTTCACGCAAGCAGTGTTCGAGGCTGTGATTTGAATACCAAAAGGGTGAAGCTCTTATTTAGTGAATGACCTCATGCAACATTTGGGGCTGAAATTCCCAAATCCCTAAATTTTCATAAGGGCTGATTTTCTTAAAAGTTTTGTCTTCAAAYCCTGAAGACAGGTGCCTTGCCCAGGGCCTGGAAGAGAGGCTTGTCTTGAGGAGCTGCGCATCAGGAATTATTCATTAACCCAGATGAAGGGCTGAGATCTCAATTGTATTAACAGAATGAGGTGGGAAGTTCTGGATAAATCATTTTTGGGGTCAGAAAAATTTAAAATTATTAAAAAAAATTTTAAAAACTTTGCTTTTCCTTACTCAAGAGGAAAATTCAATGGAAGCGGAGAATAAAAACTCCTTTCTGGCCAGACCTGAGCACCATCTCCCTGGATTCAGGCCACCCGAGGTATGGAGAGCTCCCCACGGAGATCCCTCCTAACTTTATTGATCACTGTGGTTAGGAGGGGACCCTCTGCCTGATTTTGGCAAGGATAGGATGGAGGTTTTTTACATTTCTTTGGCTGTTTCCCTGGGGCTGGCTCTTGTCTGTTCCAAAGGCACTAACATTGGTCCAGGCTGTTTGCTGGGGGAGGTGTTTACTGAGATCTCCACACCAGGAGGTTTCTATACATACCTCGCTCTGGGCTCGCTGCAAACATCCTGCTGGGAAGAGGAAACATTTCCTCTGCCCCAGGATAACCTGCCTTCCTATAGAAAGAGAATTGATGTTTCCGGACGGAGCATATGGATGTAGAAGAGGAGCCTGCACGTGCTCATGCTGTGCCCCAAGGGCCAGCTCTACCACTAGCCAGAGTCAGTGGGATAGCTTCACATGTTGAATGGCATTTGAAGTAGGACTTGCATAAGGATGCTCCCTCGAGTTGTTTTCCAGGTGCCGGAAGGAGCTCAGGGCATTTGATTCCTCCCATGCAGCAGCTGTGAGTGCAATGGAGGTCCATGCTGGCATCCAAGGATGGGAGCTGGACACAGAGTGAAAGCTGCTGAGTGTCATGCCCTAAAAACAAATACTAAAAAACAGGCAAAATGGAAAGAAAGAAGTGAGGCAGAGAGGAAGACTCCAGGAAATGAGGTGATTTTTTGTTGTTTTGTGCTCTTTTTTTTTTTAATAAAACGTCCAAGAAAAGATTTCCTGCTGCATGAAATTGACAACACAGGAGGGGAAGCTCTTCCTAAATATAACTAAGAGCCCTCTGGCCTCACTAGACAGATCCTCCACAGGGACCCTCAGATCTTATAGGGAGATGGATCAGCTGGTTCCCAAGGGCACATCCACTGCAGCCCTCTCCTTCTCATTCAATGGCAATATATTGAAACAAAGCAGAACTGGGTCTTCCTCTCCCCTGCTTCCCCCAGCACCAAAAATATCTGAAATCCTTCATGGGAGGCAGTGGGGATGGAGGAAGGGAGGCGTTTGCAATAGGGAAGGGCTGGGAAAAACCCTGGGTCACTCACATGTGCCAGGCAAGGGGTTAGAAATAAAGAGGATGAGATGGGATGTCTCACAGAGTCTGAGGGTGTTGCGTATCTGAGAGCAGAATGTGACTCTGCAGGTGCCRGTGCTGTGAAGCTGGGTTAGCAGTAGGGCAGTGCCTTGGGGAATGCAACCAGCAGGTGAAATAGTGTCATAATTGGGATTTTGACAGTGATGACACTTAGCATGGCCAAGTGGGAGTATATGGCAGCACCTGGCTACCTGCTTGTCTTACTGCTACTGCAATCTATCAATAGAAAGAGAAGCAAGGTGAGGTCTGGGTGCAGAAGTCAAGAGCTGAGTTTTTCTTCTTGTCTCTCCCTGCCATGCCCAGTGCTCATCCACTTCTTATAACTAGCCTCTTCATGTACTCAGAGAGCTGGCAGATAAAAAACAGAAAAGGCAGAATAACAAGCAAAGAACTAAGGATGATTCCCAGCTTCATCTGCTGCAGTAGGCATTTCTTGCAAAGGAAAAAAAATAGTAATAATGATAAAAATTTTGCAGTTAAATTTCAAAAATACTCATAACAAAGGAGCAAAACAAGAAGTGAAGAAAATAACTTGTTAGCCCTTCCTGCTGGGATTGCATGGCACCAGCACCAGAGAGGTCACCACATTTTAATAAATCACCAACAGCTTTCTAGGGGCACAGCTCCGTTCTGCAGCTGAACCTCATCTCTTAAGACCCCAGGCTGAGTTTCCAAAATGTCACTTTTTGTGACAACTTTTGTTGCCATCTCCTGGTTCGGTACAGAGCCAGCCTTTGGATTGCTCTGGCTCAACACAGCAGCCAAAAGGCTCCCAGAGGAAGGCAATGCTTTTATGGAGGAGGAGATTATCCACTTTTTAATGATGTTAAAATATAGACAAAAAGCTTTGGGAGTATTGTTTTCTGATCCGTTTCTCTGCATCAGCCACAGCTGCAGTTAGGGAGTTCTCAAGCCCTGTGTGCTGTACGTGTCCTGTGCTGCCTGAATTAGAGGGATGCTTTTCCCAGAATCGATTTCAATATTTTAGGGATTTCTACACCTTTCCCTGGGGCATGCAATACCAGCCACACTTTGGGGATAAAGAAGAGGCTGGAGGACCCATGGCCATGACCCACGCTAGTAGATCCCAGGTGGTCCTTAGGGAGATATGCCAAGTGTTCAGCATCCTCAAGCCAAGACCTCCCAGATCTGAGCAGGTTTTCAGATCTTCCTCTGGAAAACCAAGGGGATTTACCCAGYTGGCAAATGGGATATTGCTGCTGTTGAGACACAGCTTTCTTGTATTCATTCTTGTACTCAGTCATACTCTTGTAGGGCTGAGTCAAGTTGCAGGGAAGTTGTGGCACCTGGAGGAATGCCAGGGGCCTGCAGCTTTCGATGACTGTGGTAGTTTTTGCAGCATCTCTSAGAGGTAAATCCAGGAGAATTTAAAATCAGTGGAGGTGGTCTGTATGTTAACCTGGGTGTCTGAGATGAGGATCTAGCCCTAAATCTGTATTTCTTCTGCAGTGGTGGCTTGGGCCAGGCTGAAGCAGCTTTGGCTGTTGAAATCATACTTTTGTTCCAAATAAAACCTGCATCTTCTTCCTGCTGCTTCAACCACTTCATGAGGGCACTGCTGTCCTGTTGCCCCACCCCTTCCCTATCCCAGGACCCAGAGCTTCCTGAGAGCAGTCCCATCCTCCTAGCTTCGCTTTAAACTTCTTTAGTTAAATGATTCCTTTTTTGAAAAAGGTCCAAAAAAATCAATTTCCTTAATTTTTTTCAAATTACATAAAATATTTGAACATATGAGAAACTGGGACAGGCAGGGAGTGGTTGCTGGACCTGACCTGAGCTAAGCGGAGAAGAGTCTTATTCTGAAAAAAGCCACCAGTTCTTGCTCATGTGTGGCATCCCAGACAAGCTTTTCATCCAGCCTTGATCAGCAAAGCCACAAGCATTTTATTCATCCTATGAGGCTGTGCATAGGAAATACAAACAGATCCTTCCTGGGGTGTGGTTCTTATGTGCTCTTCTTTATAACCTTGGACGGTTCCTGGATGCTCTGCATGGTGCCACATGATGAAGTAATGATTGTAATCATTGATGTTTTCACATTCTTGCCCAAATAACTCCAGGAATCCCTGGAGGAGCTTCCCAGCTGCKGTAGGAACCTGCGTGGGGAGCAAATAGGGATGCTGAGACATGTGAGGTGGGAGAAGATGGCTTTATACAACCCAAGTGATGCTGTAAGAGGTCATAGGAGATGAACAGGGCAATTTTTGTAAGAAATGGGTTTGAAATGGGGTTTGTTGCATGTCACAAACACTGGGCATATGTCTTCCTTTGTAGTCCCAAACGGGATTAGTGTCCCATCCTAGAACCACGCTGCATTTCTGTGAGCCTACAGATGGTATAATCTCTTCCACTACAACATACGAATTGCCCTCAAAGCCAGGAACATGGGTTTCTGGAGCCACTTTTGGCCACTGGGCCAAGCACAAAGCCATGTTATGCACCCCGGCACCCCAAAACAAATCAGATTTTACAGCCAATGCAAGCTGACGTTGTCTCAGCCAGAGATGGGGGTCAGGGTTTGGTTCTGAAACAGCAGCGCTGGGTTGATGCAGTGATGTTCAGCTTTCCCACCACTGCTTGGAAATGCATTGGGAATCCAAGGGGGTAGTTAAATCACGGGAGCAATTTACTGTAGGCCTGTTCCACGCCRCTCTGAGATGGCTGACGGTAAATACAAGAATATCAATATTGCAGGGCAGCCACAGGTTTGGCAATCAGTGACACAGCAAGCGCGAGGCATTTTAATGCCGTGGAGGAGAGGAGGGAGGGAGGAGGAGCCAAGGACGTGCTGTTTGCAGGTAGCAACATGTTAACAAGCAACATGTCAGAGCCTCATCAGCTCCTGAGGCAAATCACAGTGTTCAGAGGGTTTCAAAGCTCTGTGCCATGCTGGAGGGGGGTGGCATCTCTGCAGAGGCTYGAGGAGCACAAGTGGCCCAGGCTGCACAACAGCACCCGGGTGAACCTGTTACTACCTCTCCCTTTTAGGAAAGCATCTCTGTGGCACCTTAGTTTTGGTAAATTAAGGCAGAAGCAACTGCTGAGAGTTGAAAGCCTGTCTTTAGTCATCCAACAGGTCCATGCTCTGTTGTCGTAACTCCTTTGGAGATGTCCCACTATGGCCAGCGGGCAGACTGCCCGCAGCAGGGCTATGAGGTTCTTCCAGCAGTTCTGTCCTTAAGCAAGAGCTAAGAGCCAGGCCTGGAAGGGTGCAGGGTGATGGGGATGCCTAAACTCCCTCTGCTGAAGGAAAAAATGCTGGTTGAATTCTTCCCAGAGCACTGTGTGCGTAAGAAAAAGCTGGGGAAAGGATCTTAATCTCACCTGGAACATCCATGTTCATTCCTGATGAATTTAAGGGAGAGAACAGTGGCTCCTTGCCTGCCATGAGCGGATGTGCTCAGCTGTCTTCAGCCCCTTGCCACAAGCTGGGTCTTGTACTGGCTGTTTACCCCCATTTTTATCTATTCTTCACATCCAGCACTGTTCAGACAGCCTTGGCCTGGATAATTCGAGACTCTCCCTGATAAAGCAAGAGGTCAAGACTGGATGAGTAATGCAGAAACCTGCCCCTTTGGGGCAATTTGAAAGATTTTCCCTCTTGTAAATAACTTTCTGTGATTCCAGATGCTTTTTTTCCCCACGCAACTTTCCCTTGTCTTTCTGTAGCTGGGTAGAACAGCTGAAATGGGGATTTGTCCCAGGTGGATGCAGCTTCACACAGCTGGCTGGCACATTGACGTCCATCAGGCCATCAGAAACAGGTACAGGAGTGTGCCAAGCAAGACCTCAGCAAGTGTGAGTAGCTTCTCCTGATGGAAGATCATACAGGATAGGGCATTAAGATAGTCCTGGTTCCTGAGCGTGAGCAGGGGGAACAGGTCCCTGGCTGGCCAGTGAGAGCCCAGCCCTGCTAAAGCTGAGATTGGGCTGATTTACCTTTCACCCTTCCTGCCCCATCATCCTCCTGGCATGTCCAGCATGGTAATAAATTCAGACGTGTTAGGTGAAACAGCTGTGGCTTTGGTAAGAAGCTGAATTCAGGTGTTTTCCAGGGAAAGCACTGCACTTGTCTGTGGTCTGGGTCTGCAGGCTCACAGCTTGGGAGGATGGAGATATTGGGTTTGTACCATCGTCTCCCAGCATCCCTTGGGAAGCCAAATATCCCACCCTGAGATTCTCTCTGAGGTGGGACATGAAGATAAGTGAAAAMTGTTTAGTTCTTATAGGTAGGATTTAACCACCTTAAATTATTCTAAGTGGATGGGGAAGCATCCTGTGATCTCCAAGCCAAGCAGGTCACCTTTAATTTCCTATTTCCTCCATCAATAATGCTGGTGGATGGCTGTTTGATTTATTAAGCGTTGAATAACAGGGCTTTCATGTGTGTTGCTGTCAGAGAGATAAATAGGCCTCTTTGAAGGCAAGTTTCAGGGAGGTGGCCATGACGTTTTCAATAGATATATCCATAAAGCAACACCGACCACCCCCTCCGTGGACATGCACGGTCTTTCAGGCTGTGCACGGCTCTCCCCCATCCACCCTGGGCCCTGTAACATGCTCGGAGTGACGATCCCCTCCGTGCCCTGCTGGGAGGATGATTAATGCCTGCAAAGTGCTTTGAGAACATCAGATTAGTAGGACAGAGCCTCATTATTATATTAGCAATCACCGGATCCTTGGCCTTTTCACTCTCAGCGCACTTAGTGCCGCATCTAAAAGCCAAATGCTGTTTACGAGCAAACCTCTGTGCGTTTGGATACTTTGGGGAGAGGTTTTTGTGTTGTTCACAGGTTTATTTTTAATGATGCACCTGTGGTCCAGACTCCTCTGAGGTCCCCACAAACCACTGCCCTGCTTTTCATGCAAACACTGTGCAGATTAAAAATAAAGACCACTGGGTACTCACTGTTATAACTATAGAAACCAAATATTTGCCTCAACTATAAAAGGCAGGAGTGTTTATGAGTACAAGGCAAAAAGGCATTTCCAGCTGAAGTGGAATGTATTTTCGTTCTGCAGACTATTTATAGATAGACAGCCACTCTAAATTTGAATCTTCCCTTCCGTAAGCAATTTTTTTGTGCCTACTGGGATATATCCTCGTCTGGGGTTTAGCAACGTCACTACAGGGAGTCAAAACAGTTTGGAGTCACCCTATGAGACATGAGACATGATGTCTTGTTTTGGGGGGTTTCTCTGGCAGTTCTGTGAAGCCGGAGAAGTTAGCTTGAAAGATGAATAAGTATTTCCTTTGACTGTAAATTAAATATTTTGATTTGGAGCTATKGTTTTAACCCTTCCAATTTGAAAGTAAGTGTGACTTTGAAAAATCCAAACACTGTTATGAAACACTGAAATTAATTGTTTMAGGAGCCTGGAATGGAATTAAAGGATATTTTCTCCAACCAAACAGAAAAAAATTTTGCAGAATTTTTGTGAATTAGCAAAATATGTCTTGCCATGCCTGTCCTAAGGTTTCAGCTAAAAATCAGCCCTCATCCCTGTGCTTTAGATTTGAAGCTGGTGATGACAGAAGAGAAGAACAGGGTGTAGGTGGGCAAATGTGCTCATTGAGCAACCTGAAGACCTGCTGGCAGCAGGGCTATGTGGTGTTAGATACCACTTGCCCTGGCTTTGGTGAGCACCAACATCTAAGAACCTTCTCCTTGTTGGCATCCACAGATGTGAAACCTGGTGTAAGGGTTGTGTGTGCTTCTCTGAGCCCCATCATGACACTACAGGTGCTACAGAGACCCAGAGAGCAGCTCTAAGATGAGGGAGCTTGAGTAAATTTACATGGAGAGACCTAAGCCCCTCTTAGCCATGGTGGTGGGTTAGTGCCTACATTCCCGCTCATCCTACTCTGTAAAACTCCCTCAGTGATTTCCCTCTTGTCCTTGGTGTTTACACCCTTCAAATATTTGCAGACAGTTGAGTTGCCAAGCCCCTGCTAAGCTGCCGTTAAGCCAAGCTAAACACATGAGCTCAGAAAGTCAGTCTCTCTGACTCCATGATACTAGTTTGCTTTATTCTTCTCTGAATTTCCTGCAGTTTATTGATGTTTTCCTGGGATCCTGGCACCTGATGGTGATACAGGAGGTGCCATCTTAGCAGACAACCGAATGATCCAGGTGCCTGTGGCATATGAAGCCAGAAGTGGTGCTGGGTTTCATGGGRTCTCAATGCTTCCCGGCCTTGTTTGACTAAGTGCAGGTAGGAGGTGGCCCCGAGGCCCCTTGGCTGAACCCAGGGACCAGCTAATCGAGGCCAGCAGTTAACCCAGCTCCACCCTGCTCGCTGCTAATACAGGACCACTCTTTGTAGTGGTCAGTGGGAGCCTGTCTAATGGTCCTTTCTTGGACTCATCCCTCCTGCCTTTTCCTTAGTGAAGCTATCTGAAACTGAGCTTTGCCAGACTCAAACCCCTCTGAAGACCTGCAGTATCAAAGGGATCTTCAGGGCTTCTCTCCCAACTCACCTGTGTGTGTATGGTGCTTTCTCCCATAGAAAAAAACCTTACTAAGCCTTATCTCTAGATAGAAAATTTTGAAGCTCAGCCTGGTCTTGCTGGCAGATCTCCCCAATCTTCTTTCTTCATTCTTCCATGCTCCTGCTATTATAGTATCTCATTTGGTTTTGCTGGCTGAAGCAAGGAGACATCCTTGGCTTGGTGTTGAACTTTTTTCTGCACCCCTGGATTCTAAGAGCGGTCATCAGGCTGCACATGGAGCCCACCCTTGCTGTGAAGGACAGCTGGTCTCCAGTGTTTGCTCAGGGTGGAGAACCCAGCAGGGTCTTCATTGTTCATCCTTGCTGGTGGGAGGGTGAGGAGGCCACGTGTAGACAGGTCAGGGATCCACACTGGGCTTCACTCCTATTTACACAGCTGCAGAAACCACTTGAGCTTGTAAAGGGCATCCACAGAGTCAACAGAAACTATGTGCAGCAGGCTGCTGCAGCGTGGCGTGGCGGCATCAGGCTGGGCCGGGAGTGTGGGGATGCACGGGGGCTTCAGGAAGTTCACAGCAAAAGCAAAGGGATCCCCTGCACATCAGGAGGTGATGTAATAAGGAGTGCCTTCCCTCAGACTCTTGCAGAGCACAGGGTTATAGACACATCCTYGGAAACACCCAGCCAAGGAATCTGAGGTATCGGATACCAGTGTGGACTCTCAGTGTTTCTTTCCCAAACCCAACAGCCTATGCAAGTTGTGGCAGGAAAGCCATATACCCCATGSATTCTCCAGCACAGCCAGAGAGATCCCATAGCTTATTAATGTTGGTTTCTAAAGATGAACTGCTTCCAAAGGAGTTTGCAAATGAGGACCTGTGCAGGAATACGTTGACTCTTTTATCACCTGGAGGCGCAATCCCTGATCATGGCATGCCTGCGTGCCCCTGCCCGCACCTTTATCCCCTGCTTGCTCCTGTGAGGCAGAGATAACTGCACTGAAATATGGAGGGTTATACTGGTGGGAGAGACATACAAATGGGATCAGATAAGCAGGAAAATTTGAATGAAGCAATGCTGGGATGGAGATGCAGCACCTCAAAGCAGAGGTGAGAACATCTTTCAACTTCACTGTGCATGGACCTGAGCCACCAGACCACCAAACTCAGCTTGCCCTGCCAAAGAATTTGGGAGCAAGGGCTTCCAGTGACAGCTGGACCTGTTTTTCCCTGGCAGCCCATGCAAGACAGTCCTTACAGCCTCTGAGCAAATCTTTCAGAGAAACTCCAGGCTCCCTTTGGAAAGTATCTGTGGCAGTCCATGACCCAAGATTGCTTGAGGGACACCTCTGAAGGCCACGCTTGGCTCAGCAGGTCAGGTCCTTCATGAAGGTTGGCCACAAAGAACATTTTCTTCTGGCTTGTCTGGTCCAGACACAGTGTTCYTGTTCCAGGATGGATCCCAGATGTGAGTTAGCATTACAAATACATCTCAAATCCCAGCTGCCAAGTCCTCCACCCCCACCCCAGTCCCTCATCTAGAGGGATGATTAACACATCCTGCAATAAAACTCATCAGTTACTGCTCTTTCCACCCCTCTTTGCTGCAGGTTCAGGTTCCCGCGTGCTGTTTTCTACCTCTCAGTTTGCAGAACTGGTGCAGGCAGAAAAATTACTCCCCRCCCATCATATAACTCCACTTTCCACCCCCAAAGTATTTTTGCAGATAGCAGTTCAGTCATTTTTTTGTAGCATCCTTCTGAGATTGGGTCTTTATTTGATGCTTGGGAAATGGCAGCACAGCAGGGTAAAACCCCTTTCTCCAGGGGTTTTTGACAAATTAATGGCAGCTGCAGCATCGAATCTCACAAACTCCCTACTTCTGAACCTTGCATTCAGCCTTCTCATGCAGGTTATTCTGTTCAGCCCCATTCTGTGTATTTTAGCTCATCTAACACCCAGGATACATGAGCTTTATGAAACTAAGAATAAGCAGGAGTTAATGTGTTGCATGTCTATCTCCAAGGTCCTCCGTCCAGATCATTTCTTTAGGAGTGAAATTTGGGTCACTTTTTAGTTGTCCTCATGAACCTTTCTTTGCTTACTCCCTGAGTATCAAAGTTATTTGGCAGTCCATTTGCTTGAGACAAAGACCATCACATGAGAGTGAGCCACAAAAAAACATTCAAGCTTTAAAACACACCCTAGCCGGAACCTGGTGTGATAGTCAGGGCAATGTGCAGGGCACAGGATGGAGCTCCCAACCCCCCAGGTTTGAAGGCACCTTGTGGTGTGTTTTTGTCATCACTGCACTTTCCAGGTGCTTTCACGGTGATGAAGCAAATGGAGCTTTTGTGTCCTCTCTAATAACCTGAGAGGCCTGTAGAGTCTGAGCACTTTGCAGGCCGCCTTTCTGGGAGGAGAGCAGCTTTATCTTTATGACACTAATGGAAAAACAAGACCTAATGACAGCTAATCTTGCTCGTTTCACTTACAGGGCTACTTTTGGTGCCGAGTGGTGTTTGCACTGTCAGTTTGGCTTTTGCTCAGCAGTGCCCTGCTCCTCCACATCCCATACGAGTTAGTTTGAATCAGGGATTTCTGTGGAGCAAATCTAGTAATTCTCTTCCAGGAGAAACACAGGAGCAGAGAAGAGGAGAGTCTGAGTGTAGGTCTGGACACCTTTGACAAGGACGGCCAGGATGCACTTTTGCTGCCCCATGAGCAAATACCAGCACACGTGCATAGGTTCATCCACCACCCTTCATCAAATTTTCCATTTGCGTTGTTAGAGAAGGCAACAAGGGGAGAAATCAAAGTTTCTTTCCCAAACTCTCAGGTTTGGGGAGGGATGAGCGCTGTGYAGGAAGGAGGACTGGGAAGTCTTGTTTCTCTGGCTGCGTCCATTTGGTGTATGGGCTGAATGTTTCCTTTGTGGTTTGGTCTGTGAAGGCTTGTGTCTAGCCCTTTGCTCTCGTGCCAGGGAGTCCCAGCACTTCCATCCTGGAGCTGTCTCACTGAGACAAAGGACATCAGTCTGCGCACAACTTCCCCAGATCTCCCTTTAGCCCTTCTGACAGTTTTGTGTTGGAGTGGAGCATGTTTAAGTGAGTCAACAAAGAGGTCATTTTTCCCAGTGCAAAGTACCCTAATAAATTTACCAGTGAGAATTTTAATAATACATGAAAGGAGAGAGATTTGCTGCTTTTGGAAAGGCTTTTCAACTATTGACRGGGTCAACAGCTGGGTCAGTGGCCGTTGGGATTCCAGTGGAGGGAGAGGTGGTGGGCATCATCCTCCACTGATGACCATTGCCATGCCGTTGGGCCAAAACAGAGCTACCCCTGTTTCAGCCCACTGATACAAGTGTTGTTATCGGGTTTTCAACTCACATTAACAGGCAGATGGAGGAACTGCTATGGAGTGGTGGTAATGTGGAATTAGCACCCACCCTCCTGTCCACTCCTCTGAAGCCTGAGGCACATGGGCTTCAAGCTGGGCTTCCAGCTGGATTTAAAAATGAAGAGACTTGTGTGATCAGTCAGGGGGAACAGTAGGTTACCTCATTTGTGTCTGGCTGCAGCCACTTTTAATGGAATAATTTAAATTTAAGGAGAAAAGGCTATTCCACAGAAGTGACACTAAACAGTCCTGTTGATCCGGTAGCTCCTTGGCTGTTGTAAAGTGTTTTTCAGCACCTCAACTGAGTTATTTCCCTTCGGCTTCCTTGATTTTAAGGAAGTCAAGGCAATCTGTTACTATGATCCCAGGTTATTTTTCTGCTCTGTCCAGCCAAATTTGTGGGCATTCTTTAGGTCAGAATCAGAATATATGGTGTTTTACTATGCTGTTGGTCAGGCAGGAAATAGGAATGACCAGAAACCCTGTAGCATCCCAAATATACTATTGAAAGGGCGTCTATAGGCTCTAATTTTTAGAGGACAATAGTGATGTGAATATTCATTAGGAGTAGGTTATCTTGAATGGGCCATCTTCTCATCCATTTGATCTTCTCATCTATGTTGACTAACCCCACTAAACTACTGTTTATCAAGTGACCTATGATGCACTTGAGTTCTCAGAGCCAAATATTTGAGCTCAGGAATATCTTCCCCGGGCTTTGTTTGSTGGCAGAAAGCAAAGGCTGGGGCAGGCACGGGGCTATTCAAGTGCCTCAGCACTGTGTTGACTGCTGTTGCTGAAGGCCATGGTAGACTCTGCCAATGCCCAGTCATCTGCTATCACAGCATCCATTAAACCCTGGTCACCTGCCTTTGAGATGCTGCCTTTTGGGGAAAGTCTTTCCTCCTGCAAGGAAGCCAAGGGCTTTCCTTCCTCTCTTCCAGATTCTTTGTGGATGGTCTCTGGAGACTGCATCTCCTAAAGCCGCCTTCTGCAACCAAAAATCTCAATGGCCATTTTCCTTTGATTTTTGGGAGGGTTCCCATCACTGAAGGACCATGGAGAGGTTTGAAAATATGGTGTAAGAGGAAAGGTGAGCAGAGCAATATGCAAAGTTCCTGCAGGGAAACTTGTGGAGGTCCAGGAAGCAGCGGTCTTCCCTCCTTTCCACCCAAAGCATGGAAAAAGAAGACAACAGCTTTCCAGATACGGGGGGAAAGAGATTAGGTTAATCCTGAATAAGGGAGTTACTTCCAATCCAGAAGGTAGAAGAAATGTTCAGAAGGCCAGCAGTAAGTCGATGCCAGCATCAATCCTTGGCCAAATGGTGGAGCCCCCAGATCTGCTGATGGCAGGCAAGCTGTTGTGTAGTGAGGGTAGTCCACACAGCCCCAAGCACGTGGCAAGTGAACTAAAACCTAGCAGATCCGAGAAAGGTGTCACCCACAAATGTGGCTCTTCTTCATGCCATTTTTCAGGGATTAATACCAGGTCTCAGCATTTCCCTAAGTGAAGCAGATCTAATGGCTCCTGCGGGGAAAAGCTGCCAGTGGCACAAACGGTAATGAAACGGTAAATGTTGAAGACAAATTCATCAGATGGGGCAGTCTGGATCACTTGGCAAGCAAAGCACATTTGAAAAAAATATGTTAGAAGACAGCCCAATGCAAAATTGAACATCAAAGGGGAAAGAAATAAGATTGTTCCTAGGGAAAGGGGCTGTGAATCACCAAATGCAGGGTTTTCTGGGTTTCATAGAAAGAAACTGTATGAGCAGCTCCTGATGTGARTTGAGGCTGCGGCAGAAACAGCTACAGTGACCTTTGATGTCTAAATGAGGGGGTAGGAGGTGCATTTATTTTTCCTTATGTACAACAACAGCAAAATGTGTTAGAATAGCTGGCTACTAATGTCGATGCCAAGGAGGAAGGAAGAAAACATGACAGTATTGCAGAAATGGTGTTTAGCACAGATATTCTTAGACTGGCGGCTGGTTAGTTTTTTGGAAGAGATGAGAGGTTGGAATACCCAGGTGATTGTGATATTTTCTCCCCATGAACATGCTAAGGACGCTCCAGTCTAGTGGAAAAGGGCATCACAAGAGCCCTTTGCAAGATGTCAAACCCGCAAAGTGACAGACTGGAAGCAACCCCCTCCTTGTTTTTTCTTTCTGGAGGTGGTGGCTAAATATGAGGATAAATGAATGGTTAATGGAGTTCATATGGGCATAAATGTGCATTTAATTTAAAGCCTGTGATATAAAAGAAATCAGTTTACAATCAGAATAATTCAGGTTGGAAGGGACCTCAGGAGTCCTGGACTGCCTGAATCTGTGATTCACACAGGTATGGGGCGAAGTTGGAKAAAATTTCCGTCCGTAGGCACAGGGTTGTGGAACTGGAAGTGTTGTGAGGATTCAACACAGACCCCAACCAAGTCCTGTCACTGACAGATGTTTGGCTGTTGGGGACATCTGGAGAGACGTACCTCTCTGTAGCAGGCTTGAAACCAGCAATCTGCATATTTTAGCTGGCCACCCTTAACCAGCTGTGCAGCAAGTAAGATCTGGACCCTTGTGTGGTGCAGATTTGGGGTTGTCCCATGTGTACCCTGAGTTGTCCTCCGCTGCCCTCCAACCCGTGAGCCCAACTGCCTGAGCACRGTGCCTGTCAGCAGAGCAGTGGGCAGGGCTGGGAGCTCACATGGATGAGGGAGAGCCTGGGGGACTGTCTGTGTGTGCATGTGCCTTCTGCGAGTGTCTCCTGGAAACCAGTAAATCCCCCAGCGGGTTTCAGAGGGGCCTGACAGAAGGATGAGATAATTAAGTCTCCATGAGTTTCATCTAAAAGGGTGAGCTGAAAGAGAAGAGAAATAATCTTTTAACTAAGGAAAGGCTTTCACATCGGCTTACATATTATGAAGCACCAGGGAATCCACTCACTAGGTGCCCTTTCAAGCTGCGAGAATGAACCCCAGACCCTAAAATCAACCAAGCCATGAGAATCCAGCTGGCGGGTGAGTGCCATTGGTGCTGATCTCCATGGAGCTGTCTTTCCCATAGCAGCTTTTGGCTCCATTTCTCACTTTTGCCCACATTTAATGTGTTTGGCCTCACACCTCCTGCTTCTCTCTCTTGCCAAAATGGAAACACCCACATTTTCCAGAGCAAAGCAAGGGCACCATGTGAAGCTTTGAAGGCTGGGCTCTGCCATGAGGGTCGGTGTGAACAGTGCTGCCTCCATTGCTCCTTCCAAGGAGCCTGTCGTGTCTGAACATCCACAGAGCATCACTCCCAAGTCCTTCTAGTGTTGAATGTTGAACAGTGGTCAGCAAGCCAGCCTCTAGGCTGGGATGGCTCCCTCCTCCTCCCCCGTTTTCCCTGTTGTTAACAGTTTTCATTGCAGACCTCCATCATCACACATGGTGGCACTCAGTGACCTTGGGGGTTTCTGTTTCCCTGACCTTGTTCAGTCTCCTGTTGGGGCCAGCTAAACTTGAATCCTCCTGAGCATCCTTCAGCAGGGTCTTTCCTGTGGTGCCCTGTCATTCTTGTCTTAGGCGAGAGTGAGTAGGTCATCTCTACCACCTTCTCCCCACCACTGATGGTTTCCTCAGCATCTCTCCTATGCTGATGCTTTTCCAGACCTGTCTCACTTACTAGTTCCTTGCAGAGAAGCCATTACAGACCTTTGATCTTCCTTGTTGCCCCCTTTGTGCCAGAAACTGTGATGCTGGCCCTGCCACTGAGCCAGCTACCACGAGGAGGGGCAAAGGGTTGTCCAGCAGGCTGTGAGTTCAGTGTGAGTGAAATCAGGCCAATTTCTCTGCTAGCAGAGGTTAGTCAAGCTGGGGATGGTTACAGATGATGAGACAGCTCATTAAAGTGGCTGAAAATTAACAAGCCTCAGAGCTTTTCTAAAATTAGAAATCATCCCTGGAAAGGCAAGCCTATCCCAAGTATCCTGCTATAAGCCAGACCCCTTTAGATGACAGGARAAACATCCTGACACTTTACTGTCAGCTTCAACCCTATGATATCTCCAGCTCATCATATCAAACCRAATCGGGTGGTGATTTTTGCTGTGCATAGAGCCTCAGAAGAGCCTCTGAACTGTGTTAAGCTCAGAAGTTGTTCAGTATCACCTTGCAAGGCACTTTTTCTGCAGCCTTTAAGCAAAGGACGTGGCACACCGAGGGAAATGGAAACCATCCTGACATACCTCTCATTCCTGATATCCAATTCTGTGTCCATCTGTATTTCCATCCGCCTTTGCCTGAGAAATTGAGGGCAGAGTAGTTTAATTACGGGATTCACTGCTAGAGCTGACATGGGTGCATATCTCCAAATGATTAAAACTAAACCTCAAATTGGCTTTTTCAGATTCTTCTCTTTGTTCAAAAGCACTTCTTTAAATCAGCATTGATTTGAAACACGAGCTCTGTTCAAGGTTTGGAAACTGTTCATTGATAGGGAATAGATAGCAGCCCCTTCCTTGTCTCCCTCTGGGTCTTATGGATGCTCACGGATGTGGGACAAAAGAAACCCCCAAAATGCAATGCCCTGTCTGGAAGTTTTCTCTCAGCCACGCCTAAGCCTGGTGAAACTAAACTTTTTTCTCTCCTGAGCATCTTGCTTGAATGTCACAGAGAGCTGGCAAGAGGTGACACAGGGTGGGAGAATGGCCACAACCTCCAGGAGAAGGCAGAAGGGACATGCGCAGTGGTGTGTTTTGTCCCATGCAGCCCATCACTGGGCACTCATGGGGCAAGACATCCCTGCAGTGAGTTTTTTGTGGGTAGAGGCTGGTGTATGTTTGCCGAAGAAGCCTGGGGCAGGAACTGTGGTTCCTGCCAGTACAGAGTGGGTGCTTTTGGGGCAGATCGCTGTTCATAGAATCATAGAATGGTTTTTTCTTGGAAGGGACCTTCATGGTCCATGGAACCATGGACCTGGTTCCAACCCCTCTGCACAGGCAGGGACACTGTCCACTAGACACAGTTGCTCTAAGCCTCATCCAATCTGGCCTTGAACACTTCCAGGGATGGGGCATCCATAGCTTCTCTGGGCAATGAGGGTAGGAATTCAAGGTAGCCCAAAGCTAGGGGTGAGGGAAAGGAAATTGCTGACAATGCTGTGGAATTTATTTTGCTGTTGCTGAGGCCAGAAAGCTAGAAAAACTCAGTTATCAAAATGCTTTGCTCCAAGTCATTTATTCATGCTGCATTCCCATGTCCAGCCCTGCTTGTGTAATGGCCGGGAAAGCTCTTATCAGAGACTGATACCAGAGTCTCAGGAGGGAAAAAAATCTCCGAGCAGTTTGCTTTTGCTTCTAGAAACCCAAAGCTGAAAAAGCAAAATAAACTCTGCTCTTGCTGTTGGTGTGCTCACATGGCATGGGCTGACTTACTCCAGTGGATTGGTCAGCTCTTGAGTGTGGGGTTGAGTGGTGGCAGCTGGATTTTGCTAACAGACTTGTAGAGCACCAGTCTTGATGTGCATCACGTAAAATATGTATAGTAATGGTGGTGTCATCTCACCCCTTTGCTGGGTATCCTGTAGATCCCCAGGGAGTCACTGGCTTTGTCTATCCCCACACAGGTACACCCACCCACCTGTCTGCACCTCCTTTGGGTGCTGCTCCGGTGCCCCACAAAGGATGTGCCACAGCGGGTGGTGGGAGAGATTTCAGCTAGGAATAACAGAGTAGAATACAGAACAGGGCTGAATAGCAGGAAATAATTCCAGATAACAAAATCCATGCACGGCAGCAGGAATGCACTGGAGGCTCTGCACATGGACCATTCACAGCCAGCCCTGAGGCAAGAGCTGGGCTCCAGGTCACTCCTGTGAACCCCTTGCTTTCCCAGCACCTTCCGACTTGCAGAGGTGCTGTGCAGCTTTCAGCAGAAGGAATTGCCCAGAAAATGTTGCTTTACTCATTGAGAGTTGAAAAATGCCAATGCTGCCCTTTCCGATGCTAAATGCGGCGGATGGATGTCCAGTGGGTGGTCCCGCATCAGGACTCAAAGGCTGAGCAGTCTGATCAGGTTCAACACTCCTCACTGGGAGCTGGACCTAATTATGGGAAAGTAATTTAGATTTGGAGATAGTTGAGATCAGAAGAGACTTTTGGAGGTCTTTGAACCAACCTCCCGCTGAAGGCAGGGCCAGCTTGATGTTAGGGCCAMCTCTGGTGGTAAATCATGTTACTCCTGGTCTTGTCCAGGCGGGTTCTGAATATCTCCAAGGATGGACATCACCCCATCTGGGTTATTTTTCTTTGTCCTAACCCTCATTGTGAAGCCTTTTATTTACAACTAGTGGGACTTTCCCATTGCCTCTCATGCTTCTCCCAGTAGAGTTTAGGTCCATCCTTTCTACACCCTCCAGACAGGAGCACTCCCCAGGGTTTCCCATGTCCTTCTTTCTTAAGACAGTCACAGCTTGTCTGGTGGTGTAAGTACAACCTCGCTATTGGTATTTTGCTTACCATCCCATCCTTAATCGGGCACCCCAGCATGCCATCAGAAATGCTGTCAGTGCCCTCACATCCCAGAGAGAAATCTTTATTTTCCTAAGACTGATCATGCAGCACAGAGCAGTCTTTCCAACCAGAGAACTCCCGTAAAATAAATACAAAGGGAAATGTTTTCCACATTGTGTCACTGCTGTGTTGCCCATTGCATTCACAGAGGGCAGAGGTGGGGAGCAGGTCCTCCAGCTCACACCAGTGTACCTTTAGCTCCAAGCCATCCCAGACCCCTCCTTCCCAATCTTTGTTGACAGGAGCTGGTTTTGAAGCTTATGGGTTTTTAAATGATCTTGCAAATAGGTTTTAGTCTGTGTTTGTGCCTCACCTCCTTAAAGCCCCCTTCGCACCCAGCCGTGAGTGATGCTCGGTGCAGGACGTCTCGTGCCGGCTCTGCTGCCCTTGGGTAGATGTCACATGTAGTGATTCCGTGTGTGCTCTGAAGCCTAATTACATCTCCAAGAGTGGGAAAAGAAATCCCGGGAGGGAAGGTCAGTTTGACAGCCTGAGATACGCACTGGGTTGGGGTTTTTTTTTGCATCACCTTCCCTCTATTCCTCAGCAAGGAAGAGCCTCTTTGTACCCCAGCACGGTTTCCTGTGCCCCGCAGGGTCTCGCGGCTGCAGTGCGGCGTTATTAGCGCTGCCAATCAAGGCTCCCCCAAAGCGATGCTGATAACGAGCCTGCCGTGAACTCGGCCACGGCTGGTGTGTGATTAGCAGGGAACAGCCTCCATGCCTTTGAAGGGTGTGAGGAGTGCGGCTGGGACCTGTCTKTTCCCAGCATCATGTGGAAACGTGCTGTGAGCCAGCAGTGGGCAAGGACAACCATGGGGGGATCTAGAAGGGCAGGAATGGGGCTCAGGGAGCTCGTGTTTGCTCTGGGACTTGGGGCCATTGGGGCTATGTGAGGGCAATCAGCCAGCAGAACCATTACCTAAGCAGACAGAGGGGGCTTCCTTGCTGCTTACAAATCTACTTCCAAGCCATATTTCCTTTGAGTTAGCACTAACACAGTGAGGGGAGAGGTGTTCTTGCATGAATAATAAAACCAGCATCCTCCTGTCCATCAAACGAGATAAAAAGCCCTGAGGGACACAGAGGAAGACAACATTATTATACAGGTCACCAGTAGGTTATTCTACAATCCTCCTGTATGGGGCTTTACTCGCTGATGCTGGTAGCACCAGCCACATTAGGGGGCTGTGTTCCTTCTACAGGGCCGTGGGGATGGGGTAGGCAGGACAGAATCAGCCCCAGCGCCGGATAACACAGTCCAACAGCTACAGCTGGTGTAATTGTTGCAGATGGCAAAAACAGTAACACGACTGAACCACCCAAGCCGCCCTAAACATGCTCTCAGCATACCCCCATCTTCTCTATCCCCCTTTCCCAGGGGTGATTCTTGCCAGGATAGCTAAGCTGGTGGCAGCCTGGAGGGGACATCAAAGTGACACAGTGACTGGGAAGAAGAGTGAGACCTTTCCAGGTGTTGTGGTCCTTCTCACGTGCTCCTGAAGTGTGAACTCCTCTCTGCCACACCAGATGTGCCAGGAGCCTGAGGGAGAATGTGCTTGATGGGGTGCAAGAATAGTCTGCACTGCAGAGTGAAAACTGGGGCGTGTGTGGCTGGGACAGACTCATGGCTTTCTGTGGATGTGGTGGCATCCCTGCTGGCAGCTGGTGGCCATGGGGGCAATGACAGGAGCCATCCTGCACCCAGGGCTTCTCTGGTGCTGGGCAAATCTGAGACACAAGCACCTGCTTACCCTTCTCTGGGGTTTCCTGCTTGCATCGCTCAGTCCCCGTCTTCATCTTGGTGTGAGAAATTTGCCTGATGTCATGGCTAGGTCGCTCATCCTGCCTGCCAGCTTGGATTAGATCCTGTGATTTGTGTCAGATCAGATTTTGGAAGGTTTGTTTCACACTGGTGGTGTGCAGTGCTGGTGGGCATGAAGCTGGTGTCAGGGGGAGAAGGAACAGGACAGAGAGATTTCCTAGGAAATATACATTTATTTCTCCTCTTCTCTTCTCTTTTCTTCTCTTCTCTTCTCTTCTCTTCTCTTCTCTTCTCTTCTCTTCTCTTCTCTTCTCTTCTCTTCTCTTCTCTTCTCTTCTCTTCTCTTCTCTTCNTCTTCTCTTCTCTTCTCTTCTCTTCTCTTCTCTTCTCTTCTCTTCTCTTCTCTTCTCTTCTCTTCTCTTCTCTTCTCTTCTCTTCTCTTCTCTTCCTGTTCTCTTCCCTTCTATTCTCTTCTCCCTATATATGCTATAAGGGTGTGGTGGTAAAAATATTAATATTTCGAATTAGTGAGATATGGCTCAGAAGTTTATTCTTATTGAAAAAATATCCCTTTCAACTCAAAGCAAACAGTCTCTGTTTCAAACTCCTCACTTCGGAGCTAAGATAATACTGGGTACCACTCCTATAGGCCTCACGAACAGCCATGTCTCCATGTTGTCACTATTTGATTTCTTCTCAAAATTCTGACACTTGGCAAGTTCCCCAGGGATGGATACCTGGCTTTACTAACATTGAAATTATTATTTTCCTCACCCCTTTTCTGGTTTTCTGAACCAACATAGAGGCTGGATCTCTGCAATCACTTTGCAGAGAACAGGAGAGCAGAGAGGAAGGTGCTGTCTGAATGTCCCTTGCTATAATCATAGTTAATAATGCCTCTCTCTGGGCTGTCATTAAATGCATTTGGGTTATTAGGCACTTGAAAGTCCCAGATTCTCTGATGAGTTAGTCTGTGAGCCCTCTGTCCTTATGCCACCAGCTCTGCCACGCCATTGTGCCATCATGGCAGCCACACTGGACATGAGGGACCTCACTCCCAGAGTGCTAGGAAGATATCCCATGGTGGTGTCTCAGTTGCTCAAGAGCAGACACCTCTCTGGTTTGGCTCTTCTGCTTCCTCACCCAGCAGAAGGAACAGGAAGGGTCCCAACCAGTGCCTGAGTCCCTCAGAGCATCCCTGCTGAGTACACTCAGCCAATGAACCCAGCAGCACTACCTCATCTCTGCCAGCCCAGCTCTCCATAAAACAACCAGGTCCAGGGAGCATCCAGCTGGAAAGAGCTCGGTTTTGTAAACTTTAACTTTGCCACGGCACTGTTGAAGTGGAAAGCAATCAAGCAGCAGCCACGGTTCTCAGCACCCAGGGAGGATTCACATCGCAATGGGAACATGATGGGCATTTTTTTTTAACAAACAAGTCTTTAAAAGTACTTGCCAAATGTCAAAATACTTCTCAATGATATTAAGGGCCTTTGGCAGCTGTAATTTAACCGTGAAGGAACCTGATGGAGGCAAAGGACCGCCCAGCTGGAAATTTGTGCTGCAGAGCACCATTTTATGGCTGTTAAGCTGTTGGCCTCTCTATGTTGTAAAGCTGTTAAACAAACACAGCCCTTGGCTCACACCACATGTCAGGGAGGCACAGCGTTTTGGCAGGAGCAGACTGATGGCAACAGGGACTTCRAAAGAACTGTGAAGAAATAGATATCAGGAGAGAAGGAAAATTCAGATGGAGGATGAGATGCATGTTGGCCATCACAGCCCCGTGCTGGGAGAAAGTTGTGTTGGAAAGAGTGTGTAGGTTCACATGGAGTTGCATCCTCTTCTGTTTTGGCAGGGGCTGAGATTGCCATGCACGTATGAATCCCATTCACCTCACTGCTGTCATAGGTGGTGGTCAGTAGACCCTTAAATCACTCTCTTGCAGGAAGGTGATATCCCAGGGAAGCCTAAACGTGGAAGATTTGTGTGGTATTGATGGCTKTGAATGGGCAAATAGTGTCCCAGAAGGATTGGTCGCATGCTGCAGACTATAAATCCTTTGCTGCATATAGTGATATGTTGAAGCAGGCTGCATTAGTGCCCAGAGATGCTCCAAGAGCAGCCACAGCCTGGCAAACACAAGCTGAGCCTTGGTCCTAATGAAGACATAGCAAATCCACAGGGAAGAAATAAAATACACTTGCTGAGCTCAGTGCTCAAAAATTCAAAGAAATGGGGAAAATGTCCACAAAAATAAGGAGGTTCCTGCATATTTGTTTACTGTTTACTTCCATTCTCTTCTAGTGATCAATGTTTATTCCTCTGGCTTGGAAACTGATCTTAGGAGGCAGGAACAGCTGGTCCTGCTGCAGAGAAGTGTGGTGGGAGATGCCTCCAGCTGTGCTGCCAGCAGCCACCTGTCCAGGACAGGCACTCCAGAGACTGCTGCCATGAGCTGTTTTTCTGAGTCAGTGGCTGTTTTAGAAGAACACCAGTGACTCTTTATCATCAGGAGGGCACCATGCAGAGGTGGACAGGTCCTGCCCTTCAATGTTACTCCAGCTCCTGAAGCTTTCCAAGAAATTTTGTGCTGGCAAGACCCATTCTTTCACAACCAGCCTATGTTAAAACTTATCCAAACCACCAGACTGCATGTGTTATACTGTTCACTCTGCCAGATCTTGACTGTGTGGTGCTTTTCACTGCTATCAGACAGACCAAAGAGAACTGAAGGAGTTGTGGTTCTCACATTGGTGATAAAAAGAGAAGTTTTTGGCAGCATCGTTTGTCTGCTTGCAGCATTTCCTTCTTTTTTTTTCTCCATGAAAACTGAATTCTGGAGTCTAGTTTCTGTACTTTGTGGGTTTTTTAATGCAATGTCTCAGCCATGAAGGGATGCTGCAAGACTGGACTCCAGATAGTTAGAAAGCAACAAGCTAAGCAGCAAGAACTGGTGTTGGATGTCTTCATTTAGGTGCTGGTTTATGTGGCTGCACAACTCCATCTTTCAGTCCCCTCACTGATGTGTGCCCATGTCTTAGTCCTGCCAAGTGGCTGCAAAGAAATGACTCAGTGTTAACATGAAGAAGCTAATGGGACATTTACCACCTAGAACTGAAAAAAAAGTTCATGAGTTTGTTTCCCAATGATTCGGGTGATCCATTTTGAGGAGATGGACTGGCAAATTATTGCTGCTGCATGGTGAAATTGGTTTTTTCCCTCCCTGATGGATACAGCTTCACTGTGTGTCTATTTTGTCATTTAGAAGCAGCCATTTTGATGAGAAGTGGGTGAGGTGAAGCCAAAATCTGCCAGCCTTGCACGTCCTCTTACTAAGCAATTTGCTGCTTCGCTGCCTTTGGAAGATTGCACTGAAGTTGCTTTTTTGGCATCAGGAGCCGGTTTGAGAATTAGTGCAAAACTAATTTGGTTACAAATCTCAAAGACACCAACAAAAGCTATTTTTAAGCCTTTGTATGGTATGATGTGAATCACACTGTTCAGGAAAAACATCACAGGGGTTTCTTACCCTTATTTCAGCCTCAAAATTTTCCAAAATTGTGGGATCCTGGTGCAGTCTAGCACATGCCCATCAGTAATATGAAAAACCTCACAAGCCTGTGGTCAGCGCCCAGGGAGCATCATGAGGGACCCAGCTCACCTTGCTGCCTCTTTTGGGTAACTAAAGGTGTTTGTGCCTGTTGATTCTTCTTTCTTAGGGACATTGTGTGCTTCCTTATGACCCAACCTTTTATAATCATAAGAACTCCAAAACTGGTTTTATATAAAAATATTAATAAGGTAAATCTCATTAAAAAAACACAAATGTCCACAGCTGGGGCAGGATGGTGAGGATCACATCCCCTCCCTTGGCATCCTTTGGTAMAAACTGAGGTCTGTGTCAGGTAATGCAGGAGCACCAGTAATAATTCACATCACCCTGCTTATCCATATCCACCTCTCAAAACTTCACTGCCTTAAAAGGCAGCCTGAACAAGCTGTTTTAAGGACTACACTTAGATGTAATCTTTCCTTTCCATAGGCCATGGGAGCTGAGGCCTCTGCAAGGCAGCATAGCTCTGCAAAAGAGAGTAGCTCGAGGTGTGTAATCCTCATGCAAGTGCCATGATCCTCACACAGAGCACACCCCAAAAAAGCACACCATCCATCTCATGGGATGGGAGTTACACCTGCGCAGTTTTCCATATAATTTCAGTTCTAGCATTTAGCACGGTATCGTTGTGGCTGTTCCCCTTCCTGTGGGCTCCCAGCTGTGTCTGGCATTGGGAGGGCAGCAGGGCCGCAGCTCTCAGGGCCAGGGCTGGTGGCTGACATTTATTTTGCCGGTTTGCTTCAAACTCCGCAGCCCCCTGAGTCCATTCCGCGGGTGGTTTGGCGGGGGACCGCCGTCAGCAGTGCTCGGAAGAATCAATGATAACCTTTTCCTTGGCTAAGGAGTTACCTACGTGCCAGGGAGCAAAGTATGCTGAAAAACAAATGAAGCTTGGATTCTCCATGGGTCTCCCTGGCATTATTCCTGATATTTAAAAAAACAAACCAGTTCTCCTTTGGTTTTATTAGTCTTTCTATCCTGGCATTTAAAGAGAGATGGGATCGGCATGGTCAGTAGCTGCAGACACATGCTACGATGCTCTCRGGGGTTTCTCTGAAGGTCAGGATACCCAGAGTGCTGTGTCCGAAACACCTGAGCTCCTCTGAGCTGCTGAAAGGCATTTTGGGACTGCGATGCCCGGTAGTGCCACTCCACAGATTATCCCACATCAAGGAGAGAAGGGCATTTGGGTCGTGGGAGCATGGTTGGGCTATAGGGTAGGAGCAAGGTTTCTCTGAGCTTCAACACTAGCACATCTTGGGGTCATCTTATGCTACAATGCTATTTCAGCATTTAGTTCTCCTGGATAACTGGTGGGATTTAGTACTGAACTGAAGAACTGAGCTGAGTCTATGTACCTCTTGCAGGGATGTCCTGAGCAGCATCCCAGAGCATCCCATGGTAGAGAAGTGTCGTGTCCCTCTGTGTCAGCCTGTGCCTAGCAGTGGTTTTTTGCTCTCCCAAATTCAGCGGTGGGGTTCATGCTTCCTCTTTTCTTGGTTTCAGGCATGGAAGAAACGTTGGTTTGTCCTGCGCAGTGGTCGGATGAGTGGCGACCCGGATGTCCTGGAATATTACAAAAATGACCACTCCAAGAAACCTTTGCGTGTCATCAATCTCAATTTCTGTGAGCAAGTGGACGCGGGCCTGACCTTCAACAAGAAGGAACTGCAGGACAGCTACATCTTCGACATCAAGACGAGTGACAGGACCTTCTACTTGGTGGCTGAGACTGAGGACGACATGAACAAATGGGTGCGCAGCATCTGCCAGATCTGTGGCTTCAACCAGTCCGAGGAGAACACAGGTACCATGAGAGACATGTCTATGACCAAGAGCATCTTCTCTCCCATCCTCCCAATGGGCCCAACTCCTCTTTCAGATCAGATCTGTAGGAGGGGGGTGCAGCCTGCCACAAGGCTGGGGGGGCTGAAGTGGGAAATGGATGGACATGCGGGAAACTTTCATGAGGCTTTCCTACCTCTGACATCTGAAGAAGAGCTGTCTCGGCTCCCATGAGAGCCAATCGCCTAATTCATTTTTACCCTCCATAACTGTAGACCCTTGAGTCTCTTACAAGAAGTTGGTAGTGTTTAGGGACTTTTTTAGCTGCGGCCTTTGTTCCCATCCGTCACCAAAATCTCTTTGAGAATGGTGGGAACCAGCAGTGAAAGTCCCCCTCATTCAGTGGTTTTAATCCTTTGGTGGAGGAGGGGGAGAGGCTTTACTGGAACCATTTTCCTCCCCACTGCAGTTGTCCCCATTGCCAACAGGCTCTCATGTGAAGGACAGACACATCCTCTGTGCCTGCATCCCCATCTCTTCCTGGGACCCTCAGGGAAAGCACTGGAAGGGGGAAGGAAAACCCCAGGTAGTTTCGTGCAGTGGTGGGACCTGTTCTCCCAGTTGTGCTCCACCATCCAAACTCAGTTGCACTTAGGCAAGCCTCTGCATTAAGCATGGGTGAGCTTCCTCTGTTTTCCCAGCACCACGAGGCACATATAAACCCTGAGTGAGATGGGATGGGGGCTGAGCAGCACTCCAGTCACCTGCCCATCCCATTATACCTGGTAGCATCTCTGAGCATTCTTTGCTTCATCTCATCCGTGGTCCAGTCTCATCCAAGGGACTCCAGTCCTGTGCTCTGTCTACATGAAACTCCCTATAATAATGTCCAGCTTGAATTTGTTGTGGTCCCTCGTGGAGCAGCTGCCATCCGCAGGAGCTGAAACCCTGCCAAGAGCTTGTCAGGCAGGACAGCAAACAAAGCATCGCAGCAGCGCGGATGCGATCCTCACTGACTGACGCATGGAACAGGATGTCACCTTGGCGATGGCTGCACGAGTGGTAGAAAGGATCCTTGATAACGTYGCCAGCCAGGTCTTTCAGGGAAAGGTCAGGCTAAATAAATTACGTAGCGTTCCAATGTCAGCAGCGCAGCCCTAGAGGTCCAGCCAAATTGTTCAGGCCCCTTTTTTAAGAGCTGTTTCATTGCAGGATTTTCCATTTTGCATGCATTCAGCTGGGGGAACTGTTTTTCTTCTCATTTAGTAAAATGAGCTTTCAGCCCAGCGGCAGCAGGATCGATACGGGACTTCAGTGAAATATAAATCTGGGCAGCAAAAGGAAAAACAATCTCCCACTTGCAAGTACATCTGTCCCAAAGGGCACACAGGGATCATCAGGCTGCAGAGATCCAAGCACTATTCCCTGCAGGATCGTGGAGTGACATCAGCAAAAGAGGAACAAAAATCCCTATTTGTAACAGAATCACAGCTCGTTAATGCTGTAGGGAAAGTACCCACTTGAAACAGTACCCAGCTGCCAAAGTGTGATTTTCTGAGTAAGCCAAGAAAAAGCCTGCAACGGCAAATGCAGCAGATGTGTCCAGATGCTGCAGCAAAGAGGGAGCATGAATTATTCAGGGCTGGTGCTTCGCTTCAGTCCTTGCCGAAGCAATGACCCTATGCTCACCTTTCCTTCACTGTCTCTGCTAAGTAATGGCAAATAAATCATCGGTTTCCCAAAGTGGGCAGTGTTCGTTTGAAGGACCCAAGACTGGGCGGAGCAGTTGAGGGATCGTTGGAGGGTGAGGGGTGTTGGACGTCTTGTCCATCTTGGCATATATAAGCCCATCACACATCCTTCCTGATGGGTCAGCTGGAGGGAGAGTTAGAACAGTCACAGCAATGTTTGAGACTGCTGTGCTCCCTCTTCATCACCTCCTTGAAGTCAAGGGTTGATGGGTGGGAGAGGATCAAGAGTTTGTGTGAGATGAAGACAGTCCCTGGGTAGAAATAGAGCTTGGTACACTTTGTATTTCATTCTTGGACCTTCCCCCCCTCATCTTCAAGCTTCTCTGTGCCTAGTTGTGGCCTCCACCTTGGAGAATGAATGAGTCAGTAATTGGATGAACCAAAAAGGGGAGGAAAAGGTAACCATCATGGGCAGGAATAGCTCCATGCTAATTGCAGCAATTAATTAACTAAACCTCCTTCTCCCAACAGACAGGCAGCATGGTTGAACAAGATCAGAAACTGCCAGGGAAGCCACTGTGCACATTTTTCTGGTTGTACTTGTTTCTGGATGTGTGGCTGCTTTATGCTGGCCCAAAAGCCTTGCTGGGTTTGGCCCCACAGCCAGGCTGTTCCCAGCTGGGCTGTACTTGCATCCCAGCTGCGGGAATGCTCCATCACCAGCAAACACCTTTACTGCAATTGCCATCATATGCTGAATTACCTCCTCCTCGAAGGGACACCCCACATGGACTGAGCCCCAGCCACAGGTCATTAGCTTGCTTTTAACCCATTGGTGATGGAGGCCAAACTCATTAGCTTTTGGGCCAGTTTGTGTAAAAGCCTGTTCCACCAGCTCCCCATGATGGCAGGGAAAAGGCAGGGTTTCGGTTGCTTTTTAGCATGATTTAGTAAGCAAATGGGCAACCTGGAAGCAGTGATATAAACTGGCTGGAAACGCATGGGACCGTGCTTAGCTGCTGCCCATGCTCCCAAAAGGTGAAACAATTAAAAGGCAAACAATTTTACACCCTTTGATGCTTCTTTCCATTTGCAGCTCAATGGGAGAGTGTAAATTTTCTGTCACTTGGTTTTCACATTAGTCCTTCATGTCCTGTCTAGACTGGGGGACTCTCAGGAATAAGAAGTAGGCTGGACTTTAGGGCAGTTTAATGTCATGCTATGGTTCACTGCTGGTTTTGCTGATCGCCAGCTGCATTATACATCTGGTTCAGCGGAAGGAAGCTCGTTGCAGCCTCAGGGGCCTGAATGTCAGTGAAGTGGTGGGTCCTGCTGGCTGTCCCAAGGAGCAGCCGCTCGGCAAAGCTGCCCCCGTGGCTTTGTTCCCTGCCCCAACCTGAAAATAATTGCAGAGCAGCACGATTACATCTGCCAGGAGAAGGGAAATTAAATTGATTCTAAAGTGTTTACCCAGACTGTGGCAAAGCTCTTTGTTTCTGTTAACACCTATTTGAGAGCTAATTACTATTTTTGAACAAGCAGAGCCTCACAGGATCCTGGCTCCTCTGAGTGTCTGAGGAAGCCGACCGAGCTCAAGGAAAGTAGATTTGCTCCTGTCACAATGCTGCTTTTACACTGCAATTTGCACTGCTGCCACCTTGACTGATTCAAATACAATGTGGGGATACCAGCCGGGGACCTTGGGCCACAGGCTACATGGGACAGGCCAGCGCGTGGGTATTTCAAACCATCTGCATTTTCCCTGCCCTAGTGGGCAGGCAGCCAGGGCTCAGCTGTGAACTGGATTTTCTCATATGCTTTGTTTGTTGTAGTTAAAAAAAATATCTCATGTGCCATTAACCCTTTCTGAAGCTGAGGCTTCAGCCAAAACCCCTCCTTGTCCCATCCCCAACATGACACAGATGCAGCTGCAGCAGCCTGTAGTCTAATTTCTCGTGGGCCAGCATGTGTCTGTGCAGTGGGCACGTCCTTGCATGGGTCCTGTGCAAGGATTAGTTATTTTGAAGGAGTCAGTAGCTTTATTAACTTTATGTCAATTTACTGTGCCACCCCCAGCACCTCCCTGAAACTCCTCTTCTGCCTCCTCCATGGAAAAGGGGCTCTTTCGGGGGCTTGGGTTCATGGGTGCTGAGCAAACACTGGTTTGAGTTTAAAAGCTTATTCCTGCACAGCATTAATGTCCCTGTGCTAGAGGTTTAACCCAGACTTGGAACCAGGGAAAGGAATATTTGTAAGTAGATATCCCTGTTCTGAGCTGAGAGCTCCTGCCACTTAGAGAGGCTGAGGAAGGCGTGGGAAAAGGATGGCACTGGGCTCCTGCCCTGATGGGTTGTGTCTGGCGGCAGTGGCCTCTCCCACTCAGTCCAGGCATGTTGTCTTCTTTTTTTTTTTCATCTGGTACTTAATTTATTTTATTTATTTCTCTGCTTTCTGTCAGGAAGCTGCTCCAGGGCAGTCCTTGGTTCTGGCTAACTCCCTGCTCCATCTCCAAAGCTCAGCATTGCTATTTTACATCATGACTAGGATCAATAGCCAGCAATCCCAAGGCTTTTACTGTCTCGCTGAGCATAGGTCAGGGCTGAGCATTAAAGTTTAATGGAGATCTGAGTGTCCGTCCTTCCTCCTTCAACTCAGACATGCTTATTCTAGCAGAGTTTAATGGATCAGCCTCTGGATACCAGTCACTTTCTGCTCACACTGGTGAGACCTGTGCCTCACCTGCGTGGGTCTCTTTGGCTTGATGCTGCCCCAGACCCTTCACCAGTTGCCCCCTTCCAGCCATGAGAGCAAATTTATTGCTTTAGTACCCACCTGACTTACTTTGGTTGGGGGTCCCCACTGGCTGGTTGCTCCCCAGCCTGCTGCAAGTCTGTGTTGTGAGCCCATTTGGCTGCTCTTGCTCCCTCCTCACTTCTCTCTCAAAAACATGTTTGTGCCAGCATCAAGAAAGTGATACTTCCAGCCCCATTGATTCCTTGCAGCCAGGTTTGCCTGGGTGTTTGCCCAGCAAAGGGAGCTCAAGATGGACTGGAGAAGAAAACACAGATACCACTGAAGACTTGTTGGGAGGATCGGAGCTGTCCAAAACTCAATGAAGAGGCTGGGGGCTGCAAGACTAGAGTAAAAACAGGTTTGAACATGGTATAC
Source organism: Amblyornis subalaris (assembly GCA_018881555.1). Taxonomy (NCBI): domain Eukaryota; kingdom Metazoa; phylum Chordata; class Aves; order Passeriformes; family Ptilonorhynchidae; genus Amblyornis; species Amblyornis subalaris. The sequence continues at coordinate 7,129,518 of JACAXG010000022.1, forward strand.
CACCCACATCTCCCAGACACCCCCAAGTCACCGGTGTTCCCCATCCCTGATGTAGGAGCAGGGCACCAGGGAGCCCATGCAAGGTGACAGTTCCTGCATTCCTGCCACCACTGCTTCTCCCATGGCCAGGAAGAACTGAAGCAGAGAGGAAATACTATTGACTGACACAAGAGCAGGTACTTCCTTGCTATTGTGCCCAGCACATGCCTCCTTCCTTCCCTACGTGTGCCCTGAAGGAGTTACAAGCCCAGCACCCAGCCAGAGAGTGTGCAGAGGGTGAGGAATGTGGKATGAGAAATAGAGGCAAGGAGGGATACTTGGGGGTGTCCTGGTGTCCATGACAGCACCTGGGCCCTGCTGCTTTGTTTTGGGATCTGCACACAGCACTGCCCCCTAAGGGCAATGGAGCAGGCAGCCCCTTGTGGAGCCTTGAGCCTTCAAGTGGGCCACGACTTCATGGAATCATAGAATGCTTTGGGTTGGAGGGGACCTTAAAGATCATCTAGTTCCAAGCCCTCACCATGGGCAGGGACATCTTCCACTAGACCAGGTTGCTCAAAGCCCTGTCCAACGTGGCCTTGAACACTCCCAGGAATGGGGCATCCACATTTTCTCTGGGCAACCTGTTCCAGTGCCTCACCACCCTCACAGGAAAGAATTTCTTCCTAATATTTAATTTAAACTTGCCCTTTGTCAGTTTAAATTCATTCCCCCCTGTCCCACTTGACTCTTTAGCTTCTGTTGGTACAAGTCAGTTGGTCTTGACTCCATCTTTAAGCTCTGCTATGAGTTGTACTTGGATATCAGCTCACTTGGAAGCTAGTCTGTCTCCTGGCAGATAGTACAGCAAGCAGTGAACAAGGGTATGGTTGAGTGGAGCTTGACCCATGGGACGGAGGGGGCATATCTGGTTGGATTCTCTCCATATATCCCACCTTCCCATGTTTGTTCACCTACTCAAAGATCTAATGTTCCCTGCCCCATTTGGGACTTGGAGGCGGCCTGTGTTGGGACAGAAATTTGCAGTCTTGAGCCCTTTACTCTCACCTGATGGCCCAGCATTAAAACAGATGTAGCCTTTTCCTCTGTGTTCCCATCAATACTATCAGCACTCTGTGTCAAGTAGTGCCTGCCCTCTTTTAAAACACCTATGTCACATCTAGATCCACTGGTTGCACACCTCAAGGGCTTTTGGATCAGCCCTCCCTCATCCTTTTCTATCATGTTCTGAGTGTTCCTAACAAGGGAAACAGCTGTGGCTGCAGATTCACTCTGGAGGACAAATGCAGATGTCGTAACTCACCCCCAGTCTTGACACAGCCTCACTGAAATGGATGGGGGAGACCTGACAGTCCCAACTCACTTTGCACCAGGCTCATGGTTAAACTTCAGGTGCATACAAACACCTTCTTGCTCGAGTCACAATTCATTCCTTAGCCTTCCTGCCACTTTAAATTTGTTCCAAACTTCCCTGACCCTGGTTTTCCTGCTCCACAAACAGCAAGTTATTTTAAGATCTGACACTGTTCAGCTTTTATTTTAGTGTAAACAATACTGGAGATGGAGTGGTATTGGCACAAAGGAGCAGCTTGAGAGCAGTTAACTGCCTGCTGCCTTTCCTCTTTTTTTCCCTCCTTCCCTTTGGAGATGAGCTAGTTCAGGTACTGAGGAGTCTGCTGAAGGGCAGGGCACCATTAACGACCTGGAATTTGCTTTCTAGAAGACGGAAACAGGGAGAGATCCTTGCTGATCTCTACCACCTGGTCAGGGTCTCCTTGCTGTGATTCCCTTGGCAGTTTGGAGAGGGAACTGATGCTGCTGGAAGTGAGACATGTGGGTGGTTACAGTCTGTCCACTTCTGGGGAGAAAATCGAAAAATATGTCTAAAATGAAACTAATCATTTGCACCCAGAAAGTGCCCATTTCTTTCCCTTGGTTATCCAGGGAACTAGGACTGATGACCTCAGGCGTCCACTTTCTCCTAAAACTCTGCTGAGATGAATCCCACCTGTCTGAGGATTGCTGTCAAGACCTTTGAGATAGCTGGATCTTCAAATGGTGTCGTTTTCATAATTTCATTGACATCAATGAGAATCAACCCTTACTATTGCTCCATACCTTATTCCTCTTGCTGTCCTCTGCTCTTCATCACCCTGTGTTAACAGAAACATTGCAGGCAGACTCAACACCGCACTGCTGTGGTGGTCACTGTCCTTAATATCAAGAGCAGGTTTCCTGCCCATATAGGTGCCAAGAAAAGGACCGAGGCAAGGATGCAGAGGGTTTTAGCAAGGGGAAAGGTCTTAAGGTATCTACATGATTAGAAAACCAAGCTTGTGGCTTCAGGGTATCAATGTAATCAAATCTCTGAGGTTTGCAATGCTTGGATCAAGATTTTCTTCACAGTTTGGGTTTTGGAAAGTTAGGAATTTTTAGGATTTGCTTATTGAAATGCTTTTATTGTGACTGTGGACATTTTGAAGAGGTAGGACTGAAAAAAATCCTGAAGATATGTGAGCCCTGTGTTTGCAAACCCATGACTCTGCCATCCCAGGGAGTCCATTGGAAAATAACTGTTAGTTAAGCCTCCTTTGACCATACCCAGCATTGATGGGAACTGGCAGAGGATGCGGCCGTTCGTGGGAGCACAAGGTTTATAGGCAAAAAATGCTCTTATCTCGCTGCAAATAATAAAACCATCAACCACCAAAAGGGAAAATTTATGCTCAGCTTTCAAAAAGGACCAACAGCCAAATCCTCCAGCTTTTCTTGACTGTTTCCCAGCTGGCGCCCAGCTCAAGGGTAACCAACTGGCCTCTTCTGAAGATAAATACAGAGCTGGAGGACTGGGGCCTTTGGGGAAAATCCTGCCCTTTTCTGGCCGAAGTCCCACTGGGTTAGCTGAGCTGAGGCTGGGATTTGAGCTGGGAGAGAAGGAAGAAATGTGGAGTTCAAGAGGTTTGAGAGTTTTTTAGAACTAAAAGCATTGCCAAGCCTTTCCAGCACAGGTTTCCTAGCAGAGATTGACAAGCTGCATTCACATGTCTCTGCCCTGGCCAGGGCTGTCTCCTGGCCTGGCACCCAGAATCAGAAACCCATTTAACATAATTCCTTGTTTCGTAATTGGCTTTTATCGCTATGAGCCCTGTCAGATCAGCTCTATTAGTTTAATGGGCACGGAGGAATTTTTAGGGTGACTTACTGACCGTGGAAAAATGAGCGCGGCAGACGGTATCAGCAGTGCATCGAAAAGCAAAACCATGCAAAGCCCTTGGAAACAAAAACAGCTGATGGGCTTGGAGCAAAGTGACACTGTCTGAGCAGAACTGAGGGAAGGAGGGAGGGAGAGTTGAGGGAGGCATTTTTGAGTGTCAGCCAACTGGGAGGAAACTCACAGTCAGATTTGCCTGCATTTGTATTTCCCGAAGGGGTCTTGGGACTGTTGTAGCTCATGTGCCCCGGTCATGCGCCTTGGGATTCATGGAGCTGCCATGAATCTGCATCTGCAGAGCTTCTCAGGCATCGGGACAGGACATGGATCCGCAGGTGATGCCCAACACATAGGAACCAGGCTRGGAAATGCAATGGACAGAGAACCCCGAAATGCATATGTGAGCAAGTTGGAGGACAGGAGGAAAAATCACCTTTGCAATGGATAATTTTCCTGCAGTTTTTCACAGCGTGACTCTTTATTACCCCCAAGTCAATGTGTTTCCCCATTTCTTCCTTCCATATATCTCACATTGTTCCCTCCAAAGCTTTTAGAGGGACCATGGTTTTATATGCCCTGTGCACTGCTTCATAAAACCTGATAAAAGCCAGGACAGATTTAGACTCTCATTTCCTGGCCCCCAATGCCTGTTTGTTTGCTGGTTTGTATTGCTTTATATTTCCAATTAAAACCAAGCCTGAGCAAAGGGAAAGCTTTCTAAAGCCTTTAAAGCCTCCAAGTGAAGGCACATGGAGGAGGAAGGAGACATGAAGCTGTCAATTCCTGTGAACTTTACATGACACCACTCAGGGTTTGTTTTCAGACTGATTTTTATTTATGGATGCAGTAGCATTTATTACTGATTTTATCTGTAAAGATAGCACTTCTTCCCTAGATGGTTTCTATGCCTCAGTTATAATTACTGCCTGCTCCTCAAATGAACTTTTGAGTTATTTATTGTGGTACAATACCAGAGCTCTAATATTGGCAATTACTTAGGACTGTGGGGTTACACCTGATCCAGGGATGCTGCATGAGTGCCCTTTCCACATCCCAGCTCTCTCCAGAAAGGCTGAGAACATCTCTAAGGATCCATCACAGTGTAGAGGTAGCCAAGAAACCAGTCTTCTGCTGTGCAAGGTGCTACAAAAGCACTGAGCATAAAAGCAGCCTCTGCTTGAAGGGATTCATCACTGAGGCACACTACAGACATGTTGGTGCATCTTTTGTCGGGTCTGTAGCCATTTGCTGCCAGAGGCAGCTCAGCAATGGTAGTTGTTCCCTCCAAGCTGGGAATGGTCTTTAAATGGACACTTGGCCACAGCTCCTGAAAAACCTGTTTAAAAATGAGGCTGTCCAGGAAAATTAGATGTTATTTATATCTTCTGTTCCCTGCTTGCTCGCAGTCTGCTGCTTCTCTGTAGGATTCAGACTTAGAAGGGGGTTTCAGTTTCCACGAGGTGTCCAAGGAGCATCTTTGCTGTTGTTCCATGCTTATGATCACTGTAAGCCACAGAATATGAAGCAAATACTTAGGGCTGTGTGGAAAAAAAGGACCAACCCCCTGAAGAAAACCAAAAAAACTCACCAACTTGAGTCTCCATCCTTGGAGATACTCAAAACCTGACTGGACACAGTCCTAACCTGCTGTGGGTGCCCTTGCATCCCTCTGGGTAAAGAACCTTTTCCTAATACCCAACGTAAACCCCTGACACAACTTCAGGCCATTGCGTTGGGTCCTGTCACTGGTCACCACAGAGAAGAGATCAGTGTCAGCCTCTCATGAGGAAGTTGTAACTGCAGTGAGGTCTCCCCTCAGTCTCCTCTTCTCCAGGCTGAACAGAGCAAGTGACCTCAGCCACTCCTCCAGGTCCTCCAGCTGCACTATGGTGGGTGGTGAAGCTCTGGCACATCTCAGCCCTTACTGGGCATGTAGCTTCCTTTCATACTTAACTGGGTTGTTGTCACATGTCGAGGAATGTGTCTGACTTGTTTGCACCTTTGATTGATTGCCACCCTTTATATCTGTTTATTAAAATGGAAAATAACATTTCACCTCAAAAATTTCATCATGTGTTCTCTCAGTTCCACATGACCTAATCCCATCCCGGCCAGCACAACTGCTCGTGCCAAGTTTTGGTACGATTACCTTCCATCGTTTCACTGCCAAATGTGTAAGCTGCCCCTGTGCTTGTATGCCGTTGCTTTTGAAAGTAAGCTGGAGTGACTCATCGCATTTGCTATTTTATTTTTTTTTCCATAACTGACAATGAATCCTCTTTTTGAAGTGTTGGGCAGATGTCTGGGCACTTGCAAGTACTTCATCACCTGTGAAAGTGTAGTGAATGGCTAATGCTCTGCCTGTGGCTCCATCCTCACCTTCATCTCACGGCCGATCACCTGCCCTGCCAAGCACCACCTTGTTTGACATTGCTGTCTGTGTAAACTGTTCCCTCAAGCCTGCGTATGCTTTGCGCAGACTAAACCTTGATATAAAGCCTTTATGATGATAATTATTTTTTGCTGGCTTGCCATAACGGTTCATACTGCTCTCCAGTGAGTCATGATGAAGTCTTTCAAATACCCACTTGAAGTCCATAAATTCTGTGATGAATCTTTCTGCTGCTTGATGGTTGCTTTGATGATTAGTGTTAGGGTCAAAACCTGGTCAACACATGGTCTTCCAAGTGATAATAAAAAGGGAGCTTATAAAAAAAAGAGAAAGTGACTTTTTACATGGGCAGAGAGAGATAGGACAAGGGGGAACGGTTTTAAACTAAAAAAGGAGAGACTTAGATGTTATGAGGAGATTCTTTGCTGTAGGTGTGGTGAGGCACTGGAGCAGGTTGTTCAGAGAAGTTTGTGTATGCCCCATCCATGGAAGTGTCCAAGGCCAGGTTGGATGGGGCTCTGAGCAACCTGGTCTAGTGGAAGGTGTCCCTGCCCATGGTGGCGGGTTGGAATTACGTGGTCTTTAAGATCCCATCCAACCCAAGCTATTCTATGATCCTATGAAAATGCTGCCTTCCTCTCAAGATTTGGCTGAAAAAAATTCCTGATAGAGCAGAAGACTTTGTTTTTCCCAGAGAGCACTGTGATATCTCTGAAGTCTTTACATATTTTCTTTTTTTTAAAGTATCTCAATCCCAGTTTATTGAGTCCTGTAGCTTTTCCTCATCCCCATGACTCTAAGAAAGGGGGTGGATTTGTGATTTTCACTTGAAGTTCATTCATGCTTCCACAGCTTTATTACACGTTTTAAATACCATTATATCTCTTCTTTGGCATTAACATAACTCCTTCTGAGCATCTGAGATCCTGTTGGCTTTTCTGTGATGCTCCAGAAACTCAGTTCCATGATTTCTGCTATGTCTAAGAAGAACTTAAGAGTACAGACTTGGAAATGCTTTTGAGTTTCTTCAACAAGACCACCCTGTCCTCTGCCTGCCACTAATATTTTTATGGAGATAAATCCATGTTGTCCTAATCCTTGGAAAACAGAGCTTTGTGCACTTAAAAAAATCCACTGATATCTCAGTAATGAGAACACATGCTACTGTCTGGTGTCTTGTAGTGCCATTTGAAGGGAAGACCAACCCTGTGTTCACAGAGCTGTATGACACAGTGGTTTGTTTTACAGATAAAGTGGCTTGAAGAATTAGTACTGCCATGACTGCAAGAATGCCCTTAGTTATATTAGATAAGTTAAAATATTTGCTTTAATAAGGTTTATAAATGATGAGGTGACGCACAAATGAGTTTTCCCTGCGGGTGCATTGCTGCATGAGTGACCTCTACAAAGTTCTCAGCTGTCTCCAGAGCAGTTGGAGTTGGAAGGATGGAGTATGGTTGGCTTCTAGTCTGGTCTGGTCCCAGTAATCCCTGCATTCCTGTGGTTGCAGCCAAAATCCATTATATCCTGGCATATTCCTCCCAGTATCTCTGGAGAGAAATGGATCCAATGTACTGTGTATTTGCCACCAAGCCACTTTTCATCCCCTAGATGAAGGATGAAGATGATAGTGATGGGACAGGCACCAAGCATTGGATCTCACCCAGATCTGTCTCAGCAGCCAAATACACTAAGTTCAGACATGTGTCATGTCAGTAATTAAAATCAAAAATAAAATAAATCCCATTTCCTTGAGGAAGGAGGAGTGCTCAGAAGTTGCCTGTATGGAGTCTGAGCAATCTGGGGAAATGCTGTCCTTGCAGCAAATGGAGCAGGTGACAAGCACAAAACAAACTCCATTTCAAAGGCGGTGAAAATTCAGCATCTTTCATTTTCACTCTCTGGAATTCATTTTCATACTCTTTCAGCATGGATTTTGATTCACACCTTTTCATTCTGAATTTGAATGAATTTCAGAAAAAGGACAAAAATTGCACTTTCACATCTAAAAAGCACATAATTATGACTTTCAGTCGAAGAGGGGTAATCTGCCTCCAAAAAACGATCTGCTCTGATGAGAATGAATTGAAATACCTTGACCTTCTCCCCTTTTACTTAAAATTCACTTTTATCCTCTAAAGGTTTCTTGTAATTTTTGGCTTCAAGCAATCCCTCGGCAAGCTCCTATTTTGATTAAATGACGTTTTCCAGCTGGAGGATGTCAGAAGATTTTCTGCTGGCCCTAAGCCAAGCACAAAGCACCGGGCAAGGCACTGGGCAAGACGTGGATTTTGCTCTGGGTGCTGGTTCCATCTGTGGTGGGTGCAAGGATGGGCACAGCTGCAAGGGRGGTAGTATTATCTGGTGCTTCTGGGATTTAAGATTGGGCTCACCACACTTTGTGAGCTGATTTGGGCAAGGAAGAGGGGGGTGAGGGAATGCTGAATAAGCTCATGGGATGGTTCCCAACCCATGAGAAAGCATCAGGGCATGGATGGTTTGCTCTGGTCTTCAGATGCCAGAGAATGTTTTGTTCCTGAGTCAGGGCATGAGTGCCAAAATCGGAAAGTATTACCCTGAAGGAGATAGTGATAAATCTGCCTCACCTGAGCCTCCTGGGAACCAAGCTCTACATTATGCTCCATTGCTCCAGTAAACCCGGCTCTGCTGCTGCTGTGTGTTAGAAATAACCACAGAACCAGCCCGTGCTTTAGTGCACAAGGTTCAAACAGCAACATCCACGCTGGGAGCTTGCTCTGCTTCTCAGTGCAGAAATATGCAGCGAGGAGAGACTTGCTTGTGCATGGCCAGATATGACGGGGAGATGGAGGGTGTCCGGGTGGAAACGCTCATGCACAGGGGAAAGAGAAACAAGAACATAAGATGGAGCTGAACTGATGGTGACCAAAGTCCATCAGGATGTTAAACCCAGTGGGATTCGGGATTCCAACCCACTCTGCATCTCTTTTAACTACCCTCAGCTCTTTCTTGGGATGATCCCAGAGGGGCACAAGCCGTGGTGGATGGGCAACRTGGGGATGAGGACAGTACTGAAGCTCACCCTAACACAAAATCASTTGTGGGAGAAGTTGCCACCCCCATGTTTCTGAGTGCAAATACCACTCTAAAGTATTGCACTGCTTTCAACCCACGCCAGTTCTTGCCTTTGGCACAAGCCGTGCTCCCCACTCCCTGCCAAACCAGTACAGATGTTTTAACACCCACCAGAGCCCAGATAATTACAAACAGGATTGAAAGACTGGTCAGAGTTGTTTTGTTTTCATTGCCTGAACTCTCAGCCGTTCTCAAGCGAGATGCTTTCCACTTTCTGACATTGCTTTCAAAGGCATTTTTGTGGGACACATTGCTAATACTTGTTTTATGGTCAGGGGAATGCCTAGAAACCCCAACCAGGATGAGGATCACACCATGCCCGCTGATGTAATGGTTACTGCAGAGTGAAACAAGTGCAGGGAAGATGAGTACGGCAGCTGGGAAAACATTTTCGTGGGAAATTAGAGGTAGTTTCTAACCAGTAGCTTTCCAGCCATGGCATTGCAAAGCTCAGCTCATTTTCAAATGGGTTTGGGGAGTGTTTTCAATGGGACAGATCCATGTGATCAGCTGGTGGGCACAGGTCAGAGGATTCTGCAGGTCCTTCTCATCCTAGATCCTTATGGGAGATAGTGCTCACTATGGAGAGATTGTGAGCAGAGCAGCTGAGATAAAGGAAGGAGCAGCATTTCCTGTTTTAACAGAGGGAAGCCAGCAGCAAACACTTTTTTCCTGGTCTGTGTGTGTACAACTCTAAGATACAGAGTGTGGCCCATGACGAGGATCTCTGTCCCCTCAGTCCAGTTGCAAACAGCCAGGTTTGAGTTTAACAGATGAGAACTGATTCAGCATCAATGAAAACAGTTGTCATATGCATGTTCCCTGGGGCCACTTAGAAACTATCTGTAAGAAGGAGGACCAAGAAAGCCTTCTCAGACTTGACTCTACATGAACCACATGTTCTTATCTCTTTTCCATCAGGATGCTTTGAGGTCCTCCTAGACATGCAGGTTCATTTTGGCCTTGCATTTGTCATCACAGGTGCTAACTGGTTGGGTGGGATCTGACTGGCACAAGCCCACCAACCCTGGTGGGGTCAAGCTGCCTTCGTGGCTCTCCCCTCCATCCCTGCAGCAAAATTCCTCATCTGCCATGCCCAAACATGAAAATTTCCACCCAACATTATTCCTGTTCATTTCTGGTTGCTGTGGAGACCGATTTAAATGAAACTCTAGTATTTTGAAAGAGAATATGAGTCTAAGTCATTTGCGATGCAAGGTCCCATGCTAATAACATTAGCATATTATTTGATTATGGCGATGTGTAGGGAATAAATTCCAAGTCCTTTTGCCATCATTGCATCTTAAAAGAAGAGGAAGAGAAAAACCTCTGGGCTTTAGCTAATACTGAAGACCTTTACTGCATGTGAACCCCTGATTCCTGAATGCATAAAGCTTTGGGGGTCACAGGCATTTTTAACCTCATGGCAATGAGAATAGCTTGCTGGAAAGGACCTTTTCTTTCTCTGCTTTCACTGAGCACCGTTAATAGACTGTCTAATGGGCAGGACTCAGACTCGGGTTTTTAACGATGGGCAGAGAGATCCAGGATGGCTTTTTGAGCTGTTTGCATTTTTCCTGGAGTACTGGTGTGGCAGAGCCCATCAAGAGAGTGGTGCAATGCTCCCATCACTTGTAGAGGTTTTTCCTTCTTGCATTTTGCCCTCTAACATCTTAATAATGGCATTGCCTTCAGGGTTTCTTCAGATGATCCCATTATGTGGACAGGGTATGCCCATATCCCTAAATGAAAAAAAAACAACAACAAAACAAACCCACCCCCCCACATGGAAAACCCTTGCAGAGAGGCTTGTTTTGAGAGAAAAGGCTGCAGAGATGGAAAAGGGAAGATGAAATTCCAGCAAGAAAAAGCACCAAGCCAGTCTCCACCCCCAAGAGCATGCTTTCTGGGGCTGGACTGATTCTTGCTCACACTGACCCCCAGGCTGCTTTGAACACATTCAGGGACACAGTGTTGCATCCATGAGGGTTAATGACTTCTTTTGTCTCCTCTCTGGACTTTTGCAGTCCATGAGGCTGATGTTGCCCTGTCTGAGCATGGCAGGCTCACCTGAAGCTGTGTGAGAAATTTGGAGCTCTACTGCAGCCCCCTGTCCCCATCTTCACCCCTGCCCCTGCACAGCTCCCACCTCCCTTTCCGTTTAACTCAGAAGCTAAAATACAACCCACAGAGCAAAAAATAACATTAATCCTATACAGAGGAGAAGAAAACAGAGTCAAACTCCTGCAGTCAGGTCCCATGCATGAGTGCAAATGCACCCATGAAGAAGGGAACTCTGAGAGGAGAAATTTGGGGGTGCTCTTTTTTTTCCCCAGTGCTACCTTGCTGAGCAATGGTAAAGCAGACCCGTAACAACACTGCTGTTTTATTGACTCCCCGACAAACTGGGAGTTAGAATGTTTCTTCCCCCAAGGTAAGGTGAGATCGAAATAAATTACTTCTGTAAAGAGCCAGGAATGGCAGTTCTTCTATAATACAAAGTGCAAATATTTGGGCCTCTTGTGAGCTCCCTTGAATAGAAATGGTCCTAAATCATGCATAAGTAAAATGGGTTCACATTTTCTCCTAGTGAAAGTTTTTCTCTGCTCTCCTGGAAMATTAAAGACCAACGCTCCCACTGTCTATAAAAAGGGCTATAAAATTTAGAGTGAGCTGTTGAGAAGCCCTCTCTGGGATTAGACTGGGATTCATTCTTTCTCCTTCTCCATCACTGCTAAGTGAGGCATGCACTCATGTTTGCTCAGGCAAGGAAAGGTGCCCACATACTGCTTGCAGTGAATAAGAGGACAAGGAAAAATTTGTTCAGGACCTACAAGCAAGATTTTTCTGGGCTAGGGGAAATCAATGGTGCACCAGCTTCTGGGCTTTTGATGGCATGTTGACCCACAGCRCCTGGGTAAGACTGCTTTAGCGTGATTTCCAAGGGAAAACCACGTTAGGAGATGCCAAAATCATTAGTCATCATCATCATCATAAATAGTAATAACCAATAATAATAACCAATAATAATATCCAATGCAATCCTCCAAAACAGRTTGCCAGAGCTTCATGTCACACAGTAAAGAGCTGGATTGATCCTGGGCCATCATGAGTCCGCCTGTGGGAAAAAAAACCCTTTTCTCATATAAATGTGTCATCTCTTTCTATAGCTCTTAGTTTTCAACAGCTTCAACCCTGTCCTGCAGCACTGGGCTCCACAGACTGCTCGTACCTCCAGACAGACTTGCTAAGGATGCCCCTGGCATCTCCCAGAATCACACGTGCCACCCACAGACAGAAAGCAGCTAATTCTGCACATCCCAATTGCCGTGTTTTTGCCACCTTATACTTAGCCTGACAAAGAGAAGAATACCAAGAATACCCACCTTGAGACCACTTTGTGTTTTGTACAGTTACACCACATCATCTTTGTCCTTTCCCTCTGTTCCAGCCTTTTTTTTTTTTCCCCATTTAATTCCTCAACAGATCGGGTTTGCAGTATCAGAAATGATGATCCATGAAGCAGAGAGAGATCAGGTTAGTTCTGTGCAGCAAATGAGGCCCAGCCCAGCCCACGCTGCCACCCTGGGATTGTCCTTCATCCGCAGCTGTAGGTCACTGTCCCACTCCAGTACTCTCAGATAAGAGTGTCCCAAGTGGGATGCTCAAGGACACACACAAGCCAGGTTTGTGGGCATCCACATTCTGCTGCTTTTATCTCCAGCACTGAAGCCCTTATAACAAAAATAAATAGGTGAACACCAGGCATACCAGTCTGGCCAAATGTAAGACTTCCAAGTACTGACAGGAGTGTTGAGCTCCACAATCCAGTGGCAGGTTTGCTCTTCAAATGGTAACTGCCATGTCCAGGACATGTTGATATGAARCAGAGGGGGGTCACTGCCGCCAAGAGGTATTTCCCGGGGCAGGGATGGGATTTTGGACACAGCCTTGTCTTGCAGAAGCAAACTTGTGTTGTCTAGAGACAAGCATTGCATTGTTTCTGTTGCAGTCTCTCTCCCTTCTGTCCCTTYGTCCTTCAAAGAATTGATTACTGTTAAAATAACTGAGATATATAATGCTTTGAGGTCAGGACTTGGTTCCTTTCCCTCTCTTCTCACTCACTCACTCACTCTCCAGCACTGTGATTTTTTCCCCTGTTTCCCGTGCTTCTGCAAGGCAAATGCTCTTACTTTGCCACTATTTTTTAATATTTTCCTACAAATGCAAGCACAGCACTGACACTAATGGAGAACGACGATGCTGTTTATTGTCATCTTTGTCTCACTGTCTCTCCCATAACTCTTTCTTGGCTAATTCTCCCTATCATGTGTCGAGTGCTTAAATAATTGGGGGATTTCACTGTTCTCCATAGAGAAAACCTAAGGGAACTAGCACGGGCTAAGTATCATTTAGATGACTGAAGTTGTATAAGGAAACCATGCCCTCTGTGCAGCAGGTCCTTGGGGTGATGGTCCTCCTTTCCCTTGGCCAGTCTGTCCTGACCAGTTTCACAAAGCAAATGGAAATTAGCATCAGAAACTGGAAAGGAAAAGCTCAAAGGCCCATATGTCACTGTTGTCTGTACACTTCAGTTCCTCTGCAGTGGAGGATGCAGCTGGGCCCTGTCCTTGCTTTTGGGAAGCTCAACTGTTCCTGCTTGGCACTCAAAATTCAGGCAGTGATAAGAATCGAGGTGCCTGTGTCCGTGCACACAGTTCTTCATCTTGATGGAGAGGGGAAATTATCCAAATCACATGCTGTGTCCCAGTAACCTGCTGGAGAAAACCTTTAGTGACCTGCCAAGGCATCCTCAGACTGACAACAGCCTTTCCAAATGCCATCCAACTTGGAGGCCATAGGGAAAGCTCAGTAAATAAACCTTCCTTGGGTGCCATGCTCATCTTCATGGCATCCCAGGGCCTCTTGGCAGCACTGTGGTGCATTGACTCATCCACTGTTATTTGTTCTCTCCCTGCCAGGAGAAGCATGTGGAGGGCTTGTTTTGGTAGGGTTGTTTGTCTTGTTTTAATCATTTCTTTGTATTTGTGCTCGAGGAGTGAGCTGGCAGCAAACACAGGGGTGCAGGCAGATTCCCACTGAGAAGGTTCCCCCTTTTTTTGCTAATAAATGATGAATCTGCTCCAAAGAGTGAGGAAGACAATAGCACATCAGCGTGGTCTACTCTGTGCCATCCTAGGGATTATTTCTAGTAGACTTCTACTATTTTGTCAGAAAAGAAAATCTCATTTGCCACAAGTTTTAACTGGCACGGAGTCAGCAGCATGGTCCAAGGCATTTTGTGGCCTTATTATTTCGTGGCCAGGGCAGATCTGAGGAGCCCTTATCTGCGGAGCCCTTGGACCAGTCCTTGCCAGTTTGGTGTTGGGGATCATGGGGAATTTTGTGCCACTCAGGGATGCCAAGCAAGCCTGACACCTTTGCTGCAAACATCAACAGGAACACAGGAATTTAGTTACAGCATCATTTCAAGATACAGGGAGTTGCAGTCCCAGCCTCTGCCTTCAGGCAGGGAAAGTTGACACTGGGGCTCTGGTGAAAAAGGACGTTCAGAGCAACAATTTCCAAAGGAGGCTGAATTATTATTTTACTCAGATAAGCCCAGGAACACTGTGTGAAGCTATGTGCACACAGCAATAGTCGAGTGCTCTGAGCAAGGGAATTCAGAACTGTCAACAAGGAGGGAAATACTGCTTTGGGGGATTGAAAACATTCATAAAAAATTCCTGGCTCCCAGCCTAGTCCATCCCATTGCTGGCTGTGCTCACAGTTGTGGATTTTTGCTTTGAGGATGGCTTTCCAAGGGTTTTTTCCCACTTTGCTGCAACACATGGACAAAAACATGTCTTAACCTGCACTAGTGAGATTCAAGCGTTCAGCCAAAGCCCACGGGCATCATGGAGTTTTGCAGGGCTGTGCTGCTTTGTCCCCACAGTGCCTTTGGCTCACTTTCTTGCAGGGACCAGTGCAACAGCTGTAGCCTGAGCCCAGGAAGACGTATGCATGTAAATCGTGCTGCTGACATTGAATTTTAACTTGTGGGCGTCCAACACGGCCTTTTCCAGACCGTGAGAGTCCAATTCCCCAAACTCGGAGGAGAACTGGCCAGGAAATGTGGGGTTAAGATGACACTTTCCACATGGCTCCACTACATAACTTTAACTGAGTCCCCCCTGGGAATGGTAGTAGGAACTGCACAGGATCTTATCCCTCCTTGGCTGTACTTGATACATTCCCTCAACATAAACTCAAGATATCAACATCAAGCCAAAGGATTAGAAGGTTACGTCTATGCTGTTAAATGAAGGAGGGCCATGGGTTTATTCATGGCCCCAAGGTGGATGGCCATGAGCGACTGAGAATCATCATTCTTTCTGGCTTTTGGAAAGATTGAGTTGAGTATCTTTGGTCATGATGCAGGTGGGACCAATGCCTGGAGGCATCCAGATGGGATCCCATGGAGATTATTCACTAAGTGCCCTGCATGGGTGCAGGAGAGGAGTGTTTGTCCTTATCTCTTGGGAGCTGGGCAGCATGGCAAGCTGAAATGGCTTTGGGATCTCTGGCTTGTATTCATGCCTTGCCCTCATGGGGACCTGTCTTCATTTCAAGCTGATGTGATGTCCTGATTTTTCCCTTAGCATGTGCCAGTCCTCAAATATTATTTTTCTGCCTCTATTTCCTTTCTTGCCTCCTTTTCTGACCTCCAGCAGGACCCACTGTCAGCGTGTGACCTGGACTCACGAGCTGTCCTTTATTCCAGTTCAAAAAATCCCCACAACATGAAAAATCCAGACCAATCTTGGCAGTATCTTTCCAGAGGATTTATCTTCCCGGCCCTTGCAATACTCTCCCAGCCCTGCAAAGCAATCCATCTCTCACCTACTATTATGGAGTTCATCTCACAGACCTAATGGAGTACATGAGTCCTGAATTGGCTCCCACTAATGTTCTCAGTGGCCGGGTCGCTGTGGGAAGTGAGCTGGGAATTCATTTTGAAAATCAATGAGGATGCCAATAGAGCGGCTTTCCCCAGGGAAGCGACATGCTTTTACCAGGCATTGCCTCCTGCCCCACTTCATCCCCAATTTTCATTTATGTGGTCGGAGTAACCGTGGAGTAATTCATCCTGATTTCAATGAGTGCATCATTTGCCCTGCACTCTCCAGTTTCTCCAAATCAGACTGATTTTTGGGAGAAGATTAGGATCTCCTGGCAATGCAGGATTCAGAGGGCTCCCCAAAGTGTTGTGATTTGAAGTTGCTGTGCCCTGGGGTGTTGCTGGGGACCATCTCCTTTGTGCAGCCCCATCTCTCCCCTCAGGCTGTGTTAGCACAAATAAATCGGTGTTATTTCTAACTCCTGGGTGTATTTTTTCCTGCCATGACATTTTAATGCAATGGCAAGTGCAGAGCCTGTGGGGATATTGTGCGAGGACAGGTCAGGGCTGTTGGTGAGACCCCAACACAGTGTAGATCATAGTTGTCCCCAGAGGTGACCTTCATGCTGGGATGGGGACACGACACTAACCTGTCATCCTCACACCATCCTCAAAGAGTCTTGGCCAAAGCACAATGTCAGGGGCAATTCTTGACTGTGACTGGGGAGGTGGCAAAACGCGGGGTTCCTCAGAGGAACTTTGGGTGCACCCACCCTGTTTTTGAAGGCAGTGTGGGTCTGGGATCTCTCATACTGGTTGATCTCAAAGCACTTGATTTGGAGCTATGGTTTGGAATTTTCATAGCTCTCAAGACTCCTTTTCCAATAGGGATCATGCTGCACTGCTACGGGATAAATATTTAATAAGAATGAGGGTCAAGGCWCTGTCTTGTCCAAGGACACCAAGATGGCCTTTTACGCCCATGAAGAGCACCAAGGGATCTTTAATGCCCATGCAAAACAGACAAGAATCAGAGTTTTAAGCTGTCATCCCCCACCATTAATGTCAATGTTAAATATCGATCCTTTCTGTGCTTAGCACAAACCAAACAACAGAGTCAAGCTGAGCTCTTTGGCTTTTATTAATGTACTTTTTCTGCATCGGGTGGAGTTTGCAGTAACACCAGGGAAAAAATGTAGCAGCAGTGAACAAGCAGCAGACAGATTGATTTTGTATCTTGACACGATTCAGAAGTTGGTGAAAAATCACCCTGTGTGGAGCTTCTCCTTGTCCGAGCTTTGACAGCCGTTTTGCAGAGAACTCATTTCTCTGCAGCATAAGAGAATCAGGCGCTAAATTAATGGTAGGATCTGGAATTTGAGGGAAGGAATGGAAAAAAAGAGGTTGGTAATCTGCAAAAACTCCCTCATCCCTGTGTTGGAGCCTGAGTGTCTGAAGTCAAATTTGAAGAGCAGGTGGACATCGTGTTGGGGAAACCTGGGAGCAATCCCGAAATTAGCTGTGGCTAGAAAATGTGTGGATTTCTCCTTTTTGTTAGGGTTTGGGTTCTTACTGTCTTTTGCATCAGCACCAAATAAACGTAAATCACAGCTATTACATAAAGTGTGACTTTAAGTGAACCATGGTGAGTGCTTTCCGCATGTCAGGAGTGCATGCATGGTCTTCTGTGTGGTCTTCTGCAGCCAGAGATGGATCGGCTTTCCCAAAATATTCTGTAGTTTGTGGAGTTTTGGGGGGTTTTCATTTTGTTTTGTTTTGTTTTGTTGCTTTTTCTAATGGGGATTTACAGCTTGGCTGTAGAAATTCATCTCTGGTTCAAATTCATGAAGCACATTTATGAGAGGACTGGAGTAGCTGGGTGATTATTCCTGACCTCTGGGATATTCTCCATTGAAATGAATTTAATATTTTAAAGTCTGTTTCTCCTTGAGCAGGGAGAGTGGGCACTAGGAGTCACGCCTTGGGTCTGCATCCCATTTTATTCACAGAAAACAGCAGGAACTCTCTTGAGGTCACAAAATCAATATAGAACTGGGAAATGTGAGAATATTTTTCATCTCTGCTGTCATTATATCCATCCAGATTCCCACCCTATACCTCAGTTAACCCAGCTATAAAGGGATAGCAGTGATGCCCTTACACAGAGGGATGGGAGTGACTTAAATCGCATCTCACTGCGGTGTGAAAGCTCCTCTCTTTTAAATCAGGTTTTAACAGCCCACTGAGCTCCCTGTGAAATAGTTTGACATCCTGTAGACATCCCAGCAAGCCACTAAGCATGTGATAAAATATTATAAAATGATGCAATATGATTTATGATAAAATATGATAAATACTTATTTCATACATGGTATGTGCTTCGAGTAGAGAAACTGAGAGCATCACTTGGAGTCATAAGCAAACTCCACCGACCTCCATAAATGCCAGAAAATTTAAATAAGAAAAGTCCTAGAAACATGGGTTGTGGGATAGCTACATCTGCCGCTCACRAGTGTGTGTTTCCCTGCACAGACACCCTGAGGAGCCTCACCTCCATGAACCACGCCCCACGTTCCTCCCCGGCAGAGCTCAGCAGTGCCAGCCACCACCTCCTGCGAGAGCGCAAGTCCTCAGCGCCCTCCCACTCCAGCCAGCCCACCCTGTTCACCTTCGACTCACCTGCCAGCCACCTCCAGAGCACCCTGTCTGCCAGTGCCCCCCAGGACTACCTTTTCCTCCACCAGTGTATGAGCAGAAAGTCGGAAAATGCAAGGTATTGTAGCCCACCTGGGAGCAAACCTTGGGGACAGCTGAGGGAGGTCTGGGAGTGAGTGGCTCAACCGCCCTCCATCCTTGGAGGTCTGCAAAACCCATCTGGAAAAAGCCCTGAGTGATGGTCTGGTCGTGCTTGGGAGGAGGAGCAGGTCAGAGCGGTGACCTCATAAGCTCCCAGCTTCCTGTCTTTCTGGGTGGTGTTAGAAACTGGCTGAATGGCCAGACCCAAGGAATGGTGGTTGGTGGCATGAAGTCTGGTAGGAGGCCAGTCACTAGCAGTACCCCAAGGGTGAATACTGGGTCCAATTCAAAGGGCCAGGAAGGGCTGAAGGGACTGGAGCATCTCTCCTGAAAAGAAAGACTGAGCGATCTGGAACTGTTCATCTGGCAGAGGAGAGGGGGGGATCTCCCCTGCAGGGAGGGTGCAAAGGGGATGGATCCAGGCCCTTGTCAGTGATGCCCAGTGCCAGGACCAGAGGCCATGGGCACAAACTGAAACACAGGAGAGCCCGTCTGAACATCAGGAAACACTTTTTCACTGTRAGTGTGACTGAACACTAGCACAGGTTGCCCAGAGAAGTTTAGGAGTCTCCATCCTTGAAGATATTCAAAAGCTGTCTGGGCACAGTCCTTAGCAACCAGCTGTAGGTTACCCTCCTTGAGCAGGGGTTTAGACCAGATGATTTCTTCAGGTCCCTTCCAACTTTAACCACTTTGTGATCCTGCAGGCAGGACTCTAATTCCTGCCTTTAGTCAGAAAAAGGACAAACAAAGGGATAGGCAAGGTTTGCGCCACTCTGCCATTCACCCCTTCCAGAGTTCCCTGGGCTCCGTGGCAGCTGTTAGTGTACRGTGTGGGATTTCTGAGCCAGCGAGAGCTCCCCGCCTCCAGACCCAGCCGGTTGCCTTAAATAGCGAGGAGTTTTTTTGACGTGAAGAGTTTTGGCTCGCGGGAGCGGTCGAGGAGGGAGGGAAGGAGGGAGTGAGGGAGAGACAGTCGGAACCCAGCTGGCGTGGAGTGAGAGCAGAGCACGGGCTGCAGCCTCCACTGGGCTTTCCTGCTGCAGCTGACTTTCCCTATGCGAAAAACAACAGAAAAAGGCTCAGAAAAATTAACTTCAGATGGAGTTAATGGAACAGTGTTTAAAAACACCCAGCCCTCTCATGCTCCAGCTGTGAGGATACCTAAAAGCCACCCTCTGAGAGCCAGAATGCGGCTGGGACCCGAAGGAGAAGGGAGCAAGCACCAATGCTTTGGTGAGCAGAAACAAACTG
This sequence comes from Amblyornis subalaris, assembly GCA_018881555.1. NCBI lineage: Eukaryota > Metazoa > Chordata > Aves > Passeriformes > Ptilonorhynchidae > Amblyornis > Amblyornis subalaris. The sequence continues at coordinate 7,149,186 of JACAXG010000022.1, forward strand.
GCCAGTGGCAGCCTCTGCAACTGGGCCAGAAATAATCATCCAATCAATGCCCAGTCCACGGGGCCAGGCTGCAGGACTGCTGGGAATCCCTGTCCTGTCAGCTCTGGAGCTCTTACTTTACTCATCCATAAAATGAGGGTAATAGTAGCTAATTGGCAGGCAATGTGGAATAATTAACCCATGAGATGTTTCAAGTCCTCAGCTGAAAGTACCCTGACAGAACCCAAATTGCTTCTGAGTGGACTGAATTCCAAAGGTGGCAGAGATTCATTTGTCTTATCACAGCATCACTTGTTTTTTCCCCAAATAAGCCCTATTTCTGAGCGCCATCTCGTGCTGGCTCCATGAAACAGAGTTCCTGTTGTCCCTGCAGAGCATCAACCATGCTGGAGCAGAGCAAACCGGCATCTCCCAGCTTTTCCCATAGGACTGGCACTTTCCCAATGATTTGCCACGACTGGAAACTCCCCCATAGCCATTTCACTTTTTCTCACCACAATGATTGATACAGGGCAGAACTTTCTTCTGTGGGGGGATGTTTATCTGGGGCTGGCTGAGCCTTTTATGGCTGTGAGTCTGTGGTCCCCAAAAGCCTGACCCATGTAAGGGATAAAACAGGGAYAAAGCGGGGATAAAACAGGAGATGAAGTACCTTGAAGGGAATCAGCAGAGGAGCAGTGGCTAACCAGCAGTTGTTAGAGGACCGAGATCTCCCCAGTGCTCAGCCCCTGGCCTGGCTAATGTCCCCAGGCACGACTGCAGTATAAATCGAGGAATCATTAGCAAGGCATGGATCTAGTGACCACACTGCCCTGCTCACCCTTAGCCCTGAGGTTCATTCTTCCTCCCCTGTAGATCAGGGCTGCRAACCTCAAATCCCAGCTGGGGACTTCCCTTACCTCCTCAGGGCTTGTCCTGCCAGAGGGCAGAGTGGTGACACGGCTGGAGATTTTGAAATAATCCCCACCAGGAATTTTCTCCAGGCCCTCTCAAACACATTTGCAAGGCAAAGGTGAGATGAAGTCTCCCTCCTGTACTGCGGATGGGTGGACGATGCACGATGGAAATGCTGATAGAGTGGCATTTTGCAGCCGTGCCTTGGGGCATTGTCAACTGGTGTGAAAATTGCCCTTTTGGAGCAATTTACGTCTGGACAAAAGGCTCATTCTTGCCAGTGGCCCTACCATGGAGCTGGGTGCACGTACCTTTCACCCGAGACAGGCATTTTGAAGGTGTTTCAGGATTAAATGTGTTGTGGGCATGTTTGGAGGGGTCTGAAGTGCTCTCATTGCTCTGGGGTTGGGCAGTGCGGGTCAGTAAGGTGACAGACGGGTAGCAGAGCTCTCTGCACCGCAGGACCGGCTCTCCCCCCATCTCAGCCCCTTTCTCCCCTCCCTCTGCAGGAGCGCCAGCTTCTCCCAAGCCACGAGGTCTGCCTTCTTCATGCGGAGTGATACGGCGGTCCAGAAGCTCTCRCAGGGCAACGGGCACTGCATGAACGGGGTTGGTGGGCAGCTGCACGGCTTTTACAGCCTGCCAAAACCYAGCCGGCACAACTCAGAGTTCAGGGACAGTGCCTACGATCTCCCGCGCGCCTTCGGTTCCTACACCCACCCCAAGTCCAGCCTCACCAGTTCCGAAACTGATAATGAGGAGGTCTACACTTACAAGACTCCCAACAACACCCTATGCAAGGAGTTTGGGGAGCTCTCCACGGACTCCTATGACATCCCTGCCACCCCACTCTCCATCTACCAGATCCCCAGGACATTTACACTGGACAAGAACCACAACGCTCTGGCTGTGGCTGCCAGCGACTCACCTGCTGCACCACCCCCACGGCCCCCGAAACCTGGGCAGACAGAGCCACGGTGGGGCAGCCCGCCCCAGCGGCCTCAGCCCGGTGAAAATTTAGGTCTGGCCCCCATGGCAGCCACCATTCCCCGGAGAAACACGCTGCCAGCAGTGGAGAACAGCAGACTGCACCGAGGTGAATTTGGGGCTGGGGAGCTGGGGGTGGCTTTGTGCTATCTGGCAGCCTTGGGCAGATCAGGCCACTGGGTTGTGGTAGGGCTGGGGTGCTGATGGCATCAACCAGGGCATGGAACACAAAGAAGCTCTCCCCAGTCAGGATCTGGTCCTGGTTTTTGTATTCAGCAGGCATGGAGAGGCATCCACAGAGTTCTGCCCACCAGAGCTGCTCAGCTGGCTCTTGGCTGTGTTGTACCTTGAACCAAAACCCCAAACCTCCTTGCTTATGCAGACCTTCACCAGATTTTGGTGATTTCGGCCATTTTTAGTTTGCCTTTACTTCAATTCATAACCAGGTTTATCAAAATGTACTTCAGCCTGGAGCTGCCTTGGTTTTGCTCACCAGGGTGGGTGAGCAAAACCTTAGTTTTGCACATCTCCAAGACCCAACATCCCCAGTGCAGCAGAGCCACTGTTGCCATTGGCCACGGGTGGGCTGTAGGTGAACATGCCCATTCCGAACCTTGTGCTTAGGATGAGATGGTTGCAAAGTAACTTAGAAAAGGTGAAAAGGATAAAAGGAGAGAAAATACACTGTAAATTATACACACAGCTCCCTGAAATGCTTCTTCCATCTCCTCCTGCCTAAATGCCCACATTTAGGCTGAGATCAGACCCATGCTCAGCAGTAGACAGTGGTCTAAGAGCTCAGCACCCGTTCTCCCCTTACTGGAGGCTGCCAGCCTTTACATCTGCTCAGCAAGCTCTAACAGAGCTCCCCCTTAACCGACTTTTGTCACCATGATCTACCTTATCTGACACCTTTACCCCTGGGATCTTGCAGCACTTTGACAGAACAGGGTTAGGTCTACACAGCACGTGCAGTTGTGCTGATGCATCAGAGAGATGCTAATTGGGAAGGAGCATAGCAGAGGGTCTGTGACAAACTAAAGACCATGTCTTCTCATTAGCATCTCAATCAACAAGAACAGATACGGCCCTTCCAGTGCCTGGATTTTGCTTTCAGGGACCCGCTTTTATTAGCAGTTGTGGTGGGACACGTGCATTTGTGGTTGTGTTGCAGCTTCTTCTTGCGAGACGTACGAGTACCCCCAGCATGGGGGTGGCAGCTCTATGCAGTCGGTCGAGTCCACGAACGATGGCTACCACTCCTACCTGGTGAGTTGGCCTTGGTGTCGGCCACCATGCTACAGGCACCACTTGCACCACCCTGCAAATTCAGAGACAAGTTGGTTCCAGGCTAGACCTCACAGCCCAGTCCTGCAGAACTAAGTCAAGAGGGGTTTATTAATGATTTTAGTTAAAACCATGGTGGCCAGCAGGGAACAGATGGAGTGACAACCACCTAACCCAGCATCACATGCAGAGATTTGTTTCCACACAGTGTATCTGCCTGGAGCTTTGTCACAAAAAAACCTGCCCAGGAGTTTGACTTCTTCCTAAAAGCCTGCGATGCTGCTGAGCTAAATTTTGACGTGTTGCCAGAACAGCCTCTTTTGTACACTTTCTAAGATTTCCTGAGCTGGAAATGACATTAAAGCAGTCTTTAATATTGTATTTTACTCATAGCCAGAGTCCAGGGAAGAAAGACTTTCYAGGTTAAGCATGCTTCTTCAGCTCACTCTGATCATGAGAAGATGCTCACATCTGGGCGATTAAGACCTTTCTGAAAACTCAGGATCTTGCAATGTCTTGGAAACAGAGGAGGTAGACCCTGTCAGTGCAAACTGATGGCCCAGGAGGGGACAGATCATCCCTTCCCTCTGTGCTTAGATTTTAGAGCAGGTTCCCCATCAGATGTGTGTTTGGTTATGACAAGATGAAGGGTTTGTAGTGGGATGGGGGTGAGCAGTGCCTGATACTCACAGCACATCCCCCCCACTTGTCCGCAGCAGGCCAAGGCAGCGGTGGCCCGCTCCCACAGTACCGACTCYGAGGACAACTACGTCCCCATGAACCCTGGTTCCTCACCCCTAATCCACACCGAGAAAGCCAATGACAATGCCCAAAACCTCTACATCCCCATGAGCCCTGGGCCGCATCACTTCGACCTGGTGGGGCTGTCCTCGGGCACCCTTCCTGTGCATAAAGGAGGAGCCGTGGCGCAGTGCCACAGACGGCTGAGTGAAATCCAGCCCCCACCAGTCAACCGCAACCTCAAACCCGACCGGAAAGGTAAGGATGGTTGGTTGTGTGCAAATCTTTCCAGGAATCCTTGTATTCTTCTAATAGTTCGGACTGCATCTATCAAGTTGTGCCCGCTCCTAGGTTGGGTGTGCTTTGGTACCACCAGCACAGTCAGACCTTCAGATCTCCCCCATCCCCTTCGTCTTTCAGGTGCTCTATAGTGCAAGTRTAGCTTTCATGGTGCTTGAACAGCCCATCTCGAACCCTTCCAGGCCTTTACAGGAGATGTATGTCCCAGGCAGGATCTCACCCCTTTTGCCTGCACCTCTCCCTATGCTCCACCCCAAAATCTCTATGTTGTATTCAGATGACACCAATTTTTCCTACTGTTTCCTACTGGCTGGTTCTAGGCAGTTCTTTCTTCAGGGCTTTGCTAACATCCTCCAAATCCCTCCCAAGTCTATTGTCTGACAGGTGGCCAAGGAGATCCTGAGGAGGAGGACTCCCATCTTAAGGGTGTCAACACCTAACCTCATGAACATGCTGTTCAAAGGATGGGGCTGGAGCATAACACTCTTCTCTTCCACCTACTGAGCCATTCTTGATGAGAAGAGCTTTCATACTACCCTGCAGATGTCCTTTCCCATTCCTCATGGGAAAACACTCCAGATGGAGGCAGCTCAGAGCTGGCAGAGCCTGGTCTTGTCCCCATCTAATGGGTTATCACAGCTCTCTAATGAATGGGTTTGTGGTTTTGGCATTTTTAGCAGATCTCCATTCCCTGGGAAGCACATTCCCCTTTTGGGACCACCCATCCACTTTGGGGCTATGGGGCAGACAGAGAATTTCACTGTTTTCTCCCAGTTCTGGCATAAATGAGCACAGGGATTTTGGTTGGGAGTATTTGTCATCAGCAGGGAGGACTRGGGGACTGAGTAGCAGAATGGAAAGTAACCAACCATCTCTTAGGGACATTTTCATGCCAGTCATGGATGCTGAATTATAGGAACATGCTGCCTCTGAATAAAGGCCTTTCCCCTCCCCAGCAAAGCCATCACCACTGGACCTGAGGAACAACTCTGTCATCGATGAGCTTCCCTTCAAATCGCCAGTCACAAAATCCTGGTCCAGGCCAACGTGAGTAATGGCTGGGGGATGAGTTCTTGCTTTGTTCCAACAGCAGCTCTCTGGTCTCATTCTCACTGGTGTCCACATGTAGCCCTGCTGTCACCACTGCCATGGATTAAACATTCTCTAAATCACAGCTGGTGGCAGGAAGATAAAATCATTTAGGTAGGGATTTCACATGAAAGCCCAGCATGTGGCTAAGAAGCTAATTAAGATCCCTTGAAGATATTTCCTGTTTCTGGGATCTGACAACTCCTGAAGAGCTGTGGCTCTGATCTGGGACCTGTGGTCCRCCACGACTCATGATCCAGCTGAGCCAGACCAACTCAGCTACACTGGGGGTGTGAGGCATGATTTGATATCCAGCTATCCTCCCAAAAACCCCACTGTAGTCTCAAAACACAGGGTGACACTCTCAAGGTCTGACCAAGCCATGTTTTGATTGCCTTGAAAGCAAATCCTAGCCTGAAGGAAGTCTGCAAAATTAAACCAAAGCACTTCAGAGCTATGTCTGCCAGCCAAAAATAACAGGATTCGCACAATTCCAGCTCTGCTACTAATTCGTGGTCTGATGTTGTCCAGTGAAAGGCAGAAGCAAAGCTTGGCTGCTATGACTCCTCTAATAAATTGGATTGTGTGGAGACTGACTGCAGGGCATGGGCCCTGTGTGCTGAAATCACTGCACTGGGAAGCAGCGAGCAGGGTTTGATTGACAAGAGGTCTGACCCTGGAGAAGCTAATGGATTTTTCCCTTATCAGCTAATCATATGACCCTGCTTTACTGAAAGGCAACGAATAGCTTTTTAAGACACGCGCTTTAATGCCAGAAGCTGATTTCATTATTTTGTTCAGTTTAATTAGATTTGGCCAATTGCAAGCAAGACAATTCCTCAGAGGATTTGTTTTCCAGCAAAAAATTTGGATAGGGCCCTGTACGGTAAACAAATCCTGTAGCTGTGATGAGGCTGGAGGTGAGAGGCTTCACCAAGGCTGCCCCTGCATCTTCCACAATTAAATGTTTTCTGTGAGATGAAAGAGTTCATGGAACTGTGTAGATGATAGCAGGAGAGTTGTGGGTACACAGCAAGCAAGGTGTTATTAAAAAATTCTAGAAAGAAAAAAAAAAATGGGGAGACCAAACCCAGTGATTTCCAACCTATGGAAAGGACAGGTTGGAGAACCTCAATGCCGCCAGCTTTCCTTCGTGCCCAGTCCCCAGATTGGAGCACGGTGATATTTGCAGGCATCAGGAGCTGCCCTCTCCCATCCCTCCTTGGCATGGAYAGGCAGTACCTGCAGCCATCAATTACACATGAACCCTTGTTCTTACAGGCAGACCTTCAACGCCGGCTCTCTGCAGTACTGTCGCCCTGTCTCCTCCCAGAGCATCACCAGCACGGACTCGGGAGACAGCGAGGAGAACTACGTGGCCATGGTAAGGGCCCCACAGCTAAGATACATGATCCTGGCAGGATATACACACTCCCCAGCTCTGCAAGTGCATTCCTAGCTCATGACATGGAAGTGCTCAGATAGCACTATGTGGAGTACATCCTTATGTGCAACCCTAAATGCACGAAACAGGGTGTTTCCTCCTGAAAATGACATGTCCCAGTGGAGTTTTAAATGTGTATGAGAGCAGAAATATGTATCGCCTACTTTGCCAAGAATTAAGAGGGGATAAAAATTTATATGGACTGTCAGGGTGTATTTTCCTAATTTAAGATGATCTTTTTCAATTTTTTTTTCCCCTAATAGCTGCTGACATCATGTTTGTGTGGGGGCAGGGGCTATCAGAGCAGCAGCAGGGAGTGGCACTGCTTACAAGGAGGGGATTTTGTATCTCTTGGTGAAGCTACTGACTTGAAGCATATTTTTGAGGCTGTGTAACTAATGGAGTAGAGGAAATCTGCTCTGTGTAGCATGGTTGTAATTAGCAAAGATCCCAGAGCTGGCCTCGCTGAGGTGTGGTTCCTGGCACATGCTAAAGCCCACGTCTGTTGTCAGGCACATGAATAAAATCAGCACAAAGGCAGCAGAGCTGCTCTGATATGTGAAATCAAGAGCATTAGCCTGAAACATTTGTTAGCACAATGTACAACATACATAGTCTCCTAGCAGTTCTGCACACYCTCGTCCCAGGGGCAGGTGAGCAAGTGCCCCAGCTCTTTTAAAGGTGCCTCCAATGTGTTTTGTTTCTGGATTTGTGTTAATTTCCTTTTTTCTTCCCTCCTTCCCATTTTAATCCTCATTATCTCTCCTGTCTCTTCCCTGCATTAGCAAAACCCCATTTCTGCTTCTCCTGTTCCTAGTGGTACCAACAGCCCAGCGCCTAAAAAGAGTTCGGGGAGTGTGGACTACCTGGCCCTGGACTTCCAGCCAAGCTCACCAGGGCCACACAGGAAGGTATGGGAGATTTTATAAACTTCTGATTAAAAGTGATGCATTTTCAAGGGGTTCTATGCACATTGGCAACAGCATGGTCCAAAGCCCCAGACTGTGGTCTCAAGAGTCTCTCATGATCAGAGGGCTGGAGCATCTCTGCTATGGAGACAGGCTGAGAGAGGTGGGATTGTTCAGCCTGGAGCAGAAAAGGCTCCAAGGAGACCTTAGAGCATCTTCCAGTAACCCAAGGGGCTCCAAGAGAGCTGAAGACAGACTTTTTACAAGGGCGTACAGTGACAGTACAAGGGGTAATGGCTATAAAGCTGACAGAGGGCAGGTTTACATTAGATATTAGGAAGAAATTCTTTACTATGAGGTTGGTGAGGCACTGGCACAGGCTGCCCAAAGAAGCTGTGGATGCCTCATCTCTGGAAGTGCTCAAGACCAGGTTGGATGGAGCTTAGAGCATCCTGGTCTAGTGGAAGGTGTTCCTGCCCATGCCATGGTTGAAATGAGAGGATGTTTAAGGTCCCTTCCAACTCAAACCATTCTATGGCCCACTGCTATATTTACTCTAGGTCAGACTCAGTCTCTCTTGCATGTCTGCAACCTTGCTGGAAGTGTCACCAGAATAATGGATGTGCAGGGTTCAGGGATGCTGATGAGGCCACAAATTCAGATGGAGATTATATATTCAAAAGCTGTCAGGAGGTATCCAAAGAAGAATTGGTTTTTTCCTCTTTCAGAACAACAGTTTCTCCAAAACCAGACTTGAATTTTTCATCTGAAAGGTGAAGGACAAGGGTTTTATAAACCTTTGTGGCAACCACCTGTGAGTTGGCCTCACTTTCTCAAGCACTGCCTTGTTTCCTAGACAAAACATCCCACTGATTAGGTCTTTTTATTATTTGACAGTTGTCCCTTGATGGTTTCTTTCTGCCTACCAATATTTCTGCAAGTATCACCCATTTAAATTATATCCCGTTCTGGAAAAGTGATTTTAGACCATTAAAAAAATACTATCTGGCTCCAGTTACAAGCAGATGGAGGTCCTCTGAAATGCTTATATTGGCAGGAAAAACTCCAGAACTTCACAAACTATGGTAAAAAGTATCTCCTTGTTCCTCAACATGTCTTTTGAGTAACCCTGCAAAYATACCTATTGTTTCGGGGATGAAAATAATCCAGTGCCATAGGTGGGGAGAGTCAGCACAGCTAAGAGGGATGGAGTTGGGATTTTTATGTGCATCTGGAGTTCTTTACAAGAAAATGAGCAAGATGAAAGGCTGAATTTGCAGTATCTTCAGTTAGAGAACACAATTACAACCAAACATCCATGTCCCGGAGTTTGTGAGAAGGTAGAGACCCATGTGCTGTTTCTACCATCCCATCACACTACAGTCTCATGCTAGCAAGAGGCAGAGCAGACTGAAATCCTTCATCCAAGACTCTTTGGGAGGCTAGAGGGAGGGTGATGAGCTGTGGAGTCTGCAAGAAAGCAGGAATGGTGCTGGTGGACTTGTGGCACCCGTGGTGCTGCTGCAGAAGGGAGTGAGAGGGAAGAGCAGTGAGCTGATGAGTGACCAGACGGTGCCGTTTCTCCTCCCCACAGCCCTCCACCTCGTCGGTTGCCTCAGATGAGAAGGTTGATTACGTGCAAGTGGACAAGGAGAAGACGCAGGCGTTGCAGAGCACCATGCAGGAGTGGACGGATGTGCGGCAGTCCTCGGAGCCTGCCAAGAGCACGAAGCAGTAGTGTTGGCAGCAGGCGGCAAAACAGGCAAATGTCCTGTCGGTTTTCCCCAGCTGCGGCCCCACTGGGCTGCCAGCTCCATCTGGGCTGGATTTCTAAGACTTGTCAGTGGAGGGGAGGGGGTGTCATTATTTTTTTTCTCTTAAAACAAAAAGAAACTTAATTTCAGGGGAAGACTTGGCAGATACTGTTTGCCAGTGATAAAGACCAACTATGTTCGGTGGCTAGGTTTGTGCTTTAGCTGCTGGATGCACTATCCAGGAACTTCGACTTAGCAATACCAGGTTTCACCCTACACATCTTTTGCTTACAGCTATTAAAGCCACCTTGTATGTGCTAACACTGCATCATCTCTCCCTGTCTTCTTCCCTACCGTACCCCAAACCATGCCACACAGGTTTGCAGCATCTCCCATAGGACATCATTCCCCATCTCTGATTCTCCACTCCTTATGGTTGTCCTCTTCTCTGCCTCCTCCCAACCCCAAAACTGAGTGAGGACCATTCCTTTTGAAATCACTTTCGTTGTCCCATCTCTTGTAAATAATATGCTCGAAACCTCTGAGGGCTGTTCTCCTTCTGGTCGCACAGCCCATGTGGTTTTGGTTGGGGCTGTTAACCTTCAGGAGCTTGATGAGCATCCATACAGTCCCATTGAGCTGACTTAGGTGCCCAGGACCTTGCCCCATCACACACACACATGCTCACACAAGTTTGTTGGGGTGTCTTCTGTTTATATTCTCCATCATCTCTCAAAGTCAATGGGCTGGAGAGATTGGCTTTGGAAGGGGCTGGAGACATTTGCTTTGGAAGGTAGAATTTAAGCACTGACCCACTGCCTGTCTGAAACCAGTTCCTGTGAATCTGACCTTAAGAACCAAAATCTGCCCTCTGTGGCACCCAAAGAAGCCCATAGAGTGAGACTCCTACATCTGTGGCCGTCGTGAGAAGCTCTGTGGTTGACTATGAGGGGTGCAGGGAGGCTCTGGAGACCCTGTATATCTAGACTGGCATAAGGATGAGTGTGACAAGAAGGGAGTGGAAGGCTGCTGTGAGGACTGGGGGAAGGCAGGTGCTGTACTGCAGAGGTTGGTCTTGGGTGAGGAAGTCTGCTGGAATGTTTCTTGGAAGAAAGAAGAAGAGTAATTGAAATGTTGGTTGATGGTGGGGTTATAGGCTTGGAAAGAGGTTGGTCAGGAGAGTCGGGGCAAGGAATTTCGATATGAGCTTTAACATAGCATTATGGTTGGTTTGTGGACGGTGCAAAAAGCTGAATTGTTCTCTCATCTTCAGCAGTGTTTCTTCAACAGAGAAATGGGGTTTGCTGACATTAATGACCCTAGGCTGTAATTATGGGTGGGAGTCTGCTGTTGTCCCTTGCCAGCATCCTTAACACATCCAGGCTTTGGGATCGCTCCCCAGGCAGCTGCCGAGCACAGAGAGATGAGAAGGACGAGACAGTTTAATGCAGAGATAATAATTCATGATCTCATGAAAACAGGAAGAACTAATGATTGCCATGGAGCAGCCTGATTGCCAGACAGCAAGCACTGACATGAATAAACAGGCTGACCGCAAACCAAGAGCCAAACGAAGGAGACATTAGAAAGATTAGGTAATAATATTTCTTAAATAGCTGGAGCTATTCTTTCTGCAAGCTGAAACCCTCTCAGTGCTGTGGGCTCTGTGTTCCACCAACACCACCAAGTTGTATTGATTATTAATGCTCAAGCATTAACACATTTGTTTAATCTTGGTCTGAGTTTGTAAAGGGCCAGACGTGACCCACACGGGGATGGGCTTTCAGTCTCTTAAGCGCTGTGTGCTGGTAAAATAAGTCTTGAACTTCCAACACCGTTTTGTATTTCCTTCTCACATGTCATGAAAGGGAAGGAGGATGTTAATGGAAAAGCTCTGACAACGCTTTTAAGACATCGAAGTGTTGGGCTTTTACAGAAATAATGAAGCAAATATCCTAATGCTTATGCTAAAAATAATAATCACTAGAAGAAAGAAAAAAAAAATGCAAAGGGAAGATTTAGCACAGTCAAATGGTTTCTGAAGGTCAGGGAGTGTATTACAGCCTGCAAGGGCCATTGCCCCCTGTTGGGGGCTTGCACGCTCGCTTGCCTGGTGAGATGGTGAAATGAAGACTAGAATGCAGCATTTCATACTTCTATCTCCCCTTTCATCACTGCATCTCAGGGGAGACTAAACATTGGGCCTGATCCAGAGCCCACTGAAGTGTGCATTCACCCGGCTGGGAGAGAGCTCCCCATCCCCACCGAAAAGAACATGACTCAGGTGGGATGCTGATTTTTTCATATTTCTTCTTCTAAGCTGTTAGCTTTAGTGGGTTGAGAGATATCACAGTGGGTTTGGATGCAATTTGCTGAATGGGTGCCCTGTGCTTCTGCACTGGAACTAGGTGCTTCCAGTGCCCACTCCCACATTTAATCCAAGGTGTTAAGACTGGAAAAGCCTTTTGTGGTACTGGAGAAACTAGTCATTTTTCTCCATGTTTCACAAATGTCTTAGTTTATGGGGCAAACACTGGCATGGGATAGCTCTTTTCCCGGGCTCAGACACTGTGTTTTGATAATTTGCTCCCATGAGCATCCCCAGTACCTGGCCCATTGCATTTGGCAGACCAAGGACCAAAACAGCCCAAAAGTAGCTACTTTATAACTGCTGGTTGCTGATTCCTCTCTGCTTTGCAGTGAAGTTTGTGTTTCCACAGAAACAGATACATTCCTCTATTTTCCCCCCTGCTAAGCACCAAGCAAGCAGCACCTCCAAACTAAGCAGCAGCCCACAGACTCTGTGCCATATAGACATGACTGTATCAACCTCTCCTGAATCAATGGCTTCAGTGGAAATAGTCACCCATGATGATTGCCGAGCTGATTGCAGCAGTCCTTGATGATTAATGTTTGTGCAGTATTTAGTCTTAAACCATACTGAAAAGCAGCTGCTTTAATTACATGGACTGCCAAGAACTTTGTCCTGAAGGCATTGAGTTTATCACATCCACTTTATACTTGGATTCTCAAGTATGACTGACTCCTTTGTTAGAAATAGGTATGTTAGGAAGCTGAGAACATTGCAAATTATTCATTTTAATTGCAATTAAACTGGCTTGAGCCTTCACGTCAGAGCCTGCTCTACGGCTCTACGGTCCCATTTAGAAAAGGGATGTGCTTGCCTGTGTGTGTGCTCATGGAGAAGGGTTGTCTGTGGAAAAAGCATCATGACCTCAGTACTAAGTTTTATGAAGCACCAGGGCCACAGCTCAAAGCTTCCCCCAAGCTTTAAAATGACTGAGCAGGTGGTTTTAAAGGCAAAAGTCTCCAAAAATGTGTATCCTTTACTGTGAGTGCGCAACTGCTGCTCACAGTTCCCCTGTCTGGTGAGATGTGTGAGCTGCCTTGGAGCTGATTTGCTCTGAACTGACATTTGAATGTTCACTGGGAAGTACATTTCCAGCTCTAAATGGATGCCTAGCTCAAGCTTAGTATCAAATTGGCAAAAGAAAATAACATGTGAGCTCAGACTGTGCCAGGGCAAAGCTGAGAGTCTGGCAGATAGGGCCGAATACAGAGTTGGAACCAAAAGCTGGGTAGGGCTTGGGTTGACTAGGGGCTGACTGGGATGGATTTGGACCCTTGGCCACCAGTCACTGACAAGGTGATATATGGGAAAACATGAGGTTGGGAGGAGAGAAGGCAGGGGAGTTTTCCAGAAAGGTTTGGGTCTTGGTCCTCACCATGTGCTCCTTTGGCCTGAGTCTTGAGTCAGACATATAGAGGTTTGTGGGTTGTGGAATGCTCAGTAAGAGCCATGTGGGAGAGGAGATTCCACCAGTCTTGGGACTTACCCAGGGCATTTTACTCTCAAGGGAATCATCCTGCCTGATGACACGATGCCTGTGCTCTGGCTCTCAGGGATCCTTTGTCCATTCACCCAGCTATGAGCTGGGCAGGAGAAGCCCTACAAGGAATGTAGTGGCGACYAGGACATGCAGGGACACAGCTTGCTGAGGGGCTCCAGTGCGTTGTTCATGGGGCATCAGTGCCATGGTTTTTTCACAGGGTAGTCCCGTGAGGTGCCATCTTCATCTTCGGAGCTTTTCAAGACCAGTCTAGGTCAACCTCATAGCTGAGCCTGCTTGAAGCCTCTCTTTCACCCTGAGACCCTGTGCTGCTGGGGTTGAGTGGAGATTCCTCCTTGTGAGGGAAGGGGCCCGAGGGGTTGCTTAGAGTCCTATAACATCCAAAAGAGGGACAGGGACAGGGACACTTCTCTGGCCATGAAGCCAAGTGGCAAGGCATGCAGCTCAACCCCTAAGGCCACACTCCCCAGTGAGAGGAGTATCCATACTGGGCCATCTCTTGCACCTAGGAGAGGGCTGGCTGGCCCAGACCAAGTCAACCAGGACATAGACACACAGTCCCAGCAACTAGGAGACAGCTTGAACCTGTAAATTGATTAGACCCAGAGCTCTCAGCAGCCCCATGCCAGCCCCTACACTCTGGCATCCCAGTCCCTTAAGCATACCAGGAAGAGCTGGCTTGTTTTGGCTACCCAATGATCATGGCTCCTTGAACAGGGTAGAGCTATGCCCAGGTCTTATGGGAGATGTTAAAAGAGTTCCCAGGTCCTGTCTTATCTTGCTGGCCTAGGAGGTGAGTAAGAGGATGGTTTTCTCAAGTCACACTTGCATTGTGATGATATTTTCCCACCCAGCGATGTAAAAGTTCCATTCCATGTAAAAGTTGACACACCCACACTGTGTGTCCCATTGGAGGGGTGATGTCTAGATGAGATGGGTGCAGCGGGACTGTGATGGAGAAGCCCTCCTTGTAACGAGAAGGGGGAAGAGCAAAGCCTAAACCCTGACAACAGCCAGAGAGCACGCATGGCCGTCAAACACCCATCATGAAAATAAGAGGGACCAGTCCAGCATCAAATCACAAGGGCCAATAAGCCAATTTAGGGCCCCTGATAAGTCTGAGTGCCTCTCTTCTCCTCCCAACCTGCCCACATGTACACAATGATCTTGCAGCTGCTGCCGAGGCTCTTGCAGGTAGAGAAGTGCACCTTTTGATCATGATTTCTTCATGGCTTGGAACAGTTCATCCCTCCATCAGTTTGTCCTTTGTTTCTCATCATTGTAGTCACAATTTTATCTCCTCGTTCACAACTCCTAGTGTTGTACTGTTGATGAGGTTGCTAATTTAGTGTCTACTCTTGAGAAAAGTTCATATGTAGCAAGGTGTCACCAAACAGCTGTCCCCCTTCCAGCCCACAGCCAGCTGGTCCTGGCACGTGGTGTCCAATTTTTAACACCAGCCAGTAACATCTGAAACAGAAGCTGGGCCACATGGCTCGATCTCTTGAGCTAAAAAAGCTTCTCAAGAGCCTTGCTTCCAATCAGCAGGCTCTTAATTTTTGATGCAGCCCATTGCTAACATATAACGGGATCATTTGTAGGCCAGTGGCTTGACTATATGAGAGAGGTTTGCCCCAAGACCAGGAGATAAGAAACCATCATTTTTATTGTCATCCTTTGGGTGACACCACACTTTATCTTCATGTGGGACGAGAGGGTTCATGTGAACTCTGTATCCTGCTTTTTCTCCGGCTTGTAAAATGAAGGTTTTTAGTACTTACTTCCCCACCTCACAGATGTGTCGTGAGGTGTAAATAATTGACATCTAATAATGCAAAGAGCTGTTTTGAGTCTGCAGGCAATGGCTGGGCAGCATGTGGTGCTACCCTGTTGTCATGCCCAACATCAAACACAACACTGCACATCCCGCTCTACAAAACTCATYAAAAACCCCTTCATCCTTAATTACCAAGGTGAAAAAAAACTTGGCAAGATTTTCTTTTGAGTGAGGGGGGCGGGGGAAATGCCRTTTGCACAGTTTCAGCATTCTGCTGCCACATTGACTCTGAAAATACCATGGTTTTTTTGAGATGTGGTGGTTGAACCACATTGCAGAGAGGGGAAGGGAGCAGGACCTTGGGCTCCGCGGGAGCCTGTGAATGAATCCCCTAGGGTTAGGACCAAACCTTTAGAGTAGTTATATCCCACTCAACCCAGCCCTTGGCAAAGTCAACATGTCCCCACTGACTTTGGGCATCATTGTGTGGGAATAGACCCAGTCAAATTAGGGTAGTTTTCTCCATTTGTTTCTTAACCTGCTGCGAGGAGGGGTTGGAGCCCCGGCTGTGAAGCTGTTGCATCGGCAGCCGACTCGCAGGGATGTTTTCTGTGTGTTTCAAAGCCTATGACTGTTCTTAAAGAGGAGTATTTTTAATTTTTTGATTTCCATTTGTAGAAGGAAGGACAAGAGTAATCTGTGGCAAACTGTACAGTATGTGTCTTCTTGTGGTGTCACTGTTTGAATGGTTATTAAGTTTTCAAATCACTGTGGACAGCTAATCACTTAAGTTATTAATTTATTCTTTGGGGGTTTGTTGTTTGGTTTTTTTTTAAAGTAATTTGAAACAATTATTTATCCTGTAAATCGGTCTTGAGTGAAGCCTAGATAATACTTTTTTTGCTGTTAATAAACATGGTACATGCCTGACGTGAAGGTGATCTCATTTTTAAGTACTGTACATGCAACAGAAAAGCAACAGGAAAATAAAAGAATGATAATGAAAAGACATCTCTCACTGGTGATTCCCAGCATGGATTCAGAGCAGGGAGAGAAAGGGGAAATTAACSAGGAGAACAAGTTTGATTATGTAGCAGCTTTAAAGCTTTCAGAGCCTCTTCCCAGCATGTTGCCATGTCTCCTACAGCTTCAGGTGTCCTGCCTAGTTAATGAGGGCCTTTAGGATGCAGCTAGGGTTTTTCCTGATACCAGAACCCAAGCCATATATTTTTCAGCTGCTAAATTGAATTTCATACCATATACCTGCTCTGGTGTATGCAGAATGAGGATAAATGCTGCCTTCCTTGCCCATCAGCAGCTCAGCACCTGTGACCCCCAGCTCGGGACACCAAATCACCCATAGAACCTAAGTACAAGGATAAATCTTTTTCCCCAGAATTAAAAGTTCAACCCTCCCCTTTAAGACACTTACGTCTACTTTTTTAAAAAAAACACAACTGGGGAAAGACACGTCCCTAAGTACAGCTCCTGTAATATCGCTTTTAGACAAGAGTAGCATCACCTCACATCTGCAGCACATCTGGGATCCCAAACCAAGAGCTGAGGACTCCCCTGGGGTTCTCCTTCACCAGAGGCATGTGTGACAGACACTACAGGCCATACTATCACATACTATAGCATATACTTTATCAATATACCATATGCAAATATTACAGGCATTACTAACACTAACATAGCATATACTGTAATTGGTGTAGCATAGATACAAATACACTATACTCGTGCTATACTAGACTTGTGTAAGGCATTTATTATGGTCCCTTATAACATTTTTACCTCTGAATTGGAGAGATATGGGTTTGGTGGAAGGATGGACCGTTAGATGGATAAGGAATTGGCTGGATGAGTTGGAAGTTACATTGGAAGAGCTACAGTCAATGACTCAGTGTCCAAACCAGCAATGAATGGTGTTCCTCAATGATCCATACTGGGACCAATACTATTTAATACCTTCATCAAAGACATAGTGGGATTGGCTGAGTCCAAAGGGAAGTCCAATGCTAATAATTACAGGAAATGAACAGGGATTGAACTGGACAACCTCATTACACTATTGAAACTCTCCAGGCTGCCATCCATGCTGAGCCCTGTGTGCTGTTTACCTCTGTTCATCTCAGAAAATCTTGTGGAAAAAAAAAMCCCTCATTCAGGATAGAGCTTGGCTATGAAACAGCCTCTCCATTTTCCGTGTTGGTTTGATTATTTGCTTTCATCATTTAGATTAGGATCTTGTCAAGGTAAAGACAGTCTCCTACAAAAGCACCTTAGAGCAAACAGCCCAGAAAATGCCTTCAGGTGACACTCCAGAACAAACAAAGGAGCTAGCACAACAGCAACTGGAAAACTTTTGACAAACTCTTTGAGGTGGAGGTAAATAGAAGTCTATAAAACCAGGAAACACTGTACTTTCTGTGAAACTTCAGCTTTGGTTCTACATTTATCTCCTCTTAGCACTGCCTTAAGTTAGCTGGCTTAAAGACAACAAACACACTCCACTGCTCATCTACAAGACCCCACTATTAGTATTGTGATCTTTTGGAGGACACCCAGCTCTGGGTTGGGGTTCCCATTCCACCTCTGCTTGCTCCCCTCTTCCAAGCCACCACTCGGTGAGATTGTCCTATGCCCTTGAGGCTGGATGCATCTGCATCAGCTTCCCCATCTCTTTTTTGCACCCATCAGCCCAATATCTATGAGTACTGCAATAAGACACTAAGCCTCTATGTTGAATTAATTAATTTCCTTTATTTATATATAGGAAAGGCAATAAAAGAATATGATAATATACACCAGAGATTTTATTCTAAGTGTCCTCTCTAGCAGCCTTTCTGCTCACATTATCTGCAGCAATGTCTGTGATTTGCCTTTTCCTCCACAGCAACACAATATTCCTACCCCAACATCCCATGGTMAGGATTAGGTCCTGCACCTAGGACCTAAGGCACAAGTCTCTGCCACTCGAGCTAGAGAAATCTCTACTACAGGCATGAGCGAGGAGCAGGGTGGGGACAACAGCTGGGGAGGGACATGGGAGGGAGCTCTGGTCTTGTAGATGTGCTGCCCAGGGTTTGAGTTGGCCATCTGCCACCAAAATCAGCCTCTGTCCCATTATTGATTTATATAATACATTGGTTTACATAGCATATATTRATACCAGGTTGATATAATATATCTGGTGGGGCTACTCACCTTGCAAATCAGCATTTAAAAAAAAAATAGATCATGAGTTTTGGGGGGCTCTGTCATTTGCTGCTCAGTTCGGGTATCCCAAAGGAAAGCCTAAATTTCAAAGGGCAGATSCAGCCTAGAAAGCCATCAAATGACAGGAGCAGAAAGAGACTAACTGAGTCCTAAAGACACATCTGGAAAAACRGCTGTGTGTCTGGGCCTGCCGTGCACATTAACAGCATCCAGAGGTCATCAGTAACACAATGGGTCTTCACTGGAGCCCAGAAACCCCAACTGGATCAGGTCAGCCTCTCTTGGCTGGAGGGGTTTGCGCCCCTCAGTCTCTTTTGGGTGCCTTGCAATGCAGTATAAAGCACCTCTGGTCGACCTGCTCCTGCTCACTGTTACCAAGCAGCCTTACAAGCTCACTGCCCCACAGACCAGCATTACTACATTGTTGGCATTTTCCAGACTTTCTCCTACTTTTAGACGCATGTCATGGTGGGTTCCCAAACCACATTAAAAAGAAATATAACAACTGAGCAGAAGTCCCCCCAGAACCAACTTAGTGCCACGGGAAGGGCTGCAGACAGGATGTGCACGAGACATCTCCATCCCTGGGGCCCCACTGGGTCCATCTTCCTCCCCACGCCTGTCCCCGTCCCCTCCCCAGGCTGGTGGCACGGCTCACAGCAGGCAAGACATGGCTATGCTGAAGCAAAAGGGCACTTCTCCGAGCTGTCGGCAGCTGCTCATCTCCGCGTTAGCTTAGGTACATTAAGGCATGAAGACCAAGTGCATAGGAAGCAGCGAGACCCTCCAGGCGCCTCCAAATCAGCCCCTGAGACCTTTTCCATTGAAATGTTTCTCAAATCCTCCTCCGAGATGCTCACTGTCATCAGGGTGAGGAAGAGGAGCCTCTGGATTCAGGTTGGCCCCATGGACACTGCCTATCTGGTTCAACTCGTTGGCTAAAAGACGAGTCCATGGAAGGAGCCGGATCCGCCCCCACCTGCTGCTGGGCTGCAGCCCCCCGATGAGCTGTCATCATCCTTGTCCCTGTCCAAGTCTCTCCACCACAGCGGGGATTTGGGCAAGGCAGAAATATAGGCGGCTCTGTTCCTCGCTTCTTTTTCCTGCTCCTGGGAGAAGAAAAGGGGAAAAATAGCACAAGGATATCAGCAGCTAAAGAAACCTGGTGGGGGGATGCTCCCACCATCCCTGAGGAGCCAGGAGGCTGTTTGGCTCCCCTGAGAGCTTCCTTCAAATTAACTGGGGTGTGGCAGCCATGTGCTCATCTCTAAAGCTCAGTGGGAGGGATGCAGCAAAGCATTGCATCTCCCATGTCACCTATGGGAGAGGAGGGACCCCTCAAATTCCCCGATGTGCAGCTCATATCATATGAGACACTGCTGTTTGGAAAGCATGGAACTCCACCAGCTGAATGAAATCTGTCCTAGTGTGTATTCCCAGCTCACCCATCTGCACAGGGAAGTTGTGGATGCCCCACCCCTGGAAGTGTTCAAGGCCAGGCTGGATGGGGCTTCGAGTAACCTGGTCTAGTGGAAGGTGTCCCTGCCCATGGCAGAGGGTTGGGACTAGATGGTCTGGAAGTCCCTTCCAACCCAAACCATTCTATGATTCTATGATAAGAAGAAAAGAAGGGAAAAAAAGACCTGGCTTGCAATAGCTCAGGTGAATGTCAGAGGTGGTAGGAAGGAGCAGCTAGTTACCAGGGAGCAAAGGTGGGAAGGAGAGGAAAGGGTAGAATGTAAGGAACAAGTTTTTTACAATGAAGGTGGTGAGGCACTGGCACAGATTTCCCAGAGAGGTGGTAGATGCTCTGGGCATCTGATCTAGCTGAAGATGTCCCTGCTCATCCTRCAGGGGCAGTGGACTAGATGGCCTTTAAAGGTCCCTTCCAACCCGAACTATTCCATCATCCTATCTTTCCCAGGCACTTAGAAGAAAATTTCAGGCTGAGCTATCAGGGGCAGACAATAGCAAGTCAACCCCAAGCACAGCCACAAGGTGTCTTGTACCAATCTCAGTGCCCAGTTTCATCAGGAAACTATAACCTGTTTATATCTGGGTGCTAAAAAGGAAAAGAGATTTGACTTCAGGGAGTGGGTGGGTATCTGCAGGATTTTAATCATAGGACGGGATCATGCTGCTGCCCGGATGGGTGGGAACATGGCCCATGAGCCGGACAGCCGCAGGATCGCACCCTGCTGTGCACAGCAGCGGGAGTTACCTGCAAGAAGAGGATGTTATCTTTGGAAATGGCTTCCATCAAGTCCTTGTGGAGGGAGGGTTCGCCATGCAGGCGGCCGGCCTCAGCCTCATGCAGCAGGCAGCTCTGCCGGCCCGGCCGCTGCCGGTAGAAGAGGACATAGGCAGTGTCTTTGGGGAAGAATGAGGTGACGTTGCTGACCGATTCAAAGGAGGAGAAGGAAACCCTGGTGTCATTGAAGAGGTACCACTGGATTTCAAAGTCCAGCTGCTTGTCAGAGGCTGGTTTGGGCACCCCTTCCCGGGGCTGCCCGTGGGGGATGGTGTCGGTGCACTCCCTGGAGTAGCAGTAGTAGTGGCCACTCTCGGAGGAGACGCCTGAATGCACCACCACACTGCAGAGGTCATACACAACAGTCATGAAGCCACTCCCTGGGACAGCACTCTCCTTCCCATGGCAGCAAACCTCCTCAGTTTCCTCTGGAGCAACAAGGATGGGTAGCTTGAGCACCACAGGGATGGAGACGTTGTCCAAGATCTTCTTCCTCTTCATGGTCCGTGGGTCGAAGGAGAACCGCAGCAGCGTGAGGATGAGGTAGTGTGGACCCTCTGTCAGCTCCGCCACCTTCTCGGCRTCCTGCAAGGATGCACATTTCTCACAGTGGTATTTATTCTCTGCTGTCAGTCTCTCCGGGGATAGAAAATAGTTGATTAAATCTGGGACAGATCTGGAGTCCTTGGGAGCACATGCCTGCTCCCTAAAAGTTGAGAGAGGGTCTTTGGCTGCATCCACCYCAATGTCATTGCCACTTACGCGATTTGCTGCTTCCCCTGGCTCCTGGAAACCTAATGTTTCCACTGACATTGACAGGGCTGCAGGGTCACTGGCCATGGGGGCCTTCCTCTGGACCCAGGGAGACCCCATAAGCTGGCCTGCATTTTCAGGAGGCTCAATGAACTGTGGGCCAATTTCTTCCACTGGTAGAATGGATGTGCTCCCACACACATTCCTGTCTGATGGAGGAAAAGCCAGGGACAGGTCTGTGAAGGCTTCTTCTCGGGAGGAAACATTCAGGCACTTCAAGCAGCGAATCTTTGTCATCATTTTACCCCCAAACATCTTCTCAATCAATGTCTTGTTTAAGTAATGATGCTCCACCGCCTGAGACATCAAGCTGGATTCCTTGAGTTTCTGGTAGATCCTTTTTCCAGTTTTTTCTTCTTCATGCAGTCTTTGGCAGGGGAGAAAAAGTCTGTGTTATGCATCCATACAACACCCAGAGGTAGTTTCTAAAGCAGGGTTCCTGTTCTTCACTGCAAGGGGTTAATCCCAGTTAACCTGCCTGTACACAGGGGTTTGATGCTGTGGGAGAAAGGTGGGAAGGACTCAGACAGGATTTGGGAACCTGAAGTCTTCATGTGCCACTGACCCTCCACTTCTAGAGGGATCACTGCGACACCAGAGATTTGGTATTTCTATGTAAAAGGCAAAAATCAACATTTTACAGAGGAGGCTGAGTGGCTTGTTAGGCAAATCTCTAAGGGTGGTACAATTTTGGATTAGATATTAGGAAAAATTTCTTCACTGAAAGGGTGGTCAGGCATTGGAACAGACTGCCCAAGGAAGTGGTGAAATCACCATTCCTAGAAGTGTTCAAAAAACGTGTAGATGTGGCATTTAGGGACATGATTTATTGGTGGGTTTGACAGTGCTGGATTGATGGTTGGACTCAATGATCATAGAGGTCTTTTCCAACCTTAATGATTCTGTAATTCTATGAACGCCCTTTGTCTTCAGAGCAAAGGCAGAAATTTTCAAGTTGAACTAAGTTCTGACCTTACCTCTAAGATTGCACAAACAGGGTTTTACCAAGGGGCCTCAGACCAGTCTCACCATCTCTCATCCCAAGCCTCCACTCTCCCAACTCCTCTGGGTCTCACCACTTGCCCTGTTTGCATGCGGACCAGCATCAAACATTGCGTTTGGTCTAGGGATGCCATTGTCACCACGCTCCGAAATCACGGCGCTCGTCACGTACCGGTCCAGCAAATACTTGAGATACTCTGAGCAGTCCTGCTGAGCTCCAGGGGTGAACCAGGGTGGCCAGGAGGCAGAGAGGAAGCTCTCAGGGGATATGGCAGGTCGCTGGCAGCAAAACAGAAGAAGAGCATTTAATTCTGGGGATTTTTTTCTCAATTCACACAGGTRAATGCAGAGGGGAGGGGAGCGCATTTTTGGCTGCTTCACTGGAAGCACAGTGTTCTCTGCCTGCTAAGGTCCCTTTCTGCCCCCCTACAAAGGCTAATCCCAGTGCACTGGAAGACTTTCTTGATTTGCTGCAAGCCAGGACAGTAAGGATGAATTTCAGACATTATTTTACATTTACTTCTATAAAATATTCACGTGTTTATCATTCAATTTTAAAATGGTTTATTGGCCTCATCCAGATAATTCTACTTAAGTCAGCCTGAATTTAATTTCCTGCTCCATTTGATTTGATCAGGATCTCGCTCACCAAATCCTTTAATAAAAAAAAACCTAAGCAAAAAAATCCACTAAGCTTTCACCCAACATTCTGATCACTTCAGACAGGTAATCTGTGTTACCAGATATCATAATTATTGCTATTAGGAAGCAGATGTCTAATTAACATGGAGAAAGACCCATCTTTGGCAAAAAAGTAACTTTAAGAACAGCCCAAAGATGAAAAATAACTAGAAGGAAATTAGCAGGAAACTATTAACTATCAACTACACAAGAAAATATGCTTCTGGACTTGCTCATCACAGAACACAGACACCCTAACCTGCCGTCAAAACCTAGACTCTTCTATGACCAAATATTAAATTTAACAGGATGTCTRTATTTCCCCCCAAGTCATCTGTAGTGACATAACACCACAATGCTACAAGGCAGCTCTGCCAGTCAAGGCTTGGGAAAWGGAGAAGTCTGGATGACTTGCTACCCAGCAAGGGAAAATTCACTAGCTTTCCAAAATTTTGTCTTTCTAGTAACAGAAAGACATATTTTCAAGAGAGGAATTAGATATGACCTAGCTGTATCTCCAGGAGTAACTCCATTAAATTTCACGTTTGTCATGGAAATATTTACAATTAGTTTAAGGGTGTTATTTTTATTTTACTTTTCCTCACATACAGAGGATTCAAAGCATCTGGAATCTAAAGGGGTTTTTATTATTATTCTTTTAACAACACCACTTTTAAGGCAGTTTCCATCAATTGCTAGTGCTTTGCTGTGGAGATGGGACAAGTGAGCTGCTCCTGTCTTCTTCCTTGCTGCACAGCAAGAAACAAAACCTCTGCTTCACACCAACAGGCATCTCAGCTGACCACAGATGTAAACTATTACCTAATGGACTTCATTGTCAAAACTATTAGTTATTACATCAGCCCAACCCAAGAAGACCACAAGCTGAAGACAGGCAGCCTGGTGTGAACATAGCCCACTTTCATGGGTGATAAGAGCTTCCCTCCTCCTCTCCCAAAATTAGCCTCCTTCATATAAACAAAATTCACCCCATTACAAAAACCCACCAAGATCCACAGCTCCTTATCAGCATGTTGGAGCCGGCAGGAAGCAACTTGGAGAGGAGCCTTTCCGCAGCCGACAGTCCAAACAAATAACTAGAACATGAAATAATTACCTGACTGTGCTCCAAAAATGCAAAGAGCCACTGGAGCTTTGTCATCAGGGGTTGGGAGTTGCCCTCAGTTAAATTCAGCACTGAATGCCGAAAGCTGTGAAAGAAAAGCAGAGATGCAATCTGTGAGATGGAAAATCAGTGTGGGACACAAGGCTGGTGGTGTGAGGAGCAACCCCTTGAGCAGTCTTGAATGGGAGCAAGGGAGGAAAAACTCACTCCGAAGCCATGAAAAGAGACTGTATGATGCTGTTCATGTAGCAGGTGTTTCCCAAGTTAATTAACCCGATCTTTCCTGTCTCCGATTTAGATGCCAGGCGTGGGTAGAAGCAGGCCAGCTCATTCTTCTGGGAAGTCCAAGCATTTTGTCCCAAGAGGTGTTTAATCCGGTCTTCATTTGGAATTGGAAGAGCCTTGGAAAGAGAGATCTGTGTTACAAATCATTATTTGTCCTCACAAGGAGAAGCTGAGGGTCAGGCACCGATCTCCTCTCGCTGGTGACCAGTGACAGGACACAAGAAAACAGCATGAAGCTGTGTCAGGACAGGTTTAGGTTGGATATTAGGAAAAGCATCCACCACAGGGTAGCTGGACACCGCCACAGGTTTCCCAGGGAAGTGGTCATGGCACCAAGCCAAGAAGCATTTGGACAATGCTCTCAGGCATATGGTGTGATTCTTGGGGTTGTCTTGTGCAGGGTTGGGAGTTGGACTCCATTATCCTTGTGGATCACTTCCAACTCAGGATATTCTATGATTCTATGACTCTCTAACTGATCTTTTCCCATGAAGAATTAGTGATGGGCAACTGCAAAACTCCTCTGTAACAGGCATTCACACAACTCATTTTTCCTGGTCTTCACATGAACCTGCCTCCATGCAAGGAAGAGTTTGTATCAGTCCTTTAGAAGCATTTGAGAATAAAGTTACACCTAAAACCACCAGGCACCATCAGGCCTTCTGCAGGTGGATACTTCCACCACTAGAGGAGTATCTTCCCTCAACCTGTCTACATAGGGCTCAAACTCAGAATTTTAATTCCCTTTCTTCTACCACCATTCAAGGTGTTGAGGTTAGGACATCCCTGCCAGCGCGACAGTCCCTCTGTACTAGGCTACCAACTAACATGCCATTTCCATATGGAAAGCAGAAAAATGACTGAGAAGGGCGTGCCTTACTTTAACTGCTTCTAGGACTGGTTCGTAGAGGTCTGGAAATCCTGAGAAGCGGAAGAACATGCAGTGGATGAGCTCAGCCAGCTGCTCCAGGGAGCTGGTTGCAGAATTGGAGTCCTCCTTCTTCAAAGAGGCCACCAGCCTGGGGATGTGAGGGAGCAGCTGGAAAAGAAAAATTCACTACAAAAATTACTCCAAACTACTTGCAGAGSTATAACACATTCAGGGGAATGAAATTCACCTGCAGGAAGAAAACGGAGTGAAGAGGAGTTAACTTCAGTCCCGTTCTGGACTTCATCTTTCACCCTATTAACTCAACAGCAACTCTCCTCTTGACTTTTAGAGGGTTTTATGCTTCATGACACCTGCAGGTTTGTGCTGCTGCTTTGCTGAGTTGCAATTGCCATTCCTCAGTCTCCCTTGATTCCCACACCCACAGTGGAAAGGACTGCTCTATGCTGACTGCCAAGTGCAGGGATTCAAACCTGCAAGGCAGATGTGACTAGCCTAAAAGAAATGTTGTCTGCTGTGCTCTATGTTATTTTATACTGAATACTGAACTGGAATTGGTATGGTCAGATGGGTGGCAACAGGCATGTAAACAGCACATTCTTTAGTTTGCTTTCATCTCGAAAATATAAAAATGCACGAGCAGGTGCAAATGCAAACGATCCATTGCTCACGGGCACCCTCTGCTGACCCTGCAGCTGCACAGAGAATTAATAACCTATTTCCAATCCTGCAGATGTGCTAGAGTGATCCAGGCACTTACACAACCTTTTTCATATTTATATTTTACGTTATTTTTAGCCCAGAATAATCCTGGAGTAAAGTATCAGGACCCCAGTCCAGCCATTTCCTGGTCCTCTCTTCCTCCCTTGGTCTTCCTCTCCTCTCTTTCTTTCTCTTCAAAATGTAAGAGATTTTAACTATTTCCTTTCCAACAGGAAAGGTTTGTTGGGGAAGCAAATCAATTGCAACACCATTTTATACATCAAAATTTTGCCAAGCTGTGATGGGAACAATTCCAAAACCCTTCCAAAGTGCCAGGCAAACATAAAAAGATAAGAAGACATGGTTTTGCCCGTTTGTTTTTTCTTTTAAATAAAGGGGGATATTTATGCTCGCTGGGCTGCACATAGAAGCTTCAAGCCAAGAGCAACTGACAGCTTTTGGAGTGTTTCAAAATTTGATGCCCAGCTGAAAACAATTGGAATGACCCTGTTTCTAGAAACCAAAGAGTTTCTCAAGAAATTCAGGTTTCTTTAAAGTTTCTCCAGCTGAGGAATGAAAAAGCATCCATTGAAAATGTTGGCCAGCTTTGCTTTTTTCCAGCCTTATCTGTTTATTCCGTGAACTTTAAGTGAAAAGCCAAATGCAAGGGCTTTAACAAGAAAATATAAAATCAAACATTAATA
Organism: Amblyornis subalaris; assembly: GCA_018881555.1. Lineage (NCBI taxonomy): Eukaryota > Metazoa > Chordata > Aves > Passeriformes > Ptilonorhynchidae > Amblyornis > Amblyornis subalaris. The sequence goes on from JACAXG010000022.1 coordinate 7,175,914, forward strand.
GGAGTAATTTTCCATCATTACTTTTAACAGCTCGATCACTGCAAGCAYGCTTCTGCCTTCAGCCTCACTTTTTAAATTCATAATTCCAGAGGCAACACCAGCAGGAAGCAGAGCTGTGCCTTAGTGCCAACAGCAAAACAAACTATAAAATATCACTGGAAATGAAAAGTGGAGACTCAAATACTGCCAAAAGTTGGTTTTACTTTTAACAGCAGAGAATTTGTGTAGTGGAAGTGTTCTGATACAGAATTCTGTTCTTACTGCACTGATGCTGTACAAAGTTTTCAAAGATGGCCCATCACTTAAAGAAATGGTAATGGGTGCCACGTGTTGGTGACAATTTGGGATGGGGCCCACTGAGTCCAACAGACAGTCAGGCACCTGCTTAGGGAACAGCAAGGGCTGTTTGAAAATGTATTCCCTGCCCCCACAGCAAGAGCCCTCCAAGATGTTCAGAATGCAAAAGCTCCACCTAATGCACTCTAAAGCCAGAGAGGCAACATCTGCCACATCTTAGGTCCCCTCCTACCCGTGCTGCCCCACAGCATGGTAACACTAAGGGCAATGTCCTCCTCCAAGTGTCAGACACAGCCTTACCAAGTGAAATGCCTCGTGGGAGTGCTGGAAGCTCAGCAGCATGTACTGCAGGACAGACAAAGCCCCGTCCCTCACAATGGGGTACAGCAACTTGGAGAAGACCTGGTGGAGAAAAAAAAAAGCAAATGAGAAGGCAGGATGGCACTGCAACACACAGGAGAAGGGAACAGCAGGAAACAGAGGCGCTGGGCATCTACTACGGCTGCTGGTCTCTTCCTACTCCATGCTGGACGTTGAAGAAAGCAGCCTGTAACCAAGTTTCCAGAGTCATCTCCTGTCCAGAGCATTGGCTCAGGGCACCCTAAAAATACTGTGTGGGTTATACTCACCCTTCCAGGATTGTAATGCCTCTGTGGTATGCTGCAACTCCATACATTCTCATGAAAAAAGCCACGCAAGCACAGCAGAATGCTAGATTTTCTAAAATATGTGTCTTCTATYTTACTCAGATACTTGGAACTTTATCACTAACCTTTCAGACAAAGAGATAAAAAGCAAATATCTTTTTCAAAGGCTAAGTAATGATATTTATTCTACTTTACAGAAGATACCCGTATACCCTCTACTCCTCTCAGATCATACTTCTGAGGGTTTCCAAAAATCACATGTTATTTTAAGGACTGCATCCCTTTCCTATGCATTAATAATGAAAGGAAAGATAAAGAAAAGCCAGAGACGCTTAGCTACTGTCCCACTGCTCAATGCACTTGGGGGACGACAAGGACAAATACTGTTATTGATAATGTTCCAGTACTAATAATTACAGAATTACAGTATCATTTAGGTCAGAAAATACCTCTAAGATCATCAAGCCCAACAGTTAATGCAGCACTGCCAAGCCCACCACTAAACTATCTCCCCAAGAACATAGTAATTTCTATAGTGATTTCTACTGGCAGCTCAGCCAGGTGTTATTCCCATTATTTGAAGGAGGAAAGAGTAGGACCACAGCATGGAAAAAATTTTAGAAGTAGCAACCAGTTTCAGTGCTTGATCACAGTTTTGAAAGAGAGCAAGTACTCACTGCTGAAACAGGCAACAGCAGCGGGGGGGCTTTATCTGCACTAATAAACGAACTCAGCCAGGGCACAGGCTTTAAAACTGATCTGTGACTGTGTAGATTGCTAATATGCTCACTGGTGTGTATTTTGCCGGTGCCAGCCAGCAATGACCTGGGCACAGTGAAGGAGAGCATGTCACATTCCCAAAGGCAAGTTTTACAAGAGCTCCATAGGAAGGGAAGCGTTTGGTTGGCTTGAAAATCTTTGGCTACTTTATTTCATAACCTTTAAGATATCAGTACCTCTGCAGACCATGACCTGAAGAACCCCAGGATTTTCTGGAGAACATCATTCCTAGCTGCAAAACCAGTATCCCTTGGACAGCAAAGTCTCCTCTATACATCTCAAGTCACATCTCATCCTCATTCAACTGAAAGGCAAGACGATGTTTCAGGTGCAAGATGGTATTTCTGGGGTTCACACTGACATTTAAAAGAGCCAACTGACCTTTTCTATTTTCGAAAGAGTGACTTCAATCAAGATGCTGAACTTCTTCACTGCCGCCAAACCCTTAAGTAGCGCAATGATCCACTTGTCTATGTTTTTTCCCAGGGGCCAGGACACCCAGTCAATCATCCTGAAATGAAACACAAACTCTTAAATAAATTTAATGCACATATTGTGAAAGCCAAGCTCCACTCTGGGTCAAACCTCCTCCAAACTGGTGTCCAGTCATTGGGATGACCAAGTAAGAGATGAGCTCTTCATAAGGCATTTCACATGTTATTYAAAGCACAAGAGAGCCTTAAGTGGAAATATGACACCCAATGTCATCATCATGCTGTGGAGGATCAGACCCAAGTTCGTAGAATAAAGTGGGGATTTTTTCCATGAACTCCAGTCAATTTGACTTCAARTTTTTCACACTGATACAGTGATATCACGTACAGTGATACAGTGATATCATACTGATACAGTATCACTCATGTGAGGGTTTGATTGAGGTCTCTGCATTGCCACCATTAAAAAACAAGTGATACTGGTATGATCTCAGCATTGTTACTGGTAAGGAAAAAACACTCAGATCCAGTTCTCTGTGTGGGAAACATTGATTTCCAAAAACGCATTAAAAAAACCCCAACCTAGTAACCCTAATAGAAGCCAGTTATTCCTGAATGTCACAGCTAAAAAATTTCATCTCTAGCCACTCAACCAGCATGTTGTCATGTTTCTGCAAGAAATTAGTACTTTACAGAAGTTTCTCATGAAACGATAACCTCAGACTAAGTGATTGTTTCTGTTTAAATTCAATGTTAAACAACTGGGAAGTAATTAAGACTTGGGATCTCCAAATGTCAAACTTTGCTGACCATTTCAGTACCTTTGATTTGAAGATACCCCAGATCTTCAGGCTCCACCTCAGTCCAGCTATCTTACTCAGTCAGTTCTTTTTGCTTATCAATCTGTATCTCATGCAAAATATATGAAGGGAAGACAGATAACTGATCACCACAAGGCAAAGAGCAGGAATAAATGAAGCCTACAAGGAACTGGAAAAATTATCCAGTAAAGATACTTTGAAAAGCAGAATATGGTGGGATGTCAAGAAATAGTAAAAGTCAAGCCAAGTTGGATAATAAAGCAAATGCCAGAGAAGCTTCTGCAGACATGTGCGTCAGAGGAGAACAAGGAAAGCCCTGCAATCACTGTATATCRTGAATGTGATGGAGGTTAAAGATATGATATGGCCTCTAGATGTGACTTCCAAACTAAACACATCCACTGACTCCATTTTCAGCAAGAGGAAGGAATTGATCGGGGCTACAAAAAGGAGGTAGGGAAACGATCTGAGAACAGAAACAAGAGCAATGACAGCTGATACAAAAGCAAAACACAAAGAGCTCATGAAGCTCCAAACAAGAGAAGCTGGTGATCTCCATCACGTAAAATTCAATTCTGGTGACTTGTAATGACTCTATTAACTTTTCCATGCTGCTATATGTGGGGAGAATAGGAAGCTGGCTCCTATAATGAAAACAGACAATGAATGAGAAGAAGGGATAGAGTGCCACAGAGGGTCATCATAGGTGCCAAAGTCAGGTTTGTCAGGACCATATGAATTTCTAGTCAAAGGACAGAAGTAGATCAGATCTGACTGAACATCTGAAAGGAGGCTACAAGCAATGTTCTTCAGGATGTAGTGATGTTAGCACAAATTATCCTGAACAGGGCTGGGAAATTTGTGATGATGCATAGCTGTCAGGCATCATCAACGCAAGAGGAGGATCAGCGTGTCACAAGGAAGACCTTGAGGATTAGGAATGTAGAACTGGAAGGAAATGTATTGATTCAAAATGCATGCAAGGCACAAGAAATGGATACTACATGACAGTAACTCATCTGCTTGAAGACAACCAGACAGATATCAGGTAACTACACGTTCCCAGTGTAACACCAGCCATGGAAAAGACCAGCACCATGCTGTGGTGCAGAAGAAAAGGTGTTTTCTATAGCAAAACGATGACACCTCAGGCTGTGGTCTGGCTGCCATGATGAAGTGCACCTGGAACGTGGTGCACAACACCATCTGTATCCAAGACCAATGAACTGCGTTGAAGAAACCTGTTAAGGTGGTGAGGGAAATGAAGAACATTTCCTGCAAGAAAAGTTTAAAATAACCTGGCTTGTTTAGCACAGCCATGAGAAAGCCGTGATAGGAAGGGACTGCTCTTCCTGCACATATTGAAGGAATAAACACCAGGGAGGCAAATGATATTTCAGCTATTTTTGTTGGCATAAGATCAAATGAACTGTAAGATGGCCAGAAATACACACAGACTGGCTGTTAGAAGAGAGATTCAACCCACTAAAGCAACCCAGTGGTGGAAGAGCTATGAAAGAAGAGCAGTGGGAGCACAAACCTGTCCTGCTTTGAGGAGCGGCATTGAACATTCATGAAAGGGGTCTGTAATGTCAATGCTATAAAGCAAGGAGATGGATCCAGAGATTCAAAGATCCTTTTTCTCTCCATCTTCTTTTAAACAGGCATAAATAACCTTGTTTGCTTGAAGTTATAGTTTGCCAGCACTGGTGGCTAAGTTACAGTGCTGTCTGTGTTGCTACAGTAGGAAGAAATTACATTTTAAATTCACATTGCACTTTGCACATTGTAAGATCCACAAATATTTTAGTAGCAATGGCCCTAATTTTCCAAAGGAGGCTTTGATTTGGTATGCTAAACTTTTAAAAGCTCAGACCCTGATCTCCAGACATGGTGACTGCCTCCGTTGCTGTGACAGCAGATGCCTCCTGCATGTGGACCTAGGCTCTTATAAACAGATACATTCCCAGGGGAAAAAAAAAAAATCTGTGAGTACTTTTGATGTCATAGATGCACAATAATGGACTTTATCTAAAGCCAGACAAACTCTCTAAAAGAGATTGTGGTGTACACTTATGCCAGCAGGTGCCAGCCTTGCTTTTTTTTAACCACTATTTGTTCTTTACATGCTTGGCCAGAAGCTCCACCCTATGTCCAGTTTATTTCCCTGCTACTCCCAAACCCAAACTTTGGAAGAAAACACTTCTGCATGTGACCAGTTTGTCAGTGATACTAAGCTGAAAGACCTTTTCAATTTGTATATTTTTGTTTGATTTTCTAGGCATGGAGCACACACTCATCAAAAGGCCTATGGTGACACTGTTTTTTGGGACACCCATCTGCCATAAACATGCTGCCAAAACTCCAACATTTCCCCCAAGTGATCTTAATTACATTTTGCAGGCTCTGACTAATCTTGTCCTTCTGTGTGACAAAGAATGTTTTAAAGAATGTTGCAATTGATTTGGAAACCTCTATATTTAGACACTGGCACTCTTAGAGAACTCTTCATCTGAAGCTTGCAGCAGCAGGTTTCAAGAAGGAGAAAAAGTTGGAGAAGAGGGTTAGGAACTGAACTGATAAGTGGATTTTTTGTCTTGGGTTGCTCTGAACTCTGGGAAAACCATGACCTTCCCCAGCAAGCCAAAGAGAACCCCTTTCTGCATACATAAACTTCACATCAGGAATAATGTGTTTCTGTCACGTAACCTTATTGGGAGAGACAAGAAAATCCTGTAACAAGAAGAGTAAAAAAGGTGCTTCCAGTGAGATCAAGTCACAGCAGCTCCCTGTGTTAAGTGCATACATCACTGCATGTGAACATCATCTATTTAAATGAAGACCTTTAAGGAAAGCATGGGTTAAAGATAGAATCATGGAATCATTTAGGCTGGAAAACACCCTTAAAGGTCATTGAAGATATCCCTAAGTAAGTGTGGAGCAAGGCACTGGAGCACAGGAGAGCTGTAGGACTTGGACATAAGAGTGCGAAGAAGATCTGGTGATGCCAAGAGGGCACTGGTGCCACAAAGACCAGGTTTGGCTCTACCCTTCATCATGCTTTGACAAGGTCTCCATTGATTCTGTCTGTCCAGCCACAGCACATTCACCAGACAAAGGCCAAGATGGGACTTACAAACAGTCAGGCACACCTCCCTCTCAAAGGTCTCCAGCTGTGACTGGTGGCTGAAGATGATGCCCTTCTGAAGGGAGACAGAGATCATCATGAAATCCTGAAAAGGAGATGTTCGGGAAGAAAAAGCCCTCAACAGCTTCAGGGGAAGAAAAAAAAAATCAAACCTCTTCAAGATAGCCTATGTTGGGCATCCCATAATACTATTAATTTCTAAGAAAAGAAACTAAATTAAACCAAACAAATATAATAGTAGTCATAATCATAACAACAACCACTCTTCATTCTAGTTCTCTAAGACCTCAGGGCTAGAAGAAATTATACAGAAGTTGTTTTTTTCCCTACACACTCCTCACCAGGCAGCACCAGCCAAACTGCTTGGGATAAAACCACAKAGAGTATGTCTCCAAACTGAGTTATGACATTCACTAAGGCAGCCTCTCCTACCTGCCAATGGCCATCATCATTTGCACATCAGTGATGCTGTCATCATTGGTTAGGTTTCTTATGACACCATCCATGAGCTCCAGAGGGACAAACTGAACCACACTGGCCAAGGCGTTGGATGGTGCTTCCTGCTCCTCTGCAAGACATGGATGAGCCCCAGCAATGAAGATGTTAGTCGACAGGAAAACCAGGCACATGAGGTCATTTCTTGTCTTAAAAACCAAATCATTTCTGCCCACATAAATAGAATCGTAGAATTAGTTAGGTTGGAAAAGCCTTCTAAGATCATCAAGTCCAACCATTAACCCAGCACTGCCAAACCCACCACTAAACCATGCCCCCACGTGCCACATCCACACATTATGGAGTGGATACTGAGCTAGTGCCAATGAGCAATGTAGAGTCTGCCATGGCTGTGCCAGGAGGACAATTCCCCGAATCCCAGTGCAGCACTTAATGAAGTTGGATCTCAGCAGATGGGCTGCTGCCTGAAGTCATACATAGCCCCAAGGGAGGAAAAGATCACAAGCATGAGAACATGTTTGGGCCAACTCAGGCACCAAATTTCCTCTGCTTGCTCTCTTTTTACTGAGTACTGCAAATAATTGCAAAGGGATGCAACTGCAAGTTTGCCTGCCTGGAGACAGGCCTCCTTCCAAAGGATAAGCCTGTCATACAGAGATCTCTGAAAAACCCATCTCCTGTGGGCTTAGGAATAGCTAGAGCAGGAGCTCACCAGCTCCTCATGGCACTGGTACCTCCAAAAACCTTCTGAAGCCCTCCACAAAAACCTAAAGGCCCCAGCAGCTGGACAAATATCTTCTGTCTCACTTTAAGACAACCTCCAGACAGACAGCAGGGCTTCATACCTCTAGGTCAGTGAGAAATAATTGCTTAATTTCATCCCTCATCACTGGTAGGGAGCAGACCGTGGGGTACCACCAAGTCAACCATGAGAGAGTGACATTTCTAAAAGCTGTCAAGTTCCACTCTAACAAGCTGCAGATAAGGTGCTTTCCCCTAAGCCCAGCTGATGCTGGAAACTGCTGAACATACAAATTTGTGCTGCAAATGTTTCAATCCTGTTAACAGCTCCTGTGTGCAGACTCTCTGTGGTTTCAGAGGGATATTGTTTTCCCAGCTCAAAGCCCTGGGTAACTTTTAGAGATGCTTGTTCAATATATTTAATCTGTGGCTGCATTTCCATGGTGGATGAGAACCCTGCAAGATGCCAAACTAATTGAATTTGACTTCATCAAAGCCAACATTTACATTCCCAACCTTTTTATATTATTGTTTTTAAATTACCTGTTGAAGAAATGATAGTGAACAGTTCCTTCAGAGAGGGTAGGATGGCTGAGGTCTGAGTCCTCCAGATCCTTTGCAGCAGACCACTCACTTTGTTGACCTGCTCCAAGAACTCCATGATCTCCTCTTCCCCCTCGGAGACGCACTGGAACTGCCCGATGCACCGGATCAGCTGCTGACAGAACAAGAGCTGGTGTTTTCCCGTGGGAATGCACTGAGGATGCTGGGTTAAGAGTTTGCTGATCTTCGCACACTGCTTGGGGCTGGGCCTCTCACAGACTTTCCGGAGCACCTCGATCCTCAGTAAGCTAAAGATGCTGTTTGCTGATGGGCTTTCCAGAACAAACTGCAGTCCTAACTGGATGTAATCAAGTACATAATGGCTTCTCTTCCCCAGAGGTCCATAGCCTTCCTGGAGAAGACTCAGCAGGAAGCGGACATTGAAGAACTCCTCAAATTCCTCTGGGTGATAGTGGCCATAGACCTCCAAAACCTCTTTCCCAATCTCTCTTTTGTACTTGGTGTCCCCAGTGAGGTACAGCTTGGTAGACAGCTCCAGCATGGACCAGCACTGCTCGCTGTCCATCGGCTGCTTCGCCGCCTCAATGACTCGCCTCACAAGCCCTTGCTTCACGTTGTTGGGGTAAGAGGACATCACCACAGCTTCCAGTATCTTATCCATCTCTGCTCCCTGCTCCTAAAAGAGAGGAACAGAGCAGCAGGTTAAATCAAGGAGGGTCTGCTGAGCTTTCAAGGCTAGGTTGGGGCAAGGGAGATCAAAAAAGCAGAGCTATCTGGGACCACTGAAGAGGATAATTCTTGTGCCCTTTTCATGGTGGCATTCAGTAAGGTTTTCACTCTGGCTACGTTTGACTGAGACTAAAGCCTCAAACTGAACGAATACACAAAAATACAGAACTTCTTCAGATTAATCACACATTTGAGCATTTTTGTCTTGCAAACAACCAACTACAGACCCATGTAGGGGACAAGCAGGGAATTAAGGGAGCCAAGATTTTACACTGATGTCTGCTGGCTCAGGCATCCTCAAGAGGCAAAGATGCTCCCAATGACTGTCTTCACATTCAGGGAAGGAGAGAAAAGCCCTGGGAAGCAGAGGTGGGATTGCAGCCTCTCTCTGCAATGGCAAGGGTGTTTGTTTAACATTTACACCATGCTGCCAGCCACTCCATCTGAGTGGTGCAGTCTTGGCTGCTCCCCAGGGACCTCCTGCATTTGTATGCGGGACCAAAGCAAGCGGGGAGAGAAACTGCAGAGTCAGGCAAAGTTTCCCATTTGTCACAGCCTGAATTCACCAGCAATAAAGCGTTAGAGGAGAGAGTTCTTAAAAAAAAACCAACCAACCAAACAAGGAATTCCCAAGGAAAAGCTCAGAATAACATTTATAACCAGGTGTTGAATGCACTACTGAACAAAAAAAACCCAAAAACCCAAACCATTATAGAGTGATAAAATTATACAATCAGGATTTCTTAAAATGTATTACAGGGACTATATAGAAGCTCATCCACAGAAGGTCCCCCCAGCACAATGCACTGCAGAAATACACGTTTAGAGAAGGTCCCTTCCTGCCTATAGCCTGAAATGAGCCACTCATGTATCTGACCAGAATAATAATCACCGCCTTTCTGTTCCTCAGCTTCCCTATCTGTGAAATGAGGACAACATGCACCAGTTCCTAGAGGGTTGATTGAAAGATCCTTCGCTAGCACTTGGGAAGCATTTGAAGGTTTTCAAGTGGACAGGGTTATATTAATGAAGAATACACACGCAGGTGACATGTTTTACAGATGACATCSAGAAGAGACCTCAGCAGATGCCATCCAAGGACCATACCACCCCTGGAGTAAGCCTGTATCCGAGCCAGAGAGTATCTTTTCTCCTGGTAGACAGCTGCTTGAGGGTGGAGAAGTAAAACCCATGCCAGACACAAACATCAAGCTCTGACTCACAGCTGCTTGGCTGGGAAGCCTTCCCACTTCACCAAACATCACCTCTTCCCATCATTGCTTCCCCCACAATCTCACAGGATGAAAAAAACCCCCATTATTGATAAATATATATTTATAGAGAGCCACCTCCAATCCAGCGATGACCGCAGCCTACATTGCAATGGCTCTCCAGGAACCACCTTGCCCTTTCTGGGCCCTGCCTGCTGACTCATACATTCCTCTGCTCATGTGCTGGATTTATTTTTCCCCATCAAGCATTACTGCTGCCTTCCCTGCAACATGCTATGGCAGAGCTAATGCTCTCCATCATACTGTTTTCCCAGGATAGAAGACATAAGCGGAACTCCCGAGGGACCAGACTGCATTAAACCAGTAGCAAATGAGGACAAGGTAAGAGGAGAAGACAATACCCCATAGGTAATGTCTTTTCACCTCAAACAGAAAGTACCACAGTGTCAGTAAAGGCTAAAAGTCAACCTAGAGAGCAGATAGGGCTTGCAGACAGTCCAAAATCAGGAGGAGCATTTGTCCTTGCTGTAGCTCTTGGTTACCTTGGCCATACAGAAACTGGCACAAATTTGCAGTTAGGCTGGTACCCCCTTCACCTCTTGTCTGCAGCTTCCCAGCCTGAGCTCAGACACCCTGGACATCTGGCAGATAGACAAGGGACCAGGAGGAGACAGGAGGATCTACAGTGCTCACTGGTTATGTCTCACCATTTCTTTCCCTGGAGCAATCCATGCTGAGCCTGGCACAGCAATTTGGAAGCGCCACACAGGCAGGATGGTCAAAAAACGACTACAGTTCTTTTAGACCTAACCCCATCAATCACCACAGTCCCCTGTTGTATGTGGTGTTGGGTGCTCTCACTGCCCCTCTCAGGGGTGATGGCTGCCCACCACTGTACCCCGTATGACTGTGCTTTTAGCTACTTTAGCGTTGCCAGACTTCACCCAAATTTTTGATGCAAAGAGTCTAATTTCACCTGAATTTTGAGATAAACTTGCAGCTCCTGAAAGGGCTTGGTTCTTCCTCAGGCTAGTCAAAGAAAGGGACGTGAGGATGGGCTCCCTCAGCATTGCTGCCTGGAGTGCAACTAGGTCTCGTCTGACATAGGGTAGTGAGGACAAGGCTGAAACAAACTCCCTCCATAGTCAATAGACAAGTCCCAAAGGACCACCTTCCCCAGCAGGAAACATCATAATGTCTTATGTTTACATTAACATCTTGAAGACACAGTGGGAAAACCATGTGAGCCGACCTTGTGGTGAAGGGTCCATGTTTTCCTCACCAATGAAGGGCTTTACAGGACAAGGTTGGGCTTTAGGTAATGCAGTCCCCCTGCACCTCTCTAATCACCCTGGTGTCAGTGAGAGGGGACAAACAAGCCCATATTTCTGTTGTGTATCAGGGCAGACCAAACTGCTCCCTGGGTGTGGGCCAGACAAAACCAGATGCAGGAATGCTAGTCAGGGCATATATTACAATCTTAGAACTACATTAAAGCAACATCTAAGTGGCTTTGTAATATGCAATAATAAATATTATAGTCTTAAAACTGCACTAAAAAAGCATTCTACACTAAAAGATCATTCACATCTCAAAGGCTAGGAATTAAGATGGCTAATTCAAGCCAAGCACAGCTCCAGATGCTTTCAGAGAGATATTAGTTTAAGTATCTAATATTAACTTTTTTTCCCCCCAGGACCTCCCTGGAGAGTGAATCAGGGTTTGCAGCAGAGCAGTAAAGTGATCTGGAGTGTTGTCTGTAAGATCACTGTCTCATTTGTTGTAGAAATTGGAAGTGTGTCATAAATAACCCAGGGAACTGCACGAGAGGGAAGGACAGTTCATTGTCGGGCAGCTGAATGCTGCCTTGGAGATCTGGTCCCTGGTTCTCCTCTGTTTAATACTGAAATAAAGAGACTAAATGTTCAGACAATCAGGCTTCTATAATGAGTGTTCCTGAAGTAGAACAACCTTTCTGCACTTCTCCCTCACCAGCATTAACAACACACTGAAGAGCTGGGAGGATYGGCTCATTCCTGCTTGTGAACAGAACCAAGTTCCTGGAGCACACGAGGATGAAGTAGAAGGTCAAAGAGTTAATTATTAAACTGAAGAGTCACACTGAGGTTATGTAGCTCACATAAAACAGAAAGTACACAATATGAGCTTTGCAGAGAAAAAGAAAAAATCCCATGAAATGGCAAAACTGTTCTGCTCCCCTGGTGAATGACTGGCAGAAACAACACAGGCAAAATCACAGAATGAGGAGGAAAAGAACCTTGGGAGGTCTCTATCCCAAACCCTGCACACAACTGAAATCAACTCCAGCTGCTCAGGGCTTTATCCATTAAGGTCTTGAAAATATCCCAGGATGGAGATCATACAACCACCCTGGGCAACCTGCTCCTGCTCTAATTAGCTCGTAGTGGGAAGTCTTTCTCACTTTCCAGCTGGTAGCTCTTGTTTCAATTTATGTCTGCTTTTGTCATTCTCCTGCCTTGTACTCCGGTAAAAAGCCTGGATCCATCTCCTGAATAACTTCCTTGTAGCCACTGGGGGGCTGCTATCTGTCAATCCTCGCCTTCAACAGTTCAAGAGGTTAGACCATCCCAGTTGAGTTCATCTCAAAGTGTCCATTCCAAAATACTTTGCATTTGTCCTTGTTGAATTTCACGAGGTTCATGTCAGCATGTCCTGGCCCTCCTATATGGCAGCCCTGCCTTCAAGCATATCAACTATTCCTCAAGTCCGGTATCACTCACAAATTTGATAAAATGAATTTCATCTCCCTCTCCAGATTGTTCATAAAAAATATTACAAGGAAAGGTCCCGGGATAGTTCCAGCCTATTTCCTACCCAATTAGCAGTCCGCACATGTGTCTCTGATAGAGGGATGGTGCAGGGTATCATCTCAAAAACCTTACTGACATCAAAGAAAATGCTTGCTGACCACAAGATGGGACCCTGCAAGGACAGACACCCAATCATGCTCTAGAAACCAGAGAGGGAAAAGGAATTTAAGCCAAGAGCAGCATTGGCTAGCTTAGCATCACTCTCCAAACTGAGTAAACTGTGAAAAAAAACCCAAATGCCAACCTCAGGATGAAAAATCACCTTTGGCTTTGCTTGGGTCTAGTCTTCATAATCGGTACTGTTCAGAGGTGTACTCATAGTTCTCTTCTGCCTATTCTTTTTCTTTAATTAGGATTCATTTCAATTGAAATCTATCCAATTACTTCTGAATCAATTCATTCCTTTATCCCTGCCAGCAGCAGATTTCCAGTAAAGGCTCCTCAGTACTTTTTGCAGAATGCAGTACCAGTTCCCACACCCCAGGTCTTACAAAGCTCTGAAAACACAGATACAAGATGTACCTTACCTTTAGGAAATCTTAGTAATAAATTCAGCACAATTCCTACAATGGCATCATAGAGACTTTGATAAATACCCCTAAAGAAAGAAAAATAATTCCCACCATTCAAACATAGACTGAGATGTGAAGTGATTTGCTTCTTACTTACAAAGAAGAAAAATATCTACTTCCCTGAACTCCCTGGAGGTCTGGAAGTASAGAAATGAGACTCACCTTTTATTGTCCTTAACTCCTGCTGAAATGGTTTCTTTTATGTCAGCCAAGACATTACTGCTATTCCTGCTGCATCCTCCAGGCAGCCAGGCAATTAGGGCTCAATCCTGCAGCATGCTGAGCTGCTGCAGGATAAAAGGGAGCTCATAAAGCGCTTTGCTAGAGCACAAACAATACTGTGTTCTTCAAAATTCCTACAAAATCTGCCATGACTTGGTATACAACTTCTTACAAGGACCACCTCTGTTGTCACCTCAGTAGATCTGTTTTCCAGAAACATCAAAGTAATTGTGTACTACCGACTTTTTTTGCAAGGAACAAATGTCCAATGAATTCATAGGCAAAGAGGATTTTTTTTTGGTTCAAAGTGTATCTCTGTTCATCCAGCCAAGAAAGGGAAACCACAGCCTGCACATCATTACCACATCTAACAGATACTCACACTCTTGTAGCAATATGAAAACTGAGGTACATCTAGACCACCGAATCATGGAATAGTTGGAAGGGACCTTAAAAACTATCTAGATCAAAGCATTTGCTCAAGGATATGCAATAGGTTGTGACAGAGCCAGCAGCCAAACCATTTCAGATCTGCAAATATATTAATGGTGATTCTCCACTGTACTTTGCTTTCAGCTGCTGAGTTGCACCCAATGAAGTGCCATGGCAGGGCAGAGCACCAAGTTTATTTTTATGAGATCTGAGCAGAAATTCAGAGCTAATAACTGCAGAAAAATCCTGTTAAATAGCCCTTTAGAAAGAGAAGTGAGACTCTACCCATCTGCAGTCGTAACAGGGAAAAATTGCCAGCACAGAAGCCTGGCTGAATATTTTGCACATGATTATAATCTGCCTTTCTAAATTCACCTTCTCTTTTCAAGGAGATTACATATTCTTTGCTTCCCATCTCAGACTGTTTTCCAGTGGCAGATTGCACTTGTGTTGTGTGTCTCCTACTCACTAGAGTTAATGACTTTTGGCTGACGAGGCTCTTGATGCTTTTCTGTCCTTGGAATCAGAACCTTCCCTTAGTACAGCACCAGCGGAGATTGCCATTCACCACAGGCAATAGCAGATTTGGAGCAGGAGGTTGTCCCTACACTCTGCAGGACCTTCCACCCTGCTCAGCAGCTTTCTGTTCTCTCCAGAGAGTAAAGATTTATTTAAGGCACTGTCACCCAACTGGACTGTTGGCATTTCTCATGGCTTTGCTGTACATCAGGGACTCCACCTTGAGAACAATGAGTTTCTCTCCTATGGCCACAGACTTTTAGGGATCTCAAAAAAGTAACCAACCAGAAGATATCTACTTGCAATCAGCTTAAATTTATCCTATAGTAATTCCTACCTTCTTTAAAATTTGTTCATGCTTTAGATCCACAGACCACTGTGGACCCTTTTCCWTTCTTCTGCAGTACCACATTTCTCATTGTACTTTTTTCCTCTAAAGCATGATAAATATGTTTGATCACACCATACAATTCTATCAGCCGTCTCCAAGTGACAGCAGTGCTGGGCAAGCTGCCCTACCTCAACCCATCTATCTTACCTACCCCACCCTGTTCTCTAGTTCCTCCAGCGCTGCTTCTTTGATCCCTCTGCTGCACACAGATCCCCCAGTTTCTTGTCTTGCTCTGTGTTTTTTGCTGTTAGGCACTCAGTCATCAAATAAAAAAAAGGCTTTGGCTGGATGTCAGAGTGATCAGTGCACTACTAAATAAAGCCTAAGGCTCTAGCATTTCATCCTCTCTTTCTCCGGACTCCTCCTCCCAGCTCCATTCCTCCCCTCCAGTCAACAGCCACATACACACACCTCTAGTACCTACTGGTATCCTTTTCTAATAAAGCATCTCAAAACCATCACTAGCATATTATCAGCCATTCTGGTACGGATACAGAAAGCAAGACACAAGGAATTCAATTCCTCTCTCTCATTGCCTTGAAAACCAGCAGCAGAGAAAGGCACATGAGGCAGGGCTTGCTCTAACCACCAGACCAGCACTGACAAACCACTGGCTCTGTGGCTAAGCTCAGCATCAACCCCAGATAAAAATAACCCACTCCAGCTGCTTTTTAACTCTCTGAATATATTTGGCATTGRATGCCCAAAAGCTCTGTCCTTCCTGCACTAGGTAAGTTTTTCCAGTTTTTCCTCCTCACATCCCCCAGTTGAAGATATCTTCCCTTTCTTTCACCAAAAGACTTCTGCTTTCTTCCTTAGCCAGAGCTCTCAGCCCGGGCTGTGACACCCTACTTCCACAGGGCTTTATCTGGAGTGCCCAGATCCTGCACTGACCTTCAGGCCAACGTCCTTTCTATCATCGTCCCTGGAGACTGTAAATAAAACTACTCCGGAAAGCTGGTTGTTTTCTTGAAGGTATTTATAGCATTAAAATCACTCTTCTTTCTTCAGGTTTCTGTCTGCTTTTGTCTCTGTATAGAAATTAAAACCCTGGATATAACCCAAGGAAAAACCACGTCCTGTTCACCAAAGCATACCAGACTGAGGGCGGATACTGCCAACGCTGGCTGGGATTCATCAGACACTGCTTCACTGCTTGGAGACACAGAGATCTCCAATTTTTTTGGTGGTGCCTTCAGGAAAGAAGAAATGGGATATGATGCCCATTTGAGACCTCAGTTTCCCTCCAGCCTCCAATATACTTGGTTTTGCATCAGCCAATTCAGAAACCAGGAATGCAAAGTGAGACCATGGCAAACTTTATGGACTCCATCACAAAGATGCCCAAAGTATTATGAGATCCTTTCCCAGGTGAAAGCTCAGCATCCATCCTTTCAGCCTAGGTAGGGCATGCAGTTGAAATTTCCCTGCCACCAGATGCAGCAGGGTATAGCTGAGTTCCCAAAGTGCTGTGAAAACCTCAAAGCAGTGCAAATATTCCAACATCTGTTTTTATTCTTCAGTAATACCTGCAAAGTCCAAGTCAGGGCAGATCTAACCTGAAAGTGGGTTGGATCTCAGCTAATCTGAACTTGACCCTCACTTCCAGAATCTTTTGGCTCTCTATGGGATGGAAACATCCCTAGATGTCTCTCCCCAGGTCAGCTTCCCTGGGGAAAATCTGAAGCCATCTTGGCCAGTTTCTTATAACAAGATGCTGTCTTGTAAACAGGATTGCAAAGCCCTGCAGGCACTGAGGGAATGCACACACACCCACTTCCCAATGTTGCTCCTGAATCTCTCCTTCCAAGCATTCACATGTAGCCTGATTCCCAAAAAGCCAAATGCTTGAGCATCCCTCCTCCATCATTCCTTTCTGCATCCTGACCACAGAGCATCCCTCTCTCTAAGCATCTCTCTGGGAATCCCCAAACCTGGGCCTTTCTCCCAAACCCCTCCCTACAAGCATTCCTCTCTTGAGCATCCTTCCTGCATCTCGACCTTTTGAGCAATCCTTACTCCAAGCATCTCCCCTGCATGCCTCCCTCCAAGCCCTCCACTACATCCCAACGCCAGAGCATCCCTCTGAGTATCCCTCCTAAGCATCCCTACCCTTTCCCTGAGTACCCCTCCCTCTGAACATCCCAGTTTCTGAGAACACCAACTCCATACTGACCCTCAAGCACCCCTTACTCCCAGATCCTTCCTGCATCTCGACCCCTGAACAACCTCCTATGCCGTGGCTGCCAAGAATTCCTGCCTTTGAGCATTCATCCTGCACCCCTTCCTCCAAGTATCCCTCCCGCATCCCGACTGCACCACTTCCCCCAAGCACCCCTCCTGCACCACTTCCCTTAAGCAGCCTATCTGCATCCCTCATCCCGAGCATCCCTCCTGCACCCCTCACTCCGAGCATCCCTCCAACATCCCAGCCCCCGAGCATTCCTCCTGCATCCCTTCCGTGAGCACCCTTCCTATACCCTTCTCGATGAGTATCCTTGCTGAATGCCTCAGCCAGAGCACCCCTCCTGTACTTCGCACCCGAAGCACCCCTCCTGCATCCCTCACCCTGAGCATCCCTCACGCACTTCTTTCCCCGACTATCCCTGCTGCATCCCTTTCCCTGAGCATTCCTCCTGMATCCCGAGCCCAGATCTCCGCTCCTGCCCCCCTTCCCTAGCACTCTCCCGCCCTCCCTCCGATCACCCCAACCCCTGACCGCCCCGCTCCTGCACCCTCTTCCCTTCCCCCCGCCCGCGTTACCTCCGGCCGGGGCCGGGATGCGGCGYGGCCGGCTGCGAGCCGCAGTCCCGGGGTAGCGCTGGGCAGGGCCGAGGGCGGSAGCGAAACTACATCTCCCAGCGGGCCGGGCCGTGCCGTGCCGGGCCGTGCCGGGAGCGCCGCGCCCCCCGCTTCCTCCGCCTCCCTCCGCCTCCCGGCCAGCGGCGGAGCTCGGCGGCTGGAGGGGGCGCAGGTGGGTCCCCGGCGGGGCTGGGGGGGATCCGCCCGGCTGGGGGGCGTGGGGAGGGCCGGGGGCACCCCCAGCCGAACTCCCCCAGGTGGGGAAACGGAGGGAGGCGGAGGAAGCGGGGACCGGCGGCCGGGAGCTGCGCGGCTGGTCCGCTGTGGGATGCGGGAACGACGGGTGAGCCCCCTCTCAGGGGGAATTTGGGGTTATTATTTTAGTATTTTAAGCTAATTTAGTAGTGTGAGCGCCTGGCTGTCTAGGGAGGAGCCGTACCTTTGGTTGTCCGTAACAGGGTCAGGCTCAGCGCCACTCTGCAAACTTTGCACACACCCCCACCCRCTTCCAATAAAACGTCTCCGAAATTTAAGGATTCGCAGCCAATCTAAGCCCTGTATGCCCACAGCCGGGACATATAGCCAGCTGGGTCCGGCCGGCTGATGGGCATGACATACGCCCTGCAGAGAGTCTAAATCTGAGTAGTACCTACCTCGTTAGTGTGATTTCTGAGTGGGATTTGCTGTGGAGCAGCAGCATCCGTGCTGGGAATTTGCCGCCCTTTAATTGCAAGGATGCTCTGGAAGTGATGGTGTCAGTGGCAGATGGGGTGGAARCTTCACTGCTGAACCACCTCGTGTGTCCATCAAGCAGGTGGTGGGCTACCACGTGTGCGGATGAAGTTGTCCAGGGAGGAAATAAAGTGGTCCATGAAGGAAATAAAGAGTATCTGGAAGATACTCTAGGGGTGCCAAGTGGTATTTACGTGGATGCTTGGACAGGACATTGAAAATCAGTGAAAACTTTTGCCAGAACTGGCATTAAATGGATATATTGGGCTGTACAAAGGGTTACATCAGCTGCGTGGAAGGAAAAGTGATGCTTCCACTGCCATGAGACCCCAGGTAGGCTCCTTTCTGGAGGCGGTAGCAGTGCCCTCCTGACCGCCGGCATTGCCCACGCAGCGGCCCTGAGCCCATGGGGGTTGAAGGTCACAGCAGGAGAGCACCGAGCACTGCAGCACTTGGGTTTTTATTCTCCAGACCTGGCTGCAGCCGCATCCGTGTGGCTCTGCGCTCCCTCTCCCCCTCCATCTTGTCGTCAGCCGCTCTCCTTCAGCAGCACTTAACCTTCGTTCCGTTCTCCTGCTCCCCGCTGTGCGCTGCTGCTTTTGTTCCTCTTCTCTCAGGAGGAACCTGACCTTTGCTTTATAATATGGCTCCTTGCTTTTACTAACTGGGCACCAGCTCTATTTTCCTATCTCTGCCTCCTTACCCCTTCTCTTTATGCGTAAATCCAGCATCTGCAGGGAGCCTACACGAATCCTTCTGCATTCAGCTGCATCCCTAAGCAAGCAGCCCAGGAGATGCTCAGGGGCATGGAGGAGCAGGTTTGGGAAGGGATGAACACACCCCATCGCACACAACAAACCAGGATGTTACGAAACTGCCGTTCACGCTTTCCCATCCTTTATGCGTCTCACGGGCAGAACAGCGTTTCTGTGTTTAACAAAGCAGGGTCAGAAAATAAAATATAAATTAAATATCAATTAAACATAAATAACTGCCAGATAAGCAGCTGCGCTCCAAAGGTGGACAGTCAGCGTGTCTATCGCCTGGTATCGCAGCCGCCGGCAGATCGATACCGATCCTGTGGCAAGAAAGAGAGAAAGGAAGGGCAACCCGTCGTTTCCTGCCTCACGCCTGCTGGGAATTTGAGTCCCCTCCCAGAGCTCGTCACCATATCTCCCGTGCCTGCCTCGGGGTGAGCGGCCTTTCCCCAAACGCCTGCTGGAAATTTCCAGAGGCATCACAGCAATCCCGAAACAAAAAGCTACTGTGCTGCCCCGCGGGCGCTTCATTTTGGGATCTAYTGCTCCTGGCACACACTCCATGCTCTGCTTCACCGACTGAATTTTAAGCCTCTTAAATGCTGTTCTGTTGGAGGGGTTCATATTGAGTAAGTGTCCAAAATGAGGTGGGTCCGTTCTGCAGCGATGGGAAAACATGGGATTTCCTCTCTATGATTACCATAAATAAGCATATAGGGTGCAGAGACTGTACTGGAAATGTTTAATCTTCTGTGGTAGAGGAGGAGCTCAGTAAACGTGCATCGGGGATACATTAAGGGAGGGTGAGTCTATCCTTGAAATGGATTTTGTCCAAAATTTGTACTAAAACTCAGGTCTCATTGATGCCTTCTGTTTGCTGAAAGCTAGGTAGGTCGGTTGAGGTGTTTTGTGGGGTTTTTTAAATCCTCTAAATACTATTTTTTTTTTTTTGTTTCTGCCCTCCCCTGTTCTTTTATTATCATTTTTATCCTCTTTCATGGGGTGACTTCTAGGCTTCAAACTGCCTTGTTTGCAGCTCCCATAACACAGGAGGGCACGAGCTCGTAGCTGAGGGTCTGCATTTCCTCCACAARATCGTCCCTTTTACAAGAGACATGGCACAAAACTTCCCTGCAGATGGAGTCACAGCAAGTGCCATGGGTTTGGCCGTGTCCAGATGTGGAGTTCTCAACTTCATGAGGCTTTGTTTGTTTTGGTTTTTTTCTCAGGTATTTTGTAGAAAGTGGAATTTTTACCTCAAACCAAAACATGTATGTATTTCAGTAAGACACAGTGGAACAAAGTGATACATGCGAAGTGTAGGGAAACCAGGGCAAAACCCGGAGCAGAACGASCTTTGCACAGGAGGGAGCATCTTTGCCCTATCATGTGCTCACCATTAATAAGCTCTAATGGAGCAGACTGGAGTCCCATCCTGCAACAAGCGTCGTCTGCTGAATCCCATTTAAAGTCTCCAGCAGCCATACAGGTGCCCAGCTATTTCTTTTCTCATGCTTCCTTTTGAGCTGAAATCAATCCTGCCCCTCCCAAGGCAGAGTTACTTCCTATAAAGCACTACCTGATCTGTCTCTTGTAACATTTATCTACTTGATGTGGCTTTCACCAGCTCYCTTGGGCAATACTCAAAAAGCCAGAGACGTTTTTAGTCTGGCTGSTCTTCCTGATGCTTAGCAGAAATGGTCCCTGGCTTGCTTTAATTTTATTGCCACTTAGGCATTCTTCATTGAGCCGGTCTAAATAATTAATTTCTTCTTTTTTTCTTTTTTTCTTTTCTTTTTCCTGTGTGTGTATTTTGTGGTTCATCATTACTCCTCAACTATTTCTTACAGAAGCTGCACATATTTCACCTGTCTTAATGGTGAAATGTAACCTGTCATAGTACARGTTTTCAAATTTTGGTTGTGGAGGGATATTTTACGGGTGAGCTATTGCAGGCAACACTATAAAATTAACCAGCAGTACAAGACTTTATAAAGTTAGGCGGCACTGGTACAGGCTGCACAGAGAAGCGCTGGCTGCCCCATCCCTGGAAGTATTCAAGGCCGGGTTGGATGGGGCTTTGAGCAGCCTGGTCTAGTGAAGGTGTTCCTGCTCATGGCAGGGGAGTTGGAACAAGGTAATCTTTAAGGGCCCTTCCATCCCAAGCCATTCTATAATTGTGTGATTCTATGAAATTAAAACCATTAAAAACAATGACTCTGTAAATGGCCATGTAATGTTGTATCTGGTAGCAAAAACCCCTCTTGCTGTCACAGCATATGTTAACTCATCTTTCAGGGGATGCTGCAATGTTAATGCCATGTTTAAGGGCTTCAGAGGCCATAAGCAGCCTGTGGGATAGACTTTGGAAACTTTAACAACTCAACGTGATCACCTCCTACCACATTACAGATTTCTTATGGTTTGTTGCTCTGTTTAATTAATCTCATTAATTAAATCCCCTGAATGACACTAGGATCAGCCTGTTGTCTGCATCTTGGGCATTGCCTCTGAAATCCGAAAGGATTGATTCATTTTCCTTCCCTGACATATTTAAAGTGAAATCTGTGTTGGCAATCAATTTCTTTTCCTAATAAAAATCCTGTTAAAAATTGTCTTTACATAGAGATAGAGATCTTTTGGCAACCACATAAACACATCTATAACTTCAGACTTCCCATTAAACTGCATTTTTTTTTTTTTTTTTTTTGCTAAAAAGGACAGACTACAGCCATATGCATTTTTCAGAGTGGTTAAAAACATAGTAATATTTGTGCCATTTGTTTACATTTTACTTACATTGGCAAATCATGACTGATGGGGTTTTTTTTGTTTTGCTGATTACTTGTAYACTTTTGGGTTTTTGCCAAGTTGGGTGAAACAGGCACTCAGTTAAATTATGTATACAGAATTTTATTTATTAGCTAATTAAAGCGCTCTTAAATGTGATGAGTACAGGAGAGGGCAAATAAGCTTATCCAAAGCTGTTCTGCATTCAAAATTATTATCAAAGTGGTATGATAATGATGGTTCTAAATACGTGAAGGCATCAATAAGTGAAAACAGGTAAATTTTGTCATTTTGCATACTTTCATACCTTCCTGCTGTGTCAACCCCCATCACGCTCCCAGATTTGAACCAGTTATTTGCTGAACTAAATTCATGCAATAGAAGGTTATTACAGAAATGTTCTCTATGCAGCTTTTGAGGATGCTCCTATGAGTAAAACCCAAGTTAAAATTTACAAGCCCTGGTCAGTTGAAATGCTCAGGTGCTCAGGGAACAGCTGCTATTCAGGAGTTTGACTTTTTCATAYAGGTAACCACTGCACTGCTGGCTTCTCTGAATTTACATCACATGATAAGATTATGATTTTAAATCAAATGTAGACTTTTACCCCCCATGATATTAAAGAGGTATTTAAATACAGGTTTCTCCAGAAGCACAAAATRTCTTGTGTTCTTCAGCCAAATCCACGTCTTCAGCTGTCAAATTAGATCTCTAGCTGATCTAATTAGAATGAATTTTAAGTGCTGCTTGGAGAGGAGCTACACAAAAGACTTCACTGTAATTCTCTGCTTCCAAGAACTGTAACCCAATTTGTACTTGTCCTTGGTGACTGCAGGTTATTTATGATACAGTCATAGAATGGTTTGGGTTGAAATGGACCTTAAAGATCRTCTAATTCCAACCCACCCACCATGGGCAGGGACACCTTCCACTAGACCAGTAGCCTCCCATGTCCAAGATCAGATGCTCTTGCTACCTCCTATTTGTGGAAATGCCACCAAGCAGAAGTCATTTTCATGCTGCATTCTGGGACAACCTTTATATTGCATTAGCAAAACACCCAGGCTTGATAAACTAGGGTGGGGACTGCAAATGGTGGTTGAATGAGCAAAGAGAGAAAACAGACAACCCATTTCATTTCAATCTTCACAGGTTTATGAAAAACATTTTTTCATAAACAAGTTTATAGGGAAAAAAGCAGCAAAGACTGACTTTCTTTCCCTAGCTACTCTCAAGTATGTTCGTTGGTCAATGCATTAAGTCCAGGTGGATGATAAATCCAGTAGACATTTGTGCTCATTTGTGCTGAAGTTTTGGGTCTTCTGAGGTACCCAGACTATCAGATTCATCTTCACACTATGAGCATATAAACCTCTAAGTAATGGGATGAATTAGGCAAAAGCAATTAGGAATGACAGCTGGGGAATAGTTATCCTGCAGCCTTATCCATGGGCAAGATGTTTCCATTGTTAAATGTTTGAAATTTAATCTAGTGCACGGGCAGTGGGGAGGTTCAAAATCAGAGTAGGCTGGTGTCCTGGGAGACCGAAATCTAGCCTGTATGGGTCTGTAGACTGCAAGATAGCCATGAGCAGAACAGGCTGGCCAGGATATGTGTGAACAATGCCCAGAGGTCGGAGAGCAGCAGAGCCCACATGCTGAGGGGGTGACTTCATGTCTGCCAAGCTCTGTGCTACTCTTGCAGTGCTGGAAGTAAAGCTTGGTTAGATTCCTCATGCTGTTGCTGGCAGCATAGCTRTGGTCTTCAGCTTCAGAGAGCTCATGTTACTGCCATATTTTGTTGGCACCTCCCTTTTGGATTGCTGATAAGACAACAGTTACAGGAGATGTTAACTTTATCTGTTCAGGTTGGACTGAGCGGTCTGCCTCTTAATTCAGGCTGTYAGTGAGGTTCTGGATCAGAGTAAACCTAGGATGGATTATGAGTTTGAAAATGTGTATGTTTGGACCATATGGTGATCTACAGATTGTGACTCTTGACCATGGGCTTTGTCAAGTGAAGCCTTGTCACAGACACATCAAGGGAAACATCTTGCTCTGCATCTGGCAAAGGCTGGCAGAGAGCATGAGAAAACAACTCTCATGATGTAGATAAGYAGGCTTGGGCTCAAAAACCTGAAAGCTTCATCTATGAAGAAGTTGTTTAGTCTAAAGCAGCCTGAAGGGCAGCAGAGATGGGAAGCAATGAACATGGCTTTTGGAGTCACTGTCAGTCCTGCTTCTASAGGCTGTGTTATTTGCAGGGAGGTGTGGGGAAGCTTCTGTTTGATGAAATGTGATAAAAAGGTAAAATCCATTTTAGGCTGCTTTTGTGAATGCTTAATTGTGCTGGTAGCAATGCTTTTACAGACATATTGCAAGCCCTTAGGGGAAAAAATACAGGGCAGCCACTCATGCTACAGAATTAGATCAGGTGAAGGCTCCACATGATCAGGTTTAAACAGTTCTTGACTCTAAATTGGGTAGAAGTCTTCAAGAGTGGGAAGTACACTGAGACTACAGTGCTAAGGGGGGTTTMGTACTGGAACAAATAGTTTTTTCTGGAGTATATTTGGCTGAGGTTAGTCACAAGAATAGTCTGTGGTCATGGGTACACRTGGTGTTGTGTTGGCCTACGCATCTTTACTTGCCAATTTTGTTGGATACATGGGACTAAGRGATACACAGGGAAAGTACTCTGGATTTAGAGATCTGATCTTTCCATTTTTATAGRCTGGGATATAGGCTGTGTGCCAAGGGCTAAAGAACAACGTGGAATATTAGTCTTAAACAAAAAGTGAAATACAGGCTCTCCTTTGACCTGTTAATTAACTGCCCTAGGTCAGCCAGGGTCAGTATTTCTTAGCAAAATGTGCTGCTGTCTAGAGATGTATTTGTTTTAGGATGCCACTAACACTATTATCTGGGTTTTAGCAGCCATAAAAGAACTGATATTCCAGCACAAGATGACCTTCTCCCTGTCTGTATTTTGCTGCAACTCCAGAGCTGATAACAGTGTGTAGTGTCTACGATTATTCTATTGCTAGTTAGGAAAATGCCTGCACTTCGATTTAATTTTGAGAGCTGTTTGGCAGCTTTCTGTTAAATGACTGTAGTTACTACAGCAAGAGCTACCTCCTGCCTCTGTAAGCAGACACTGGTGGGTTTCCTGCTGAACTGTTGATTGAGTCGGATTCAGTAAACAAGGAAAAAACAGATTTGCAGGTCCTTAGGTAGCAGGAATGATGGCCCACCTGTGCAAGACAGCTGAGCTGATCTGCAGTGGAGACAGCTACATAGCTCCTTTCTCTCCTCTTGCTCCAGCCCTGGCATTGGTCCAGTTCCAAGATACAGCAGAAACATATGCTCAATAGAAAATGTTGGGTTTTCTCCCTAAGCTGGCTCACTGTGGGATCAGATGAGTGCCAGAGGTGGCATAAGGGAGGAGGATGGTATGGTGGAGGGCGAAGGGAGGTCATATCCCTTCCTTAGGCAGTGATGCTTAACTGCACCTTAAAATTGCATCCTCAGTTTGTCTCAGCTGATTGCAGAGGCTCTGCATGGAAACAGTGTCAACTGGGATATGGCCCCAAATAATTAGCAAATGTTTTCTAGGGTAAAGCACATTGGAAGGAGAAAGCCTGGTGGCTTTTTTACTAAATGGAACTGCAGGCTGTCCTGTGCTTATGGTAGCAACTGCTCTCTGGCTCCCTGCTAGGGTGACTGCACTCAGATGTGTGTCAGGGGACTCTCCTGCAACAGCTTTGCTGCTTTAATCGTATCTTCACACACTATAGAAGATGTTGGGATGTGTCCAGTTCTTGTCCTGTCCTTTTTTGCCCCCGCTAAACTCTGTGTTTGTAAGGGAAGTGGGATCATACGAGCCCAGAACACAAATTCGAAGTCAGCCATCACTGTAGATATTGGTGGGAGAGATTTCACTTTTAGCATGATTGTAAAGTTTTGGAAGACTCATGATTTCTGGCACTAAACTGAATTAAACAAAGTCCTGTTCAAATCTGTTAGGAGAAAAAACATCCTTATGCTTGTTCTCAAGACACAACCTCAAAAAGTAATTCCTCACTTTTGATTTCTATGATGAATTCTTGCTATCTGGTTACCCTTATATATTTAGGACTATTGATCTCTGTAGTTCAACCTTTTAAAAAGGTCAATGCAACTAAATGTGTGGTATTGGATTTTTTTTTTAATTTTTTTTTTTAGAATTAGTCCCAGCACCGTGACTTTTCCATCATGTCAGAACCTATCACGCTCAATGTTGGAGGAAAACTCTATACCACCTCTCTGTC
Source organism: Amblyornis subalaris (assembly GCA_018881555.1). Classification (NCBI taxonomy): domain Eukaryota; kingdom Metazoa; phylum Chordata; class Aves; order Passeriformes; family Ptilonorhynchidae; genus Amblyornis; species Amblyornis subalaris. The sequence continues at coordinate 7,202,143 of JACAXG010000022.1, forward strand.
CACTCTGACTAGCTTTCCAGACTCCATGCTGGGGGCCATGTTTAGTGGGAAGATCCCAACCAAGAAGGACAGCCAAGGCAACTGCTTTATTGACAGAGACGGCAAAATCTTCCGCTATATCCTGAACTTTTTACGAACTTCTCACTTGGACCTTCCTGAAGACTTTCAGGAAATGGGCTTACTTCGACGGGAGGTAGACTTTTATCAAATCCAGCCACTGATTGAAGCCTTGCAGGAGAAGGAGGTAGAGCTTTCTAAAGCAGAAAAAAATGCCATGCTCAACATCACCCTCGATCAGAAGACCCAGACTGTTCACTTCACTGTCCGAGAAGCACCCCAGATTTACAGCCTGTCTTCCTCCAACATGCAAGTGTTCAGTGCTCGTATCTTCTCCACATCATGCCTATTCCTGAAGCTGCTTGGTTCCAAACTTTACTATTGCTTCAATGGAAATCTTTCTTCAATATCTAGTTACCTTCAGGACCCCAACCACTTGACCTTAGATTGGGTTGCAAGTGTGGAAGGCCTTCCCGAAGAGGAGTACACCAGGCAGAACTTGAAGAGACTCTGGGTGGTGCCAGATAATAAGCAAATCAATAGTTTCCAGGTGTTTGTGGAAGAAGTGCTGAAAATAGCCATGAGTGATGGTTTCTGCATAGATTCTGCTCATCCACATACTTCAGATTTCATGAATAATAAGATTATTCGCCTAATTCGGTATAAGTAGGAATGGCTGTTTATTGTGGTGCCAGCATGGARATAACACAGGTTAAGTGTTTCCCTTTAAAACACACTTACAGCCTAATTCAGAATCATGCTTATCTGGATTAAGAATCGCTAACAAGGAGATGATTTTCCTTTAATGTACTTAACAATACAACCTTTCAGAATATGTCCATATTCTAGACAGAAGCAATATTGTCTAGCACCTCAATTAAGGACTGGTTCTGTCTCTGCCTCCGCCTCTGACCTGCTGTAAAATTCTGGGGAAAATCACTTTCTGTCCTTTCTATGTTTTCCAGTTGGAAAATGGAAGTGATCCTTAACCTACATTGCTGGGGGATGTGAGAGTTYGGTAATCAAGGCTTGGAGTGTATCTGGAGAACAGATGCAGTGAAAGATACCATGGCRCTGCAGTGCAGCAGACAGCCCTAGGAGCACATTTGCCATGTCTTGATGCGCCTGTGCAGAGCATCCAAGAAGCTTGGTTGGATCCACAGAGAAGAAGCCTCCCCCCATGCACTCAATACAGCTGTAAAGGATGGTGCAAACTGCAATTGAGTAAGGGATGCCGTCTCTTTGGGTTCAACAAAGGATTTCTGTCACGCTGTGAAGCTGGCTTGGGTGTTTTTCTGAACCTTGTGAGGAAGCACCTGCTCTATTCTGCTTTCAGGGAAGCCGTGTTGGAATAATGTGACTAGCAAGAAAGCCATAGAAGAGAGAATGGTGTTTTTACAACCCAAGAAGATTAAACTTTTACTTTTACATTCCAAAGGCATTCAAGAAAACTAGTATTTTTCTTTCYCTTACAATGTTAATATTTGTCTGCAGGATGCTGCTGAAACTTTCTGAGGTGAAGACAGATTTTGGGGCAGAGGCCCCCAGATGTCTTCTAAATGTCTGAACCTCTTCTGGCCTTCTTTTGGGAACATCTCCCTTCAGCAGTGCCTGGAGTGCATGGGATGCTCTCTGAGTAGGATGGATTCCATCTGAAAATACAACATTCTTATCAGGTTACACCTAATATTTTTCATTACAAAAACAGAGGCTCATTTTTCCTATCCTGGTACATTGAGCCTTTTTTTGTTTAATATCCATGTGAAATGGTCAGGTCATTAATAGCATTTTACCTGCTTGCTTGGCTTCAGTGTCAGCTTGCCAGAAGGCGGCAGTGGGAAACCAGAGGTCAAGCTCTTCCCTACACACCTGGTCTGTGCTGTAATGAAGATCATAACTCACTAGTTGCATGTTGTCTCTAAATATCATTTGTGCTGCATTCAAGATGGTTCTTTCTCAGCGAATTACGTTTAAAAGTATCTTGACTGTATTTCCCTAACCAGATTGCTGTGAGTGCATGAGAGGCCCTCTGGAACATTTTCTGGTATCTTTATTGAGATAGGGAAGATACAATAACTAAGTTTTGCATTTAGAATTTTAGTACTTCCAAAGGTTCTTAGCACAGGGCTGCAAAGCTCAGTACTACGCATGCTCTTGTTTCTACTCTGTTATTACATTAAGCTGACCTGTGAACAAGCATAAAGAAGCTTTTTTTCCTTGTAAAAAAACAGCGAGGTAATATATTTCCACTGTCCCAAGCTGTGACTGCATGAACAACACAAATGAGCATGCTGATGGGTAAAATGCACATTCTGCAGTTGTTGCCAGCCTGTTACAAACCACTGCCCTTTGTCTGACTTGGTGCTAAACTAGCATGATGTATGTGGGACCATGTTGTCAGAAAGCACTTACTGGGCTTGAAGCCCTCAGAAYTATTAAACATGGCAAATTTTGTGAATTTTGAGGATTGTAAACAGGATTTTGTAGCCAAATTCCAGCTTGAGTCACCATGTTCTTCTAGTTTTARTTGCATTAGGAAGAACTATTTTTTTTTTCCATCCAGTTCTGAATTATAAAGCATGAGTTTGACAGTCAGCTGGATGTTCACAGTGATGATCTGTGCTGGTAATATGATTATGATCTGCAAAATGAAACCTCTTTCATCAAATCTATGCCTTGAAACAGATATGCCTTTGCTGAATTTATGATAACAGCTTTTGGGGACTGTTGACAGTATTTTTTTTTAACCTACACCCTTGATAGTAGATTTTAAATGATCTGTAACTGGAGTTCTTGTATGTCATGACTAAAATATTTACCTGTAGGAATTTGTTTCCTGTCAGCTTGAGTTTATCCAAAGTTAAGAGCAGTGGGCTTAAATCTCTTTTGGAAGGGAGGGGGGAAAGTCTGACCTACACCCTTTAGAGCTCTGGATCAGTACTGCTCCATACTGTTTCAGCAAAATAAAATATTCCGTGGGAGACTTGAACGAGACTTGAAGAGAATCATTACTGCATTTTCTGGTGAAAGGCAAGTAAGAAGAATCTGTAAAAGGAGAGAACTGGACTCAGATCTTCACCTGGAGTGCTTTAACCCATTAGTCTAATATGCAAAAGATGGATGAGTTGAATACACRTTTATTTGTGGTCATATAACTAAGTCAGGAAAAGGAACAGCTGGCCCCAAATCTCTGTCATTTATTAATAGGCAGTGAGATGCAAAATCTGTCTCTTCTGTATGTAGATAGATGCAAATTTTCCAACCAGTGTATACATGAGTGAAGCCATGCTTTGGGAGGAACAGAAAAACCTGAGGTACCTCTAAGTTGCTAAGCACAATAAACATCTTCAAGTATGAGGTACTATTTATATTGGAAATGGGTGGTAAGTGAATCACTTGTGATTGCAGTCAAACATATGTTCTACAAATGCAGTTGCTATTTTAGACTACTCACTAAGCTAAATTTATAGCTGCTCCTGAATTTTGCGTCTGTGAGTTACATTATCATGACTGTTCATCAGGAATGTTCTCTCTCCAGAGCATTTGTTTGCATTTTATCTCAATACCTGTTTTTTGTTTACCTTCTTTTTCTGAGCCCTGGAGATGTAACTTGCTTTTGTTTACCAGTCAACAGAACTGATAATGATTCTTCTCAAGAGTTTTCCTGAATTAAAGAGAAGCAAACATGCACAAAGCCATACTGAGTACAGCACAACCCCATCACTAGTCATGAAAAGCACTTGGTGTTTRTTAGCAGTAACATCTAAAAATTATTTCACTGTTGAGTGGAATATTCGCTTTCAGAACAAACAGGGTTTTTTTTCCTGGAAAGGAAAGGATCAAGTGACATTTTTTCCCCTTAAAGTTTGGTGGCTGTTTTCTCCTACACCTTGGTGCGTAACTCCTATTTCTGCCTTATCCCTATCTCCCTCAATACCTTAGTGTACAAAATGAGGCCAAGCCTCATTGCAATTTTTTTTTAAATGCCCTGGATTTTTTATTTTTCCTAAATGGCCACTGAATAGAGYATTCAGTAGTGTTAGAGCAGAAAAATACCAGAGTTACGGCAGATGATATTAGCTGTAGTCTAATGGCATTCTCAGATCTGGACATGTGCATAGCACAGTGGTATTTCTTACATGACAGAAAGATTATTATGAAGCATCTTAATGGACTTCAGAAAGAATCACTCGTGGATTTCTTTATGTGTTTTTAGGCTTGATATCTCTTAAATATCTAACAATGTGCAGTTACAATGACAAGACTGAAACTGTACATAAATATTAAGAGATACTTGGTTTATACAGCTGTTGAGGGTTGGGAGGAGTTGGTGGGAGGAGTGTTTGTTTCTGCCGGCAATGGTAAAGAAATAAAAGAAATAGTTGTAAAAAGTTAGATCTGAAAGAATTCATTTTAACAAGAAATTCAGGATTTAGAAGGGAGAGAATAAAAATATCTTGATGTGTTCAGGAAAAAAAAACCCAGCAAGATAACAATGGAGACAAAGATTTTGCTACAAGAGGCTGTGATTAGAATGATTCAATGGTCCTTTCCAGTTTTAATCTCCTATTATGCACCTTAAACATTGGTCATGCCAAGAGTTATGCTACTAGCTTCTCAGGAGCAGGCAGCTTTGCTTCAATTTGCATGTGCTTCAAATCACCAAACATTTGCACTGCTGTACTTAGCATATTGTAACTGGGTTGTTGAGTATMAATTGCTGCTTTAGTTCACTGGCAGCAACTACCTGGTCAATCAGATTTATTCGCAGGAATAAAAGGCTAGGTGGAAAGGCTGATGGAGTCCATATAGACGGTTGATGGGAGTGATAAAGACTGCCTTCAGCCATAGACTGTGGAAAATAAATCTAGGATCTTCTGAMACTTCACAGATAAATTAAGAAGTTATGAAGAAGACTCCTTTGGGGAGTTTTTATTTTCACCCCATCCCTTTGAATTTGGTGCCACTGCTCAGAATGTCGATATATTTTGAAATGTTTACCTTCCACTCTGCATCCACACACTGATGGACACAAGCATGCTGGGCACAAGCAGTGCTAGTAGGTGGCTCTCCCAATAACAGTCTCATATGTGGATTAGAACAGGCAGTCATACAGATATTCTGTGCAGGAAAGGCTGATCAAGTGTAAACATGCAGATCGAGCTCTCAGGTTCACTTGGGAATAGCAAAAGGAATGTTTTCCCTATGAATTCAGAAAAAAAAGGAGCTATAGGGGAGGGCTATATCTAATAATTTCTTTTCTCCTCATCCTCTTGGCATTYCCCTGAGTATTTTCATGATCCAACTCCTAACGGCAAGATTTTCCCATTGACTAGAATTTGRACCCCAATTCACTAAAAGCTATGATTTTGAATCCATAGTGTTTGAAAAGTGTCAAAAGGAGGTCTTTATTGCTTACCACCTTCCTAGACAGCCTGTAGGGCTACCACATTTAAAAATCTGATTGGCTTTCTCTGCTTGTAACTCCTTCTGTGAACTAATATGTATTTTAGAAAACAGTAAATAAAATGTGAATGAAGCAGGAGGTGCTCTGCCTGACATATATTTCTTGAGAAAAAAGCATGAGTGTTGTTTGCTGCACCTGAAGCTTTTTCTTTCTCTAACGATTTTACACAGTGCATCGTTGCAATGCTTACCTCGACCTCTCGGTGGCTGGGAATTGTAGGAAGCTCCCCAGGAATTAGTGCARTTGGAGAAAACTTAGATGAACAAGCCTTCGTAAATAATCAAAACCATTTTAAATGCATTCGCTCATTTATGTTTCAAACATTTATAAACAGAGGATTCGTTTTTCCAGTGAGAACCCTTCTTAGATCCTAATGTTTTACTGAGGTTGGGCTTGTCTCTAATTCCTGATCTTGAGCAAACTGTAACACATTGCTGCTGTACAGGAAAATAAAAGTTGAACATATTATCTGTATTATTCCAGGCATCTCCTACAAGGTACTATTGCTAGATAAAGGTTTGCTGTAAGGAAGCAAAACGGCATCAGCCTTGTATGCATCCCCCCTCCAGGCTGGCAGGAAGGTAGTACAGAAATTGAGCCTGTTTCTCTGAAAGAGCACTTTGTACCTGGAAGCTGACTTGGACAGCAACAACACTGGTGGGAGATGGCACCACCCTGGAGCAGAGCTAAGCCGGTGTGATTTAAAGCAGCTGCTGCCCAGAGGAGGTTGGGTTGCCTCGCACCACCCAACCCAGCTCCTCGGTCACAGACACTCCCAGGCACGTTTCCTCCTCCTTCAGGCTCAGCCTGAGATTTCCTGTAGCACTCTCAGGTATTGGATTTATAAGTCTTTTAAGAAAAGACTGGTACAGCAGCAAATCAGCTCAAGCTCGGTGTCTTCACAGAGGGACCCTGAACAAAGAAGTCCCTGAGCTTTTATACTCTCAGTCTATGCACTCATTATTCTCGTGCCCCTTGATCCAGTGATTTTTGGTATCAGGTCTTCTCCTGTTGGGTTCTTTCTCTGTGTTCATGCAGGCGGATCATTAATTGTTTCCTATGCCAGTGCCTCATCACCTTAACAGGAAAGAATTTCTTCTTAATATCCAACCTAAATATCCACTCTATCAACTTCCGCCCACTACAGCGCCTCACAGGACCCCGCCCCTCCCGCGCATGCTCAGGTCCGCTCCCGGCGCCGGCGGGCGGGCGGGCGGGGCGGGCGCGCGCGCGCTTCAAATCAGCGCGGCGGCCGCGGCGCATGCGCGGAGTGGCCCTGGCGCGGGGYAGGGGGCGCGTGCCATGGCGGCGGGCGGCCGCGGCTGGTTCCGCGCGCTGGCGCTCGGCGTGTCCTTCCTCAAGTGCCTCCTCATCCCCGCCTAGTAAGGAGCTTCCCTGCGGACCGGGACCGGATGGGAGAGGGGCGGGTGGGATAGGGCTGCCGCGAATCCCTGAGGACGGCAGGCCAGGAGCAGCGTGGGGCTGCGGTCCTGAGAGGGTCCTGAAGGCCCTTGTGACCCCTGGGTTCGTGAGAGGAGSGGGGCGGCGCTGTGTCGCCGCGTGGCACAGCTTTGCTTTTCGCTTCGGAAGCCCTCGCAGCCCCTTYCGCGTGGCTGCTGATCGAGGAGGCCTATAAGTGTGCTAAAACATTAACGCTTTATAGTTTTAAGTTTTCATACTGAAAAGACCCAACCAAATTGCTCTTAAACATCAGTTAGAACCTGGGATTTCGCATTAATTGTCCGAAAAGGCCAAGCTATAAATAATTGTTGTCCTATAACCATCTGTACGAGTGATTTTTTTATATGGTTAGATAGCGATAGGACAAGGACGGATGGTTTTAAACTAAATAAAAGGGGAGATTTAGATTAGATATTAGGAGTAAATTCTTTGCTGTGAGGTAGGTGAGACGCTGGCACAGACTTCCCAGAGAGGATGTGGATGCCCCATCCCTGGAAGTGTTCAAGGCCAGGCTGGCTGGGGGGGGGCTCTGAGCCACCTGGTCTAGTGGAAGGTGTCCCTGCCCATGGCAAGGGGATTGGAACGAGATGGGCTTTAATGTCCTTCCCAACCCAAACCCTTCTATGATATATCTTCGGCACAAAGTTCTTGAGCAGCATCTTTGTTACTCTTTCAGTTACTTGATCACAGTGGTGCCCTAGAGCTGGTCAATAGAGGCTTCCTTTTTATCTGTCTGTGGTGATGTGCTCTGAAATTTTTCTCCTTTAAGTGTGCATATGTGACTCTTAACATACACCTTCTGTAGTTATTCCACAGATTTTGAAGTGCATAGGAACTGGCTTGCCATCACCCACAACTTACCTGTCTCCCAGTGGTACTATGAGGTAAGTAGCTGTTTGGTGGTTTTTTGGSTGTGTATAAATTACAGGCACATGGGCTATGTCAGACCATGTGCATGCTGGAAGAGATGGTCAGGACATAACAACTGTCCTTAGGGGAAGAGATCATGTAATGCCATTTAATCTTGATAAGCTTGCATGATAGTTAAGACTTGTTAACTGATGAATAAAAGTAGTTTGGAGACTGGAACAAGACTGATTATTTTGGTGATTGCTCTAACATAGACCAARATTGGCTGTGAGCTGTTTTACTGAGATTTTGTAATATTGGCCTATTACTGTACATTGATTTGTAGATAACAGACAGTTATATACTCGTTAGATGCAAGTACACAAAATGCTCTTTAATCCCTTCCTGCTGATCAGGAGACCTCCCATCTCTACCAGAACAGCTTAAATCCCATTCAGCACCACAGAGCTGGCTACTGATTGTGGAGTGGTTTCTGTTAAATAGAGGTTACTGAGAGAAAATGCATCAGCTGATTTGCTGCAATGAGCTGTACGTGAAGGACTGCAAACAGCATGGATTGTCGTGAACTATTTAATCTTGTTTTGCCATTAGGCAACCTCGGAATGGACCCTGGATTATCCACCGTTTTTTGCTTGGTTTGAATATGCACTTTCCCACATTGCCAAGTACTTCGACCCCCAGATGTTGGTTGTGGAAAACTTGAATTATGCCAGTCATGCAACCGTCCTCTTCCAAAGACTTTCTGTCATCTTTACAGATACCCTCTTCATATATGCAGTTCATGAGTAAGTCTTAATGTTCTAATTTTAGGGACAGTGGCTAGTCTTTAATATGTGAGCTGTAGCCATAACAAATAACTGTTTGTACAAATAAGCTTATAAATGTATGGAAATACCAGAGTTGCTTGAACCTGTTCTAGGAGAAACTTCGAATATGGTGCTAAACACAGGATAACTTGTTCTTCTTGGAGATGCAGTTGCTGTACACGTGATGGATTTGCACACACTCAGACACCAGCTGCTGTTTCAAATGTTATAGTTGGTTTTGTTTCTGTCACTGGGCTCATTCTGTAGGAGTTGCAGGACAGCTTGTGTGTTCAGAACAGTTTTTTTCCTGTTATTTTTCTTACTACTCTGTTCTTCTAGAGTAGAAGCATAAAGGAAATCTATTACAAAATGCCAGTATCATCAAATACGCAAACTTGCTCCARTGTTTTTGGTATTTTTGATGATAAACTGATTATTCGAATTCTAATGTAACAATATTGGGATGAGATGCTTTCAGTGTGTCCTGACTTTCTGAAGAACTATTTACCTTATACCTAAAGAGTAGAGTGGGGGAATGTTCTGAGAAATATGTTGCCTGCCTTAATGATTTCGCTGTAACAGTCTTCCTTCATTTTATTCTGTCTGCTCAAAATCTGGGTAGGAAATTCTCTGATTGGAGCAGTGTCTACGCTCATTTATTTACTCTCTTTATTTGAAATGGGCTAGCTTTGCATTGTGACCATTTTTTTCCTTCTATTGTTTTGACTCAGAGATGAGTGAATGTGAGGCTGAAGGCTCAGAGCTGGTGTCTGCCTGGGGTCAGTTTGCCAAGAGAGGTGGTAGATGTCCCATGCTGGAAAAATTCAAGGCCAGGTTGGGATTTGAGCAACCTGGTCTAGTGGAAGGTGTTCCTGCCCATGGCAGAGAGGTTGCACTAATAGTATTTCAACACAGATCATGTGTAACTTTTAATTCTGACCTAACATTGCTTTCAAAAATCATATGAACCATATTGCTTCACACTGAGAAGCAGTAAGATGATTTTAACAACAGAAATAACTGATAATATGGCGRGGGGCAGGGGGAGCCAGGGAGAGGTTAAGGTCCAGCTGAGGACCTGAAATACAACTCCACACATTGTCTCCAGATGTAGCAATACACTGCTCATGATGACAAGCAGGCTGTGACAGCTTTACACTTACTGAGTGGGAGACTCGAACCTGAGGCTAAGTTACTTAATACAAGCTTTAGCATGTGGAACACACTACAGCTATTGAAATTAAAAACCCTTTTTTTTACTAAACTTTTTATGACACTGTCTGCCCTTAATGAATTTAGCAAGAATTTTATCGTTGCCTTCCATCCTGGTAAAATGGCTAATTTCAGATTAAGTGCACTTCTCAACTCTTAAAACCAACCATGTTTGTGCTTATGTGTTTAGATTAAAACTTCTGTTTCTTCTGCTCTTGTTCAGGTGCTGCAGATGTGTAAATGGAAAACGAGCTGCAAAGGATATCCTGGAAAAACCAACATTTATTCTTGCCGTTCTGCTCTTGTGGAATTTTGGGTTGTTAATTGTGGATCGTATCCTTTCAAACTGCTGTGGGTTGTTTGTGGTCGTTTGTTTTTTTAACAACCTGTTACAGTGTGTGGTACAAACCCATATTATTATTATTACTGTCATAGCAAGTAACACTACTGTTGCTGGGGTCAGTTATATAACTTCACGTTTTCATTAGAATTACTATTTGGCAAAATGGAAATTAGTCAGTTCTTGGTCTGATTTGCTAGAACTGGAGTAGGACCAACCAGTCTGGCAGGAACCTGTTCCTGCTGGCTGCTCCTCCTCCACCTGCCTACAGGAATGTTAGCAGAGAGGCTCTGTGTTCTGGGTGTGGTTCCAAGTTTGTACTGTTGCGAGGAAAATCTTCAATGTGCTTTAAGGCTCAGACTGTATTCAGTTGGTTAACATTATGTGGGAATTAGAAAGTGCTTTCTAAAGGAGGTATCATGGAATCAGTGGTTTGGGTTGGAAGGGATCTTAAAGATGATTTAGTTCTGATCCCCTGCCATGGGCAGGGATGCCTTCATTAGACCAGGTTGCTCAAAGCCTCATCCAGCCTGACCTTGAACACTTCCAGGGATAAGGCATCCACAGTTTCTCTGGGAAACCTGTGCCAGTCCCTCATCACCCTCACAGTAAAGAATTTCTTCCTAATATCCAATCTAAATCTCCCCTCTTTTAGTTTAAAACCATTCCCCCTTGCTCTATCACTCCATGCCCATGTCAAAAGTCCCTGTCCAGCTCTTGGAGCACCTTCCAGTGCCCGACAGGGCTACAAGGTCTCCCTGGAGCCTTCCCTTCTCCAGGCTGAACAGCCCCAGTTATCTCAGCCTGTCTCCGTAGTAGAGGTGCTCCAGCCCTTTGAGCATCTTCATGGCCTTCTCTGCATGCCCTCCAACAGGTACATATCCTATATAAAAATAACTCTGGAAATTCCAATTACTGTAAGTCAGTCTTGACACAGTGTGCCTTTAAAGGAAGGACTTAATTTTCTCTGTCACAGTTCTTTTGTACATTGCCTGCTTACAAGAGGTAGAAAAGTGAGGACTACTGTCACCACACATTAACCAATGTGTGTCAGAAACTAATACTTACAAATTAAAGTAGAGATTTAACCTTTCCTGTTTTGTGTTACATAAATTGCACAATACATGGGTAGATTGTTGTGTTTCATTTCATCAAGGTCATATGCCTGCATTAGTATATTTTGTGTCCAAGAGTACTTACAGGTAAGGTTAAATAATGACTTGCATCTGTGTGGTGTGAATTTAAGGTTGCTTTCTTCATTTAAATTTCATTTTAATTTGAATTCATTGCTCATAACTACCAGTCTACCTCACAAAACACAGTAGTAAAGAAAGCTTGCTTTATTCCTTTCTTTACTCAAGTTCAGATATTCACTTCCAGTACAATGGCTTCCTCTTTGGGCTGATGCTTCTTTCTGTTGCTCGGCTGTGTCAGGTAAACTCAAGTGACACTCGTCTGTTTGTTGCCATATGTATTTTGGGTGCATTAATTCATTTATTTGTGCTGCTTGCTCATGTTGAAGGCAGTGGTAGTGGCTTGATGTTGAGCTGTGCAAAGCTGGATGTCTAATTATTTAGTGAGTTTGTGGGGAAGAGAACTTGAAACTCATCGTAATTGCTTGCTGATGCTGCAGTATTGCAGTTCCTCGTGAGAAAGCTAAATTCTATGTTACACCTGAGCAATGTGGCATCATTTCTTGCCATCTTCCAAGTTATTCCAAATCACCAGTCCTTAGAAAATGTGCTTATGAAGCTGTGGGGAGGTGAGGGCTGTCCCAATTTTCCAAGTATTTTGTGACAGGATAGTTTCCTTGTCTCTACCTGTTGTGCATAACACTACTGAGTTTGTAATTTAAAGTGAATACTCTAGTTTTTTAATGCCTATAGTAAATGTCCCATCTCCTTAGGTACAACAGAGGACCACTGAAAGTGAGTACAAAGACAAGAGCTTAGGTTTTGTTTTTCTTTTAGAAAAGGTATCTGGAGGGCGCTCTTCTTTTTGCTGTTCTACTGCATTTCAAACACATCTACATGTATGTGGCCCCAGCATATGGCATTTATTTGTTACGATCCTACTGTTTTACTGCAAATAATGCAGGTGAGATGGGGTTTTCCTTACTGGCTTTTGGGGGCTGTTGTGTTTATCAGTGCAACTAGGGGAACACTCAAGACGTGCAGGTGCAGTTGGAGCAAAAGGGCTGTGTGTCAAACAAAAAGTCTGCTTGAGAGCAGAATTGGTAGGATCTTGAAAGATCTTTGAAATATATTTTTTTTTTTTACAATTGCTGTTTCTTTGAGAGTTCTTTGTTAAGTTTTTTGGTAAGAAAAACCAACCTGGACAAACTGTAGGCGGCTATATATCCATATATATATAATAAGAATTATTCTGGATATGAAACATACAGTATCAGAAGCTATTTCAAAGTCCTTTTGAGTTTCTCCCCATTTTTTAGCACTGAAACATGCTTGATACTCCTCATGTGAACAGAGAGGGTAAATTTGGAAAATAACGAAAGCTTGTATAATGTAGGAGCTGCAATGTGGAAAAAATAAATGCCAGCTAACTATTGAAGGAAGCAACTGAATGTATTGGTATGAAGGCTCTGTGCCCCTATTTGACAGGTGCTAGCAATTCCCTGTCAGTGTGGAATGCTTTGTCTCCCAGTAACCACAGAAACGGTTTTTGTAATCTGTTTCTTGTAGACGGATCCCTGAAGTGGAGAAGTTTCAGCTTTCTTCATGTAACTCTTCTGGGACTGATTGTCTGTCTTGTTTCTGCTCTTTCATTGGGACCCTTCCTAGTGTTGGTAATAACCCCTTTTTCACATGTTGTTCCCCTCAACTGAGAAAATTTTGTTATAAAAACATAAACCATGTCCCATCTAAGAAGGCCATTTCTTTGTTCTGGTTTTGTTTTTTGTAGGGTCAGCTGCCTCAAGTCATTTCACGGCTCTTCCCTTTCAAGCGAGGCCTCTGTCATGCTTACTGGGCCCCAAACTTCTGGGCTTTGTACAATGCCATGGATAAAGCACTGACAATTCTTGGTCAGTATATTAATCTTGCTGTTTGGTGCCTATTTCCTGATAGAACTCTCTGGATTTTAGTCTTCCTTGTTTGAAATGCAGGTAGTAAATTATGTTTTCAGGTTGCCATAAATCGTCTGATTGTCCACATAATCCACTGCATGCATTTTCAGCAGTAGTGAGAGATCAGTCACTTCCCTCTGCCATCCTTGAAAGAAAGAAGACTTGGCTGTGTACGTAGTTCAGCTACTTCATTGTCTGTATTAGCATTTTTCAGTTTGTCCTTTTTTATGTTTTGTTTTTAGGTTTGAAGTGCAATTTTCTTGATGGTACAAAAGTCCCTAAAGCCTCCATGACAGGAGGGCTGGTTCAAGAATTTCAGCACACTGTCCTCCCTTCAGTGACTCCACTGGCAACATTAATCTGTACTTTCATAGCTATATTGGTAAGAACAACTAATATTTTTTGAAATTTGATGTGTTTTGTCCCTAGTAGGTTTTCATTGATGCACTTCACTTGAATTTTAATTCTAGGGCAACAAATATGTTTTGACTAATATGTAGTAACTTATAAAATGAGTTTAGAGGCTTAGACTGGAAGACAGTTTTTGCATGCAACACAGATAGCAGGGAGTTGCTATGGTCTTTCAGTCTACTTTTCCCTCCTGTTATTTCAACAGAATTCCTTCAGGCTCTACTCATACATCCAAATAGTTTTGGTTCTTCCAGTGCTGTATAATGCTTGTGCCACACAAACACAACCTGGGTGCAGTGGTGTTTTTTAACATTGAAAAATCTCTTTGGACAATGGCTTGTGTTGAGGATTGCCAAACTTTTCACTGAAGTCCTGTTTTTGCCTGTTGTTTCTAGCCCTCTGTTTTCTGTCTTTGGTTTAAACCTCAAGGGCCCAGAGGCTTTCTACAGTGCCTTGTTCTTTGTGCGTTGAGCTCCTTCATGTTTGGCTGGCATGTGCATGAAAAAGCAATACTCCTTGCTATTCTGCCTCTAAGGTAAGTGAATTTTGTACATGGTAGTTGACCTAACTGAACCTGCAGCCACTTGCTAAGGAATCCTCAAAGGGAATCGCTTTGTTTTCAGTATATTTCAGAAGATGAACTTAAGAAGGCCTTAAGCTGTAGCAGTGTAGTGCACTTCAAATAAATTAATTTCAGGCATAGTTCAAACCTTGATGAGTTCTGTGGTTCACGTTTTAAAATGCTGGATAGGTTGTTCAGAAGCTAGCTGAGGAGAGGGATCTTCTGCACTGTGCTTGACCAGAACAAGACACCGTTTCTACAAAAAGCACTTCCTGCCTGCCTAGGGTAGAAGTGAGGCTGTAGTTCATAAGATGCCTGACCAGTATTGCTACAAACTTATTTTCCTTCCTCGGAGATTTAGCGATGCTTAAGCTCTTGTTTTCTGCTGGGTTCTGTTCAGTGGGTGTGTGGTTTGCTGGGGGCGGGTTTCCTGGCTGATTATTCTCCTGCATTTTTATATCTGAGGCCACATGGTTTCGAAGCAGGAGACTTCATCACAGGTTTGGAGGGGCTGGGGTCCTATGAAACTATTTGACTTGTTCTTCAGTCTCTTGTGAATTGCATAATGTTTTCCTGAAATTAAGTTTCTTTGATAAAAGACAAAACATAACAAATTGCTGTCATTTTTAGCTTATTGTCTATTCAGAGAGCCAAGGATGCTGGCATCTACTTGATTCTGACAACAACAGGGCATTTCTCACTTTTTCCATTGTTGTTCACACCACCAGGTAAAGTGTTCTTCTTTCTGTGCTTTCATCTTAATGCTTTGTTGGGTTTTTTCCCAGAGGTGACCTGGAGGTAATGAGTTTGRATTATTTTAGATGCTACACTGAAAGTTGCAAGAGGCTGTTCGTCAGCCTGTTTCCATAAATACAAACTCCTCAGCTGGTGAAAAGAATCATTGGTTTAAGTAGCTGAGGAAAGGTCGTAGGTTTTAAGTTGAAATAAAGATGAGAAGTTGTCAGAGTTAATATTTGTTAACCCTCATTCTGCCACACTTCTAGAAACTTCCCCCTATCAAAAGCATGTGAAGCACAAGTGATGAAGACAATTTGAAATTATAGCTGTGGCAGGCTATTTTCCAGCTGACTGCTACCTTATGYTACCAGTGCTGTGCTGAAACTAAAAAATCATGCAGCAGCATCAGTTAAATCAGTATGTGTAGGGACAGATGTTTTTGTGACCAAAACCTGTTTGTTCCTTCCGTCCTTGCCCTCCTCCCCTTTCAATTAAGCAAAGGTCTGTTTGCATCACTCAAACCCTGGGCCCTCATAGCTACAGCAGCACTGTAACACTGAATTGATTGTCCTCSTTCTGGGAGAGTTCTAATCCAGATACACTCTTTCAGTCTGACAGTGCTGCTTATTTGTGATAGCAAAGCAGTTGCTGTCAGAGATAAACTTCCTCTGCCTTCTCTATCAGTTAATTTTTTATGTAGTTGGCAATGTAGAGCTCAGTAGTCTTGATTTGGTTGTCATTTTTGCTTTAGTCGCTTCACAGTCATTTATGATTTCTTTAGAGTAGGAAAATCTTATTTGTAGTGCCATCACAAATTGTAATTATACTAACTGTGTTCATTATGTTTATAGATAATTGAAGTAAGTGTAATACAAATGCTTGGCATTTGCTTTAGTAAACGTCTGTGCCTATTTTTAGGTATCCTAAGCAGTAAAACATGTAGGTCTGGAGAAAATAAAGCTGGACAATGCAAGTGTGACTAGTAGAGTTTAAAGATACTGCAATTCATATAGCAAAACGTTTTTATAATTAATTTTAAAAGTACATAATGTTCTTTGTTTTTCAGAACTTCCAATTAAAATACTGCTTATGCTGCTGTTTACTGTTTATAGCTTCTCTTCGTTGAAATCTCTATTCAGGTAATTAAAGAAATTTGATCTCAGTGCCAGGAACAACAGCATTTCTTCTGGCACTAGGAACAGCCTTGTCATAAGGTGCAAACAGCACAGAAAACATGCTGAAGTGTCAAACTGAAGTATTACTAGTGAAAAGATGATGCTGCCTCTGTTCTCAGGAGGCAATGCTTAAGTTAGGATTATTGTAGCACATCCTGATTATTGGGACAGCTGCCCAGTTAGTCSTAGGAGGCTGTAGATCCCCACCTGCCTGATGCCCTGTTAAAGCATGGAGTTGTGATGCTGTAGCTTCTGAGGATTTAATTCAGTATTCTAGCACTTACTGCAGTGAATTATCTGCAGATTGTTTATCTGTTGTTTATCTTATTTTACTGTGGTTTTTTGCAGCAGTAGTTAGTATTTTAATATTGGAAGGGACAGGTTGTAAGTAACATTCATTTGCAAGCTGTAATTTGTCAAGAAAACTGCAAGTGCTTGGTTGTCAGAACATCCAATTGCCCAAATCATCTTGTGTAATTTTACAGTCTGTGAATCTCCTACCCACTTGACCAAAGATAGTGGTTATCCTTACAACCCCTTCAGTTTCTCCTTCTCTATTTCCCAAACTTTTCAGGGCAAACCCAAGCTGTAATGAAGTACAGAAGTACTCTAAATGTGTATTCAGTACTTCAGGCACCTGCTTTTTGAGACAATTTTTCTTTGTTTAAGAATTCAATCACTCTGTCTCAAGAGCTCTTGCTAAAAATACTCCGTAGGAGCTTAGTTTTGTTTAGTGATGAAGCTTTTGCAAGTTTCTTGCTCCCAAGTTGCCAAAACATGAATTTCCCTGAAAACTACCTGCAGTCAAAACCCTGCCACCACTGTCCTTTGCAAGAGAGATCAGCTCACAGTACGTCCTACAAAAAGCTTGGGGGAAGAGGTTAAAATAAATCCAACATTTCCAGTCTTTGGTTATAGAACAACTTCAGTGGAACAAGTCTGTATGAAGGGCTGTTCAGTTCACCGAAATGGTGTGAGGTGAAGCAGAGCAATTGATGAGGTTTCTCCTTAGATTCCAAGGCATCCTGCAGCTTGTTGTAAAAGCCACATGGTTACAAAATTTAGCTGTATTCTTGGTTATCACACTGGGGTTTTTCCCTACTGAAACTCTTTAAATTGTTACTTAAAGCATTATTGTAAACTAATGGGAGATACTCTGCACTGGTGGTAGCTGAAAACCAGAATAGTTTTTTTCAGTTAACATCATTTTAACACTACCTCTTTTTWAATTTCTCTAACAGGAGAGAGAAACCTCTACTTAACTGGCTTGAAACAATCTACCTCATCCAACTAGTGCCTTTGGAAATCTTCTGTGAAATCATATTTCCCCTGACTCCCTGGAAATGGCACTTCCCTTTCGTCCCCTTGTTGCTGACCTCTGTATACTGTGCTCTGGGCATCACATACRCTTGGCTGAAACTCTACATGTCTGTCTTGACTGAGAGAATTTCTATCAGGCAAAAGGCCGAGTAAAGCCACAGTGCTGGGACCAGTCCCAGGACACCCCTTGGAGGGGATTCCTGGCGCAGTGAGGGTTGTCACAAGGCCATACAGCTCTTGATGAGACACTGTGTGTGTGCCATCGCCACGTGGCAAGTTCTTCTTCCAACACTCCTGTACTGCCCAACAAGGTTACCTCCGATCAGAAGCACTGTCACAGTAACAGGGAGGGCTGAGGGCAAACTGAAGCTTAGCAAGGTCCAGACTTCTGTCCTGAGGAAAACCTGCCCGATTTTCCCATTATTGTTTGTATTTGAATAAAAGTTGCTGTGGCAAATTGCAAGGGATGATTGCTGTGTAGGAGAGCGTTGTGTCTGTGTTCTATGGAATTTGTAAATTAAAAATATTATTTTTTTGTTTGACCATTTCTTGCATTTTTTTCAGTTCATGTCTAAGCCCTGCTTTTGAAGGACACGCACACAAGGATATAGTATCTATAGTATCTAGATGGAAACTTGTCCTGAGGTGCTTTGTCAAACTCCTGAACACTCAAATACCAAGTTCTAATGTGTCCATGTCTCATCCATCTCCTTGTTTTATAGATACTTTGCAAAGAGGTTTTAATAATCTTCTAATACCTATTTTTGTATGACAGATGACCAAATTAAGGCATGCTACTCAAAGGAAGAAATTTTTTAACGCCTAAAATGTGCCTGCATTGTTCTATTTGTAATTCATATAAAATTCAGCAACTCTAAGAAAAGACCAAATGTCCGCAGTTCCTGTAATGAGTTGAGGAAAAGGTATATTGTTGTCTGCTTCTGTGGAAGCACATACCTTGAAAGGTAGCAGTTATTTCTGCAGTAAATAATTGTACTTTTTAAACCCTATATAACCATCTCTAGAAGATGTTGCTCTGGAGATGGGGTCTGGTTTGGATTTCAGTGCTGACATGAAACTGGATTTTTTTTATTATTATTATTTTTGCCACCAGTTTTTGAATTGTCTTCTATGTGGGTTGAAGAATGGGTCGCCTTCGTCAAGGGTAGCCCGGGGAACAGTTAAGCTTTTTGAGTTCTTTCAGTGTTTTGGGTGTTTTACACCATCCGCAGTTTTGCTGTGCTGTTTTTAGGTGCTGTGTCTGCCAGTGGTGGTACAGTGCTTCTTGCACCTGTATTGTACCTCTGGTCTAAGCCTCAAAGCTCTGCCCAGGGTGAGGCACCCACAGTTCTTGTGTATATCTGTCTGCAGGTGCAGTCCTGTGTAGGAAATGGTCATATACAAAAAAAAAACCACAACCAATGCTCTTGGCACTGCACCTTTGCATGAAATCCTCCAAGAAGAGACTGCGCAGTGAAGCTGAGGGTGCCCCATCCCTAGAAGTGCTCAAGGCCAGATTGGATAGAGCAACGTCGTCTGGTGGAAGTTTGCCCTGCCCGTGGCAGGAAGTTGGAAGTAGATGAACATACAGGTCCCTTCCAACCCAAACTATTCCATGATTCTGTGAAGTCAAACCCAGGGCCATGACCGTAACTGAGCATGCCATCACTACCCTATGACTCCAGGTTCAACTGAAGCATCTCCCACTGGGTAGCAGTGACTGTCAAACCTCCTCCTGTGTGGAGAAAGGCTAAAGAACACATTTTTAGGAAAGAGGCTGGGAAGTCTTTAGGACCTGTGATGTGTTTTGTTAATGCAAGTTTTTTTAAAGTTTACATCAGTCCWGCTAATGATTTAATGTGATTTCGTATTAACTAAAAAAGAAAAAAGTAACGATATGAGGTAGGTTTCAGTCTTTAATCTGTTGGCAGGAAGAGCTCTGAAAAGTAACTGGGTCCGATTTTAGTGCTTAATTAACCCGCTCATTTACTTCCCGACCGGCCTCGCTGGCCCTGCAGAGGCAGCGGGGCCGCCTCACCCAGTGGGCTCAGGGCTGCGGGAACCCCCACTCGACCCTTAAGTCCACTCAGCCTGGGGGGGCTGGGGTGGCGTTTGTGGGACGGGGGGTGGATTTTGGGGTGGTTTTTTTTGGTGAAATAACTAAAAGCAGGGAAGGCAGCGGAACGCGGGAGCGCGGCGCGGGCCGGCGGGGGAAGGCGCAGCCGGCGCACCGCTCCGCCCGGTCACCTTCGGCGGGCGGCAGCCATGGTGTTCCTGCCCGACGAGTCYCGGTCGCTGCCGCCGCCGCCGCTGCTCAACAAGGGTTCAGCCTGGCTCGGGCTCGTGGGGTGGCTGGCGGCGCTCGTGGACAACAGCTTCAACCAGCGCCCCGTCTTCCGAGCCGGTGCGGGGGGAAGGGGGGAGCCTGAGGGGAGGGGGAACGGCGCAGGGTGCGAGGGGAGGGCTGAGGTGAAGGGCTGGGGAAGAGGCCCTGTGGCGTTTGGGGTGGGCGTCACTGAGGGCGAAGTGAAGGCGGGGAAGGGAAAAAAGCTAGGARTGAGGGGCTGGAGGGGGAATGAGGGCTGCGGACGGGGGGATTTGGCGTGACCTTGAGGGTTATAAGGGCGGGAGTAAAGGGGAGGGAGCCCTGAGATGAGAGGCTGGGGGTGGTAAAGGGAGTGTGTAGGCCTGGGGAAAGGGGAGTGGGGTTTGGGGTCACCCTGAGGGATAAATAAAAGGAGGGAAGGAGAAACAGCCAGGAGTGGGGGGCTGGAGGGATTTGATGGCTGCGGGAGCGGGTATGTGGGGTTTGGGGTGACTGCGAGGGATATAGGGGCTGGGGAAGGGGAAGGAGSGCTGCGGTGAGAGAATGGGGAGGCAGATGGAGTGTGTGGGTCTGGGGAAGGGGGTGTGGGATTTGGGGTCACTCTGAGGGATAAATGAAGGAGGGAAAGGGAGGGGAGCGACCCTTATTTTGGGGGGCTGTTGGAGGGGAAGGGGATGCTCTGTGTGATTGTGGGAGTCTCAGTGAGGAGCATGGGGTTGACAGTTGAGGGGAGGGAGCCCTGAAACGAGGGGTCTGTTAGCACGGGGGGGAATTGGATGTAATTGGAAGGGGCTGGGAAAGGGACGTCGTATGGAGGTGGAGGGGATTTGAGGTGACTCTCTGAGTGAGATGGGCGGTGGGAAGGGGATGGAGCCCTGAGGAAAGGGGAGGCCTCTCTGAGGCACTGGCAGGGGCCATGGGAGGGGTGGGTGCTGTAGGGACCTTGGAGGGGCAAAGTGGGGAGAGAGGAGCAGGGGCGTGGGAGAGTTGAGTATCTGRGGGGCCTGGGGAAAGCTGGGCTCTGCCTGAGGCCCCCAGGGAGATGGGAGAGACAGAGGGACATTSCTCCCCCTTTCTGCTGCAGGTGTTCACCGGCAGGTCCTGTTCACTACCGTGGGCTGGTTTGTTGGCTACTATGTTATGAAACGCATGGAGTACTTCCATGCCAAGGTGGACAGAGAGCTGTTCGAGTACATCAGGCACCACCCAGAGGACTTCAAGGGAGCAGGTACAGTCAGCTGGTGTTTTAAGAGAGACCTCAGCCTGCCAAAACCTGTGTGTAAAAATGTTTCTGGGCTGTCTTCCCTGCTTATTCGCAATCTAAAATGCAACAGTATAAAGGATTTCATGATGTGAAAATAGATATTTTTGTTGAGCTGTTGATATGCGTTGATGGCCACCTCTTCCTCCTAAAAGCTTATTTTAAAATAAAAGTAGCAGAGCTAAAAAAAATAAGGATAGACCAAACTTGTACCACTGAAGAAGAAATAATGGAAATTAGAAACCACAGGTTTTATTCTTGTAACTTCACGATTGTACTGTTTATTTCTGTAAAATGCCTGTGCATGTAGATTGAGAAATTGCATGATGAATATGCAGAAAACAAGCAGAGTAGGGGAAAAAAGAACTGGCAATATAGAAACGGCAGGAAACCTGGTGTTGGCTTAGAGCAGTGGTGAAGAACAGGGGATTTTACTAAGTGTAGTCACTGAGGCCAACAATGCAACGGCAAATTGTGGTGAAAATTGTCCGTTTTCTAAGGCAATACAGTTGGGTGACTCGCTGTTGCATTGTGGTCTGCATCATGCCGTGCTGGAAAGAGCGTGTAGAAATAAAAAAGTGTTGAGAAAAATACTGAGATCCCTCTACAGGGATCTGTGGAGAGCCCTATGGAAAAACACCATTGTGCATTTAGTTACAACAGCAAGCTAATRGTTTGCTGTCGGTAGCAAAACTCAGATTTTTGGTGGCTTTGTCAGCATTAAAGRTTTAGTAATGAAACATCTTCTAAACCGATGTCAAATGCTGATTAGGTTTTCCCACCTCTTGCAGAAAAGAAAAGAATAGGGCAGCTCTTGGAGGATTTCTACCCAGTTCGCTGAGGATTTCCCCAGTGGAAACATGTCACAGGATGAATTCCCGCCATCCCAAGGACTTCGGCAAGGTGGCTGCAACTGTTGAACCGTCCATGGCTTGAAAGAYGAAACTTTACTCGCTTTCATGTAATAAAAGCTTCATTAAGTACTTAGTGTTTAACTATTTGTTCTTCTCTTCCATTGTGGTGTGTCAATACGTAGAGGACTGATATTTGTAACAGGATAATAACTTTGATTAGTGCCTTCTTCAGTTGTTTTAATTGTAAGAGTTGGAGACTTTTCACGCAACATACATTTTATAAAACCCAGAGAGTAGCTGTGTAAGTTCCTCCTTTTTATTTCTCAGTGGCATTGTTCCTGACCCCGGAGCATGCTCTTGACCAGCTTCTGTAGACGCTCTAGCCAAAGTCTGACTGTGAAATTAGTTCTGAACAGCCAACAAAAATATATGCTTTCCCCTAATTAGTTCCATCTCTATATTTTTTATTACTGTGTTGCTTTTTCTTTGCTGATAATGAAGATCCAACCTTTCTGCTTTCTCACTTGGCTGTTGGCTCCTGAATCCACACACAGCACACTTCGGGGTGGGGAAGCTGTGTTGATTTGGGATATGGGGTTTCGTATTCATTTAGCATTTTGGGTCAAAACTCTGCTTTATCTCCTGTCGTCCTGACACTGAGCCTCTGTGCCAGGACACTGTTCCCTGATGGATTCGCTGTCCCTAAACAAATTTTAAAGAAATGTTGCYACCCTGATTTGCTTCAACAATGTGAAAAGAAAAAAGTCTTTCCCCGTGGGGGCTGGCAACAATGCGGGTGCCCTGGGAGCCTGCCCAGGGCAGCGTGGAGCTGGCACCCCGTGCCACGCCAGAGATGCCTGATCTGCCCCATCTGCCAATGTCCTACTGGGACCAGCACTAGGTTATCCCAGGACAAAGACCTTTTCTGTGACCATCTAAGAGCCCTTATCAGCTGTGGCCAGCAGCAGTGGCCAGCAGCCGGRCACTGTCGGGGCTTGACACATCCCCGGGGCAGCGTTGATGCAATGCCCTGCAAGCAGAGCAGGCAGAAGTTCCTGGGACACACTGGGGTCAGGGCCAGCTGGAGGGACAGCGGCTCTGAGAGAGACACCCATGGGTCCTGGGGGGATGCAAGGGGCCCACAACACATCAGCAAGCCCTTCCAGCTGTCCCAGGTCACAGACCTTTTCTGGGAACCTCTTGCATCTCCCATTGGTCGTATTCAAGAGTAGTGGTGAGCGCTTCACCCGTGTCCTGGTGTGACACTTCCTTGGGGCACCACGAGCCTCTCCAGCTGCTGAGCAYGCTGCCCAAGCCCAGAGCCGTGGCTGGAGGAGACTGCAGGCCTTCCTCACTGTGACACTATTGGGAATTAACCCCAGCCAGGCACCAAGTCCCATGCAGCCACTCGCTCACTCCCCATCAGCGGGCTCAGAGTTAGAATCAAGGGTAAAAACAAGAAAACACATGGGTTGAAATAAAAMCAATTTACTAGAGAAAGCAAAAGCATTCAAACATAGCAAAACAAGGAATTCATTCACCACTTCCCATGGGCAGGCAGGGGTTCAGCCATCCCCAGGAATGCTGGGCTCCATCACA